>CM029377.1:23554385-23779385 GCA_017165825.1 Hepsetus odoe
CAGAAATAGCCCCAACATCAGTAACAGCTTAAACCCTCATCTAGGTGGGCCTAGTTTAAGCACTTATGTAGGTCACACTCACTCTCTTTGGTGGGTAGAGTATTCTTCTCCTCAGTCTCTGTCTTCTTCAGCTTGCTCTTGTCAAAGTGAGAGATCTCACTTATGTCAGGCTTGTCTGCCATCGTACCAGAGGCTGGGCTGGCTACAGAATAAAAGAAACCTGAATTAAAGAGCTTTTAACTCACTTAAACCAGAGAAGCAACAACATACTCACACAACACGGCGGTAAGGGCAACTCAACAAACTGTGCTTAAAGCTAGCACCAAACTCCAAGGTGACACACAAAGAGCCTCTGGGACCAATTTTATCTGAAAGACCTTCTGGCCTGGGATCTGCATCATCCAATCAGAGTCAATATGTATAAATTAGAGAGCCACGCCTTGTAACTGAGTCTAATACAGGAGTGGAATGTTAACCTGTCACCAGTGGTCTTCCATTAAATGCTTAGTTAGATACAAGCCATCTTAACAAGACCAAATACATCAACCACTTCTGATACTGACACTTTTAAACTCTTACACATGGAAAAATGTATTCCTGTTTAAAGATTAGACACATTGGGTCTTGGATTAGAGCAAGTCTCAGACCAAGTATCAATATCGTTGGTCAGTCACAATTTGTATTCCAAGACTTTGTTTAATCCATGGAAAACTATTCTTAAAAGCTCCTTAGTGTCCTTTTTCATGTCAGGAGAGGGAGGGTCTGGTCGGGAAAGTTATATTAAGCGAGGCTTTGACTCCTGACATGGGGCAGTGTTGGCCTAGTGGTTAGGGTGTTGGCCACATGCTCATTGGGGGATTGGGGGTTCAAACCCCTTCCTAATAAGGTTACCCTGAGGTACCCTTAAGCAAGGTGCTGTCCCTATCATGCTCCTCCCTGCAATAGGCTTGTGACCTGTCTAGGTTGTGTCCCCTGTCCTTTGCCCTGTGTGAGCTGGGATAGACTCCAGCACTCCCCTGTGACCCCACTTGGGACAAGCGGCAGACAATGACTGACTGATTCCTGATGTTGCAGTGCAATGAAGATTTTTTTTTTCATTTTTGAAAACAAATCTGCTTGAAAACAAATCTGTCAATTCTTAATTTTGTATTATTGTGTTTCTTTTAAAACTGCATTACATGACGCAAACTGGCTCTTAAAGGCCTCATGTTTTCAGAGCGCCTTTGGGTCAAAGTTTACACCATTGACCTCTAGTGTAAGACATGAAGAATGGCAGTGTGTCTGACATCAAGTGTAATGTGCAGGTAAAATTCTCTTTTTTTAAGGTGAATACTGGTTGTTAAAGTATGGATGTGTTTAGTCTTGGAGCTTATCTTAGAGATTTTGACAAGTCTCACTACGAATTCCAGGGAAAGGTCCACTGTGTTTCAATCAGCAGAGGGTGGTATTGTCTCATTAGAGAGTCAGATGACTTTTTCTGTGGAAGGTTTTATAAAACAGGGCTACAGGACTATAAACCAAAGTTTCCAGTTCTTCCTGTCATCTGCATCTTCTTCTTTCACACCGACCCCCTGCATGCCCTCTCTCACCACGTTCATAAATCTCCTTTGTCCTTCCTCTTCTCCTCTTGCCTTGCAGCTCCGTCCTCAACATCCTTCTCTTGATACAACCCTTGTCCCTCCACTGGACATGTCCAGCGGCTCCGTGTCCAACACGTATAGTACAGCTACACAGGGATGTAGGTAGGATAAGTATTTCTTTGTTTTGTCCCAAGCCTGAATTAATTGGGAACATTAGGTCAGGAAGGACATCCTGTAAAAGTTTTCCCAAATCAGCATGTGGACAAGAGGGAATCGTAACATGGAAACAAACATTGGGGGTGGCGGTGGTCTAGTGGTAGGGTACTTGCTTATGGACCTATGGCTCAAGAGGTCCCAGGTTCCAATCCCACTTCTGGCATTACTACCACTGGGTCCCTGAGTAAGACCCTTAACCCTGAGTTGCTCCAGGGGTCCCTGTAATTAGAACATGGAAGTTGCTCTGGATAAGAGCATCTGCTAAATGCTGCAAATGTAACATTGATTGCTTTTTTGAAATGGACTTTAAAGTAGTGTGCACTGAAGTTTAAAAACTAATTCACACTTTAATCCAGATATGAAAGAAATCTAGATATGAAATTTAATCTAGATATGGAAGCTAATGTGCAACAACCACCACACTTCATGCATCTATGAAGTTATAAAGAGTGTTTCAGACCTGGGCTGCTTTTTCAACAAGGCCAAAACCAATCAGAACAGAGTTCATTAACATACAGCAAACTTTTGTAAAGCTTGTTCGTTTTGAAGGAATGAACAGAAATGGGAAAACAGTCTGATTCATGTATATTTTTAGTTTTCTTGTAACGGGAGTGTAGGTGGGCCAAAATGAACTGAATGTTTAATGCTTGAGGGAGAGAAATCAGCATAAAACTATTTAAACATCCTCCAGAAGTTTCACTCTCTGCTATGTTACTTCCCATCGCTGGACCCAAGGCTGCCCTGGCCTGCACTTTTATTTCTCCTGGACTCTGTCTGCCCTTTGATCACTTCTGTGTTATTTTTAACTGGAGCATAATCTGAGCAGGTGCTATTATTCAGGAAAGATCAATGACCCGGTTCATCCCAAAATCACCTTTGATTGGCTGCGGATTCAGACCTTTCATCGGGCCGAGTCCGTTGGGATGTAGAGAAGTCGGCCTGTGGCCTAGTCCCTAGTGTTTAGGGACTAGGCCACAGGGTCGGAAGGTCATGGGTTCAAATCCCAGATCAATAGGTTACTCTGGGGCACTGTGCTCATCACTGCTCCCTGGGCGGTGGATCTGGCTGACCCCTGCTGCATGGTGTGTGTGGGTGAAAAGCAGAGGTTGAGCTTCACAGTGTTTGCCGTGTTTCACAATGACAGTCACTTTCACTTCATTTTCACTTCAAAAGTCTTTGCAGATCCAAAACAAAGAAATTAAATAATCTTTTGAAAATAATTTTTATCTCCTGTATTATTCGCCTCCTCTCCCTCCAGGTCCTGGAGTTCCTCCGGTTTATACTGTGTGTTCTCCACGCTGGTGCTCAGGGTTCCAGTGTAGAGAAGGAAACCTGCTGATCTTGTGCCTTTTCATATGAAGAGAAGCCTTTGGGGACAGATTGTGTAAATATTTATTTTTCTCCAAATGAAGGAGCAGCAAATGAGCAAGATGGTGAATGTGCTGTGAGGCACCTTCAGACTGAATGAGAAATATGAGTATGACCCCCTCAAGCGTGCACGCGCGCACACACACATACACACAGACACTTATTCACCCCCCCATACAGACGCTGAATAATTATTCTGGAATTGGGTTCATTTGCATAAATAGCCCCACCCCTTCCCTGATTGAAACACAAATGTATGGACACAAGCGGGTGACACAGTGACACAGCAGCACTTCATTAGAAGGTGATTTAATCTGTGTGTGTGTGTGTGTGTGAGTGAGTGAGAGAGTGTGAGGGAGAGAGAGTGTGTGAGAGGGGGCGTGTACTGGGGGCTCCTCTATTTTATTTGCTACTGTCCCATGACTGAGAGCCTATTTCTCCCTCCTTACTCTTTTTTCCTCCTCTCTCTCTCTCTCTAATGATAGATGTGTAGTGTAGTTAAAACGTATGCAAATTAGACAGCTGGCATCACACACACACCATGTGACCTGTCAAGGTGGGGGTGGGTTCAAAGACGCACTGCAGTGGGGAGCCCTGTACACACACACACATACACACACACCCCCCCCCCCTTCCCCAGAATAATCCTTCCATCCCTTTAATCCCTCTCTCTCTTTCTCCCTCTGCTATCCCTCTTCTTTTCTTTCACACGCACTCCTTCTTGTCTCTCCCCTCTCTTATAGTATTGTATCATCTCTATCTTTCTCACTCTATTTGCTCTCTCTCTCTGACTGAGAGAGAACTCAAAGTCTGAGTGTTCAGATGAAATGCTGGAGTCTAAATAAAAAACGCAAACCTGTGTGTGTTTGTATGTTTGCACGTACGGGAAGCTAACAGACACACAGCACAGAATCTACTCTACTGGACTCTGTGTGTGTGTGTGTGTGTGTGTGTGTGTGTGTGTGTGTGTGTGTGTGTGTGTGACAAGACCAGCAGCAGGTATCCAGCAGGAAGTCTGCCAGAGTGGAGCTGCCAACTCACATGAAAACATGTGCACACACACACACACACACATTCCAGCAGACTACGTTGGCACTGTGAAGATTCCCTCCTGCCAGTTCTCTCTCTCTCTCTCTCTATTCTGTCATTCTCTCTCTCACATTCTCTTTCTCCAACAGATGAAAAGAGGTTGTGAGTTCTGACTTGCCAAATTGTATTCGACATCTGCACGTGTGTGTGTGACAGCACATTACCTTTTATTACACCATAAGCTCTTTAAGTGTGTGTCACACATTTGCTTTAAGTGACACACTGAACCCACCAAATCAGTACAAAATATCTTTAATACATTCACATAGAATAAGAATCTCAGACGTTACAAAACTCGCATCAGGCTCAGATTCACTGAGAGCAAAGCAACTTCTGTTCTTTAAAGAGGAATTCCATCCCTTTCTTTGTCCACGTCTGGGCAGCTGGTGCAGATCTCTTGTGCAGATAGTTCAGGATGGTTTGATGTGAGAAGCCGAAGTCAGAGCAGTTCACAGGAACCGGGTACCAACAGGGCTATATGGTTGCACCAGAAGGTCATGAGCTGAGTTGGTTTCAAGCCGCATCCTTATCATGCCTTATGTTTCTAGACGTTTTCAAGGTTTTGGCAATATTTCTTTACAGGTCACCACGCCAGGCTTAGTCTCGCTGTGTTTCAGCAGCAGGTGATTGGCTGATAACGAACCGACATATGGTCTCATTCAGAACGGCTGAGTTTAGAAAGGGCTGTTGGATATCGGTGAATATTCTCAGGTGTTTCAAACCAAAGTGAGCCCTAAATTTGTTTTAATCTTCGTTTTCACTCTTTTCTTATTTTCTTGCCACGTTGCAGAGCTGATGTTAAAGGCCTACATCCCCCGCATGCTGTGGTGTGTCTTTTTGAGGTGGAGCCAATAGAAGGAGATGGTCCCAAAACACATCTTTGAAAAATGGAACAGTTAAAATTCGAAAAAGACCACCCCCCCCCACCCCCATGGTGGAGGTGTAATCGAGGGCAACGTGAGGCAAAACAGTACCCAGATAAAATATTCATCACTATTTTACTTCCGTCATTACACATAAACCTGAGAAGGCCCTTGTTTACTAGATCATAAATAAAAGGGCCGTATTTTAGACATCTGAACCCCTGGTTCCCACCACGGTGTAGACATCCAGGAGTGTTTCTCTACAATGAACCATTTCACAGCAAATCCACTCGGAAGGTATCAATATCTCAATGACTGAGTGATGCCGAGCGTCAGTGAAATTCCCATTTTAAAGGCCATAAACTTTAAAAAGTACAGAAATGTCAAATCACCTCCAGTCGGAGTAGAAAAATCCACACACAAATCTGATAAATAAAGGTTGTTTTTAAGCAGTGATATTGCAGTGTTTTTGTCTGAGTGCCCCCAAAGAAGTGAGAAAAGCTTTCTTCAAACCGACTGTCTGGAAATACATTTTAAATTAAGCACATGAGCAGCTGCCCTCCTGCTTCTCATGTAGGTTTGTCAAAGTTTGATAAATACTTTAATAATCCACTTTGTCGATCTGTAGATCATCTTTCTTCTGAACTGATTCGTTTCTGGTTGTCCTTTAAACACAGATGGGGCTACGCTGGGTGAAAATGTTGGTTTGCTTTAACCGATTAATAAATGGTCAGGTTTACTGGGGAGGTTTTTGAGGGCAAAGCTCAAAGTGTCTGAAGGAACAGCCAGAGCCAAAGGATCTGCTGTGCTGGTAGCATTAAAACACCTTCAACTTTACTGTTAAACATGGCTTGAAAATTTTCATGGCCATGACTGAACCGCTACCAAAGAGAAGCGAGTTTTGTTTTGTTTTTGGAGATAAAGAACTAAAGAGTTGGCAATAGAGATCTAGCAGATGCAGACCAGTTTCTAGGAATCAGTGATGGAGCTCTTCCAGACAGACCGTGTCCCTCCAGTTGTTGGCGAAGCCCTAACTGTTGGGAGAGATGTTGAGATTGTTGTTTTAGATCAAGAAGATGCAGACCAGTGTTTATCAATTGGATATGGAGAGCTAACTGCTGTAGGTTTAGTGTAGGTGTGGTTCTAGCTACAGGAAATGGAGGTCTACCAGATGTTGGTCGGGTTCTAGCAGTTCAGAATGGGGTGGAATGCATGCTGGTGTAGGTGTGGTTCTAGTTGGAGGAGAAACAGATCTAGAAGATGCAGACCAGGTTCTAAAAATTGAGGATGGAGATCCAACAGTTGAGGCTAGAATGCATGCAGCTGTTGGTGTGGTTCTAGCTACAGGAAATGGAGGTCTAGCAGATGTAGATCAGGTTCTAGCAGCTGGCGATGTAGAATCAGTAGTTAGAGGTGGAAGTCCTGCAGGTGTAGGTGTGGTTCTAGCTGGAGGACATGGAAATATAGAAGATGTAGACCAGGTTCTAGCAGTGGAGGATAGAGATTAAAGAATTGGAGGTGGAATTCTTGCATGTGTCTGTGGTTCTAGCTGCAGGAAATCAAGCAGAATCTTGCAGCTTGGGGAGGTGGTGCAGATGGTTGAAGAAGTGCTACTGCTACTTGTCTCTACTTAAGAAGCTGCTGTGTTACAGGTGCGAGTCCCTAGCCCTCTGTTACCTACAGAGAGAGAGAGAGAGAGACAGAGAGAGAGAGAGATATTACTTGTGGCCTTTGGCACTGTACTCCCATGACTAGACTGAGCAGCGTTCTCACCTCTGGGACCAAAAAGTTTCATGTAGCAGTTTGTGCAGTAGGGCTTCTCATCATGCTGGAGCAAAAACACACCAAGATCTCTTTGAAAATGTCTGAGCTGTCCATTCCAGAATATCACATGAAACTACAGCTTTAAGAAGTTTTTGTGGAATAACATTATGCGTGTGTACCTCTGCGTGTTGGCCAGGAGTGAGCTGTCGCTTACAAGTATGGCACTTCAGGCACAGCGGGTGATAATCCCGCCCCAGGGACCTTTTCTTCTCACCTGCACGGACCAGAGGTCAGTAAAGTTTTTTTTAGCTTTGGTTTTGATGCATCATGGAAAACGGAAGGTAAATGACCACGCTTGTGTTCGAGTACAGGACAAGGATTAAACATAAACCATTTGATGGAAATGGCAGCTTCTTTCATTGAAAGTAAGAAAACTTTTAAAAGTCTTTTTGCGTATGATTGGCATCGTCTTTTCTGTACACATCTAAAGATATAAGCTTTGGAAAAAATTAACTCTTGAATTAAACTGCTGACTTTTTGGGGGAAAACTAATCTGAATGTGAAACTGAATGTGAAATTTAGAAGCCAATTAACTCACACATACCGGGCAGCAGGGGGCACCCTATGCAGTGCCTGGGCAGTGGTGATGGGGATGGTACTTTGCCCAAGGGTACCTCTGAGCAACCTACTGGTCTGGGATTTCAAAACCCACATAAGAATCAGAATAATGATTATTTCACTGTTTCATGGGGCTCTTGCTGTGATTCTGAGATGTTTGAGTGTTAATGTTCCTTAATATTTTTTTGGGACAAAGAAATGGAGGTTATTTCTGATTGTTTTTCAAAATAATAATAAGAAAACAACAAAACCTTTCACTACTGTGAATCTGGCTCAGGTTCATTTTTTGAATGTCTCATTTCGTAGTTAAATGGTTTTGAAATTTGAGGGGGCAGCAACCCCTCAGCCCCCCGATCATGAGCCAGAGGCTTGTGTGTGTTTGATTTGGAAATCTTGTCAAATGTCCACCAAAGCTACATTCTTGTGTATCCATCTTGGATCAGGTTTACATTCTCTTCTTTCCCCGCCATCTTTAATCAGCTTGACTTTCATATTTGCTCTTATTGGCTTAATTTCACAATCTCACGCACTATCATCATGTCCTCTTCCGCCAGCTGTCCAGACTCCAGGCCCTGGACAGAGCAGCCCTTTCTGGTTCAGAGGTCTCGGTTTCGCACAGTCTGGCTCTCGGGCTAAATCCACTTCCCGCCACAAACCCAATGCTCCAGCTCACTTCCTGTGCTCGCGTGACTCATGTGGAGACAACCTGACAGCAGTTAAGTGCATGTACACACACACACACACATACACACACACACACACACATGCACACACACACTCACGCACACAGTAAGCCAACGTCTAGAAGTCTGAAGCGTCACCCTAAAGTTCCTTTGCTTGAAATGTCCACTACTATTCATTTGTGGAATCTGCACAGCACACTGTGATAGTAACCCAATAGACCAATCATATGCTGGATAATCTCCTAGTGCCATATATAACATATATTCTCCTCTTACCAGCCGACAACATTCACCCAAAACAGACACCGGAGTACTTCCTGGAAGACGTTATTTATGGTTGATGCTAACTCTGTGGTGCTGAAGATCTGGAGGGCAAACTTGAATGAAAAAGGCAAGCAAGCCTGAATGATGACATACAAGCCCGGCCTTTGTCTCTAACCATCAGTGAGACCAGGCCTGTGCTGCCCATTTCAAGATGCACTTCCACAGCTATAAGACCACCAGAGGCAAAGAAGCTGAGAGAAGAAGCTAAGAAGCCTGATTTTCATGGGTAACGGATGATTTCGTGTCAGAAACCACATGAGCAAGTCTTTTTAGTTGACTTAAAGATGTCCAATGGATGAAGGAGGTCAAGGGTGAGCCCGCTCAAATCACGGAACACCCTTGATTAACATTATCGGGAGGATTCAGCCACATCATGGCTTAATTCGCAATTTTGTTTCTTAATGCCAAGGAAGAGAATCAAGCAGAGACACTAGTACCATATAGAGCAAAGAAAGCTACAAGAACAAGGCTGCACAACATCTGATGCTGGCCTAAACGAAGTGACCAAATCTCGGGTCACCAATAGCCCGGACTCAACTTGACTCACCAAAGTAGACAGGCTTTCCACAGATGGGGCAGTAGCTCACCATGGCTGCAGCAATGTAAGAGAGAACATGCAGGAAATGCCAAAGCGCAGCTCTCTGGAGGATGTGGCAAGGAGAGGTACATTGTGACAGGAAGCGATGTTGAAAAAAAAAGAGAGAAAAACACTGAAATGAAATTAAATGGTTAAAATGAAAACATTTTCAAGTGCAGGGGCCACTGTGATTGGTAGCGATGGTGCTATTATGCTAGAAAGTTGATTTGATAATGGAATAATGTATGCATTGATTCATTAGGTGATGAAAAAAGGCACTTCCTGCGTATTCATCAGTCCATTTATACGAGCCAAAACTCAAAGACAGATCGTACTGCATTCAGCCTGGCTGTGAGGAGATAAAAAAAACTAATAAAGGAGAAGAAAAACAAGTGTTAACTGAAACGATCTGCTCACTGAAACAGGATGCAGTATATAATAGGATGTCCAGGAGGGAAGTGGCACAATACAATTTTTTTTTAATTAATCTAAAATAAATAGGTGAAAAAAAAACAACAACTTCAAACTCATTCTAAAATACTAACACTAAAAACTAATTCCATAATAAGCATAATTATGGGGCATGCTATATATGGATCCTGCCCAGTTCCAACACTCTTTCTAGCACCAAGCTACAGCTTTTAAATTTAGCTACATCACACTGTTACGAATGAGTTTATCAGATCCTACATTAGTCATGAGCTTGGAGACCTTTACATAAATTTAATGACTGAAAGCCACTTACTACATATACTGTGGTTACTCACCTGAAGAAATGGCTCAGAAGAGCTGCATTTTAACAAGAGGCCAATATTACAGCTTCTATGGAAACATATGGCGCAGAAGCAGCCATATGTTTCCATACATGTAGACCAGGTGTTCTATACTCATGCAGAAACATCTGTGAAATCCTACTGAAATATATTTATGTACTTGCAGCAGGGCAGCTACATTTAGTGCCTGGGGAGCAGTGATGGGGATGGTACCTGGCTCAAGGGTACCTAAGGACAACTTGCTGGTCTGGGATTGGAACCCATGATCTTGGAGCCTAGTCCCTAAGCACTAGGCCACTGATGCCCCAGCAATTTATAGTCATGTTGGTTCAGTATGTTCAGTTTATTAGTCATTAGTAAGAAGTGTGACTTTCAAAATTTGGACCACCTACAAATTTGCTGTCCCCGTCCAGAACAGCTGTCCCGGCACGCCACTGGTTGCCAGATTTCTGGTTGCACCTCAGTCATGCAATCAGATGCAAAGTGTGAATTTCCAGTGGCCACAGAATGAGGGTGTGTGGCGGGGAGCAGGATGCAGAGTTATTTCAGCTCTAGCACTGTGGTCAGAAATCAGAAATGGTGCTGAGAGAGGTGTGAGGTCACAGAGGGTTCCTATTCACCGTTCACAGACCAAAGGAGAGGTGATGAAAGGAGAGGTAAGGAGAAAGAAGTGAATGAATGGATGAAAGAATGAGGGAGGCTGTTAGAGTGAAAGAGCCAGAGAGAGAGAGAAGAGACAGCAGGAGGAACTGTGAGATGGGTTTAGAGAGAGGGAGAATGGGAAGGGGTTTCAACAGGTCATATTTCATGAATCTTTTTTTCTTAGTTTTGTCCTTTTCACTCACTCTCTGCTCATCCCCTCTCTCTCTATCTCTCTTTCCCGGATTAAGCAGATCCAGTCTGGTGTGGAAGAGCTGTGGAAGAAACCAAGAACTAGAAACACTGACACACACACACACACACACACACACACACACACACATCAATGACATCACCAGTCAGAGGCCTCTGAGAGAAGGCCTTTGTGGGGCCTCCTGTTAGAGCCTGTTTGAGCTTCTCCTTAAAGCCTCTTAGAAATCCATTTTCTGCATGGACAGATATATTCACTGGATTACACACTAGAAAAATGCCACAATGAAGTGACTCAATTGACATATGAATCAACTGCACATTTGATACATTGTATATCATCATTTTATATATATATATATATATATACACACACACACACACACACACACACACACACACACACACACACACACACAACACACACACACATATAAATATATATGTGTGTAAAAGTGCATGTGTGTAAAGTGTGGTGTAGGTGAGACTTTTGTACAGCTCTTCTCTCATTTCCTCTTCTATAGTCTTCCAGGCTTCAGGAAGGACATTCCAAAGCCTTTCTTTGGTCGCCCTTTTGTGCAGGAGAGAAGTTTTCTGCCAAGATGATCACACACTGTTTCTCAATAATGTTAAGATCTTGTCATGTACAGGGATGGGACAGAAAATGAGAGCCACTTTGAAACTCTTTCAGGAAGCCAGGAACACTATTCCAACAGCAATGCATTCAAAACATAAAAGAAAGGTCTGGTTCTTTGGAAGCAAAATCTGAAGAAATGAAGGGTGGCTGTGGCTCAAGACTTTGTGTGCATGTTACCTGAGCAAGGCAGCAGTGAGTACATCATTAATAATGATAATTTTATAATTGCATAAAATGAATGACCAATCAGAGGCTGTGTATTAGAGTAAGTAGTGGTATGCAGAAGTCACTGTTTTGATCTTAAAAACATATATATAAATATATATATATATAATATGTATATGTATGTGTATATATATATATAGTATATATATATATATATATATATATATATATATATATATATATATATATATATATATATATATATATATATATATATATAGAACAAATGGAATGATGAGGCACTGCCATAATGATGTGACAGTGTGAAGAAGGCTTTTCTCCATTCATCTTTTCAAACTCTGATATTTTAGACCCTGCAGACATCCAGTTCAGTGAAAACGGAAGCCAACTGCAGTGCTTCCAAGGCAAAGGACATGAAGTTAAAGGGTCAAGGTCCATGACTATGATTTGTTTGTTGACCCAGTCATCCATGCAGAGATGAAGGCCCTGGTCCTTTTTCCCCCACAAACAATAGCCCTGCTGCCTGGGGTGAAAGAGGAGGTGGCATATTCATCACTTCACCTCACTTGGACATTTTTGTATCGAGGTACACAATAAACAAGGCTGACTGCATCCATATCATTCATTTATCATATTCATCTTAAAGCATGACATCTCAAAAAGAGAAAAATGTTCCATCAGGAGCAAGAAAATTATGCATCTTCACAAAAACAGCCTCATCGTATACATTTCCCATCCTATCCTATACAAGGTTCATCTCTGATAATTACCTAAGTTTCCAGTTCATCCAGTATCTTATCTGCTTATCTGGACTAGGGTCACATTTGATTCGGAAAGCTATCTGAGAACCCTGGACAAGTTGCCAGTCTGTTACGGTGACACACAGACAGACACATCACACACATTCCCACCAGGGGGCAGTTTAGGTGATGATTTATGTGTCATCTTTGGATTGTGAGAGCACCTGGCAACCTGAATCCCACGCAGGGATGGGGAGAGCATGGCCCGGGCCAAACCTTCTCGATGTGAAGATACGGCACTGCACGGCTCCTCCTTCGTAAGTTAGTTCAAGGTGATATTTCACCCTGATTGTTGGCTCATTATTCTCAAACATGCTGATTTGATAAGGAAGAAACTGAACTAGAGTTTGTTAAAAACAGAACATTGTGAGCTGAACCCAGGCAATTTACATATTCCTCTGCATGTACACACACGTTGGATTTGTGTCCTCATTTGGAAATGCACAGAGCACGCGGAGGCTGAATATCAACTATTCACAACACCATCATCTGCATATCTGAACACATTCATTCCTGCACATTAATGATTCAGAAACAACATGTTTGATTTGAAAGCGTGCTGACACTACCCAGTCCAGTTTACTCCTGTTTACACATGCAATACAACCATAAATATGTTTTCAGTTGCACTGCTTGCTTCTGTGTTTCAGAAACCCAAGCAAGCCTAATGGAGGTTTGTGAAGTACTGCAGGCTTGATGATTAAGACATGCACTTACACTTCGATTTTTACATTCACAGCTCTTTTGGCCTGCACCCGGGGAGCCGTGATGGGGATGGTACCTTGCTCAAGGGCTCAGAGTGGTCTAGACTGGTTAGGATACAGGACACAGATAATGAATGAAGATATAAAGCACAGGCCTAAAGGACTACATCACCCATAAGGCTTCAGCAGAAGCAAAGCCAACAGACTAGAGCCAGCAGTCTCTCTAGTCTTTTTTTTTTTTTTTTTTTTGCTAATGCTGTGCTGCCAAACCAATATGGGAATGAGAGAGAGAGAGAGAGAGACAGACAGGGAGACAGGAGATGAAGAGGAGAAGTAGTCTCTCTTTCTCCCTGGATTGGCTTGGCACTGGGGAACTAACCCAAATTCTGGTTTTGGAGCGAGGAAAAAGGAAAGAGAGCAGAGAGAGAATGAGAGCGAATGAGTTAGTGCTTATTCATCACATTCAGTTTCTTTCTTTGGCTGTGGCTGACTGAAAGGACTGGGAAACAGGGCTGAGTGTGAGAATGATGTTTCTCTGTCTCTGTCAGAGCATAAATGTTGTAACTGCAGGCAAAACCAGAGCAAAATGGGTCTGACATAAAGGAGCAAAAATACTTAGACTTTTTAAAAGTTTTTCAAGGGTTACGGCTAAGGTTAGGTAAGACTAAGCATAGAATATCCTTATTACATGTAAATACACACTCTCTCTCTCTCTCTCTCTCTCTCTCTCTCTCTCTCTCTCACACACACACAGATACAGTGCAATCTAAGGGCAATGCAAAAGTATGGGCAATTCATTTGTTTTTGCCCTGAAAACATTCAGATTTAAAATCAAAAGAAGAATATGAGATAGAAGGCTGTATTTTCTGCTTTTATTTGCAAGTATCGACATCTAAATATTATAAATAAAACATAGCACCATGTATATCTGACCACCAAATTTTTTTAAGAAGTACTAGAACAGAAAGTTTTGAAGTTTAAAGATACACAACACTTTGTTCAATAGTCCTTGCCTGCAATAACTGCTTCAAGCCTGCAACCCAGTGACAAAATTGTTGATTTTTTTTTTTTGGTTATGATTTGTGCTGGGGGTTTCTCTCTTCAGTTTTCTCATCAGGAGAGAAAAACTATCTTCAGTTAGGATTGGTTAAGATCCGGTGATTAACTTGGCCAGTCCAATACATTTTAGCCCTGGATCAAGTGCTTGTTAAGTTTGCATTGGTGTTTTGAATTCTTCTCTTGCTGCCTGATAAAGTTCTTCCAGTTAGTTTTGATGCATCTCTCTTTTAAGTTGTTTCTGTAGACTTCAGAATTCATTCTGCTGCTACCATTGTAAGGTACATCATTAATAAAGAGCACTAATCTAGAAGCAGACATAAAAGCCCAAACTGTGACACTTCCTCCACCATGTTTCACAGATAAGCTTGTGTATTTTGGATCATGAGCAAATCCTTTCTTTCGCCAAATCTTTGGCATTTCCAACACTTTGATAGAGATTAAACTTTGTCAGATAATTTGGTCAAACCTTTGTGGCTCAACTCCAAACATTTTTTGGTTCTGAGTGCATTTGAAAATATCTCTATATTTCTGCGTTTGTGTACTTAGACAGGGTGCCTAGAGAGGAGTTGTGCTTTTGTATGAGGAAGTCAGGTGTTACAGAGAAGTATGTGAGAGTAGTTCAGGATATGTATGAGGGCAGTGTGACAGTGGTGAAAGTGACTATTCTTGTCATTGTGAAACACAGAACAACACACAGTGAGCCACAATGAAATAACACCTCTTATTTTACCCATACACTCACACACATGCAGCAGGGGGTAGTTATTAAAAGTGTCTGGGGCAGTGATGGGGATGGTACCTTGCTCAAGGGTACCTCAGGGCAATCTACTGTTCTGGGATTTATCCCATGACCTTCTGATTATGGGGCCAAGTGAGGAAAAAACAGGAGGCGGAGCTGGAGTAAATGTAAGCTTTATGACTTTGTAGGCTGTTCTGTCCATTCAGCATGCAGATATTTTCAAATTTTCTAGTAAAAAAAAGGTATATACAAAGTATATATATATATATATGAAATGATAGATTTGCTAGTTTTCAAACAGTCATATCTAGCCAGATAATCACAGTATGAGTATTGTGTTCATACTGTATTATCCAAGTCAGGCACATATAAAAAACACAGAGGAGATATGTGTGACCTGCAGGTATGAAAACAAATGTATGTGCATGGGTTGGTGTGAACAAGCTAATTTTACAGCATTCAACACCATTGGCAGAAGTGTGGGCCTGTGGAAGAGATGTTGTGTCAGTGTTTGCATACCCATGTCAGGCTGGCAACAGTTACACTGTGTGTGTGTGTGTGTGCGCGTGTGTATGTATGTGTGTGTGAGTGTGTCCTGTTACAATGTTTGCGAAGCTCAGTAGGTTTTGGCATCACAGCCTGGGACTCACAAAGACTTGAAAGCAAAAACAGTTTTCACACCTTTCTCATTATACACTTGGCAAACACACTGGCAATCTGATGTCAACAGGCCTGCTTCATGCCGTTCAGGATGTCCCGACTGAAGGCCTGTGGCCAGTCTAAGACACATCATGATTCATCCTTGGACAACACTCCCATCCAAGCGTAATGCACATACCTGTTCATCTTCAAATAACACCAAAAAGGTGAGCCTGAAGATCCAATTGAAGTGTCGAAGGGGTAATGACCTCTGCTTTTCAGCTGTACATAGAAAACAGATATCTTTAATTGAGAAAAACAGATTTTTAAGG
Organism: Hepsetus odoe; assembly: GCA_017165825.1. Classification (NCBI taxonomy): domain Eukaryota; kingdom Metazoa; phylum Chordata; class Actinopteri; order Characiformes; family Hepsetidae; genus Hepsetus; species Hepsetus odoe. The sequence goes on from CM029377.1 coordinate 23,570,186, forward strand.
GTGCATGTCCAATCTTGCATGTGTTTTATTAAATGAAAAATAAAGGAAAAGCTTCAGAAACGAGCCCTTTGTTGAAACGAAGTTGCAGAAAGCAGCCTAACATGATTATGATGTGGTAAACGCAGACCGAGCAGAGGTCATTTACATATATCGGCCTTACAGACACAGTAATTCAATAAGCTTATTAACTGTAAGGAATAAAAAGAGGTCGGCCATGTAAAAATAGCTCATGACAGCTTATGGTCAAAAAGAAACCTCAGAAATATTAGAAGAGATCTTGGGGGGATATATATGTATGTGTATATATATATATATATATATATATATATATATGCACACACACGTATAAAATCCAAAATCCATAATAAGATGTGGGATATAAACCCTTAAAGGAGGAAAGGTTTTTAGAATTGGAAAAAAGGATTGGAACTACTGGCCACCTCAAAAAAAAAAAAAAAAAACGCTGCTGAAACACTTACTGTACTTTTAGCATGAAGTCTGTGTGTTTATAGGCCTTGCAGCACGGTGGGAATGATTATGTATGAGTCTAGCAGCGACGTCGACCACCAAGACCAAAGGCAGCACAGGCTTAATGAAAAACAGGCCAGGCCGTGTGGAGGTGTGTGCTTGTTTCTCACACACTCACTCAGCCAGAGCAAGTGAGGGGGAGAGAGAGAGAGGGAGAGGGAGAGAGAGAGAGAGAGAGGATAGACCATATATTTGTCGATTCTTGCCTTCGCATTCTTGGCATAGCACCTCAGCCCTCTTTTCTTTTAGTGTACTTTTTTTTCCCCACATTGAGCTTTTGAGCCAAGGGTCCAGTGCCAATTCCCTCAGATTTGGTTTGGCTGGAGTGCAGAGTGGGTTGAGTCCCTCTCTTCCCCTCTTTCGCTCTGATTTCCTGCTTTCCCCCCCTCTCTCTCTCTTTCTCTCTGCTGAGACCGGTCACACAGGTTTCATATGATGCCAGTATCGGCCTCTATTAACACATTGTGCCCTTCTTTTCTGAGCTTTCTGTGCACTTCAGGTGTATTTCATTTCGAAATTGCTCCCAGAAATACCAGTTCATGAGCGAGGATGAGAGCTTTGTTCACCATTGTTAGAACTGGGTTCACACCGCACCAGTTTTACCCTGCTTTTAGCCTTCACTCTCTTTCACATCCATCCTGAACTCCATTCTTCACATGCAGAGGTAATCGGAGTCCATAGGTGGGTGGCGAGAGGGGCATAATCGAGTTTCAGAGCAGCCGGGATGTATCAAACATGTCTGTTTTCTCCATCTCTGGATGTAATGCAGAATAGAATACTTTATAAACCATGGCTTGAGCTCGGCCTAAAGACCAGGCCATTAATGAACTAAAGCACATGTGGGATTAAGCTTGCTTCTGCTACCATCCCACAGGATTCTAGTAGCAGAATGGTGCAGAATTGAACTTCAGCCTAAAAAGTGCAAACATTTCCAACAAGGAGCGTTTCGGGAGCTCTGCCGTGTCCTCCCGAATAAACCGCGCACTATAAGAATCAAAAACTCGATTTGACAGCTCACACTGAGGAGAGAAGCCATTAGGCTGATATCAGTTTAACAATTCAAGTCTTTATGCTCTAATAACACACAGACAGAGCCAACGCTATGCAAGAAACTCGATAGTTTAATACATAAATGGAATAAAAACACTTTATCTGGCAGTGCTGTGAAACAAATCTTGTCTTATTGTGCAACTTCCGAGAGTACTTAACATGGAGAAAAGCAATACTGGCTCCATGAAGGGGAACAGACACTAGCGACCCTTGACTGTTGCAGTTTTACAGAGACTCCTTCAGTAAAGAGTCCTAAAGTAGAGCTGCCGCCACTGTTAGGCTATGACTCCAGCGGGATGAATCTACAACCTCTAAAGGGCCAAGAGTTAGAGTCTGTTAGCCCCACACACTGTCCAGCAGGGGCCAGTCATACATCCGGTGCCCATGGAGCAGTGATGGGGGCAGTACCTTGCTCAAGGGAACCTCAAAGCAACCTACTGGTCCGGGATTTGAACCATGCGACTTTCCGAAGCTTTTCTGAGGTTAGTGCCTAAACACTAGGCCACTGCTGCCCCAGTGAAGCAACAATCTGAATATTTGGCACCTTTTTACTGGAGTGCTCAAACAAAAATACAGTTTCCCATGCACCACGGTGCATGTTTTAGACACACACACTGCACATTGTTCAGATCTTCTAGGCTGGCCCATTACACACCCTCATGAAACAGCAAGAGCGGCCTGGGGCATGCCTGTGAGAGACGAAAACTTGAGGTGACGTTAGTGCAAGTGTGAACATCTGGTAAGAGCTTCAGTCCAGCTCCAGCAGCTCTGCCCAATCAGAGAGCCTGTTTGGTTTTGTCTCCCAGATCAAAAAACCTGATTGGACATCCTTTCAAGTTGGTCTGAGAAGCAAACCCCTTTATTTCCAAACAAAACGTAACACTGAAAAAACGGAAAAATATTTATTGACAGGATCTTTAGCACCTCTCCTACTTCCTGAACACATTTTTAGGGGATTCCTAATATCTGTCATGATTCCACATTTCATACACTTTAAAATCAGCTGTATATTTCAAGATTTGAGTCTTTTTTTGACCTGCTTATGCCACAGTGCAACTAAATCTCATGGAAACAGAATATTTATTCATATTTATTAGGAAAGCTGGATAATTTCAGCATAGTCCACTCCTCTTCAGAATATGATATTAATAGCTTGGAAAAATAACATTTCCAGTATTGCTGCAGTATAATCTGTGCTTGGACCCCATGATAATGGACTGAAATGGATATTACAAACTCTACGGAGGGTTCCCACCTTTAGAGCATGGACTCCTGTCAAACCCATTCTTCAGAAATAAAGAAATAAACAGTTCTAAACAGAACTTTCTTCCATAAATTGTGGATTTTTCTCCACATTCTGTTTGTGTTGGATCTTTGATTTTATTTTATGGGTGAAATTTCTGTTTGGAGCACATCAGCATTTTAAACCACCACCATCTTCTCAGCTTGCACTTTAATTATACCTCTCTCTCTCTCTCTCTCTCTCTCTCTCTCTCTCTGCCTTTGTTTCTCTCTGCTTTCCTACAGCTGGTGTGTATGGTGCCCCTCCCCCCAACGGCTCCAACAAACCAATAAGGGTACATGTCAGCAAAGTCCCCCCCCCCTTCTTCCCTTACACACATAGACACACTACCCACCCCCATCCTCTCTCTCTTTCTCCCATCCCCCTTTCTCTCTCGCCCCATCTCCCACCCACTCACCCCAATACTTCTCTCCACTCAGTTGGCTGAAGGCCCCTCTGTATCTGACCTTATCTCCCACACGCCGGCCACAGGAACCCATCCGCTTCGCTCTCGCCCACAATGGCGAGTGGCCACTGCCTTTACATTTTCTCGAGGCCAGATGAGTGAACATTCAGTTGTATGGCCTTTGGTGTGTTTAGGAGGGTGTGTGTGTGTTTGCCCTGAGAACAGAAAAGAAGGCCCGACAGCGTGTGCAACCTCACAAAATGAGCGTGAGAGCACATTGGATGGGCCGGAATTCCTATCCTGTAGGGTTTATTTTTTTAGTGGATGATAAGAAGGTTTGTGGGGATGATCCAGAAAACTGGAAAAGTCCGTTTACACTCATAAAGAAAGGATCCTGACCCAACTTTTTTGTGTAACATACAGCAGTTTGGATGGATGGCCTGTCTAGGAGATTTTGGGGGGTGTTTTCCTGCTGCTATCAGCCATCGTCTGTAATAAAGATGTAAAAATAAAAAGCTGAATGACTGTTCAGAGGCTGGGAGCCCACAAGCAGACAGCTGTGGAGAGGTGGAAGCACACAGATGAGGGTAAATGAAGGGAGCAGCCTGTAACATTTGTAAATTATTCACACGGATCCCTTCAGCTCAGTACTGCCTATGCAGCTTCGGCCAGACATGAGCAATCGAGCGTCGGCTTGTCTGCGCCACACATTTGTGGACGATTGAACAAAACACACTGAGGGTTTTAGCTCGAGATCGGACTTAAATTAAACAGGGAGAAGGGACGTGGGCTGTTAGAACATGAACACATGACAGGAAAGTGGTTAAAAAGCTATTATTTATGCTGAATGTGATCTAGCATTCACACAATCACTTGATTAATCGATTGTTCGTCGACGCGCCGAACGTTCGCCGGTTTATTTTCAGAAAAGGATCAAAAATCATCGTCGATGCTCAGTAACCGCAGTGTCAAACGTTAAGGGATGTGTTTTTATGTTGTTTCCCACATTTTGAGACATCAGCTGTTCGCTCGTTGCCTTTTAATGAAGTTTTTCTTTCTTTCTGAAAAAACAGTGTTCAGTTTCTAAAAAATTTTAATGGTCTTGTGGAAACATTTTTTTTTTGAAGAAATGTCCAATATCTTAGGAAAAGCAGTGCGAGCGGAACTTTCAGGAAAAAAGTCATTGTTGCAGAAGACAATTAAGTAATTAAAAACATAAATTATTGGCCTTTAAGGGCTTTTAAACATCATGTTACCTTAGTGGTGGTCTACAGACTAGGCCTTAGAATCGGAAGGTCGTGGGTTCAAGAACCAGACCAGTAGTTTGTCTGGAGATACTCTTGAGCTAGGTACCATCCCAAGCACTGCTCCCTGGGTGCTGCATATGACTGCTGCCTGCTGCATGGTGTGTGTGGGTTAAGAACAGATGCATCTGATTGTGTTTCACTATGTTTTGTGTTTCATGATGACAAATCATGATAAAAGTCACTTTCACTTTCCGAAGGGCAGCAATGAGTGTTTATTTATTTGTTGTCTGTTTTTCGGTGTTTATAGCACGTTAAGAGGGCAGTACTGAGTAATGCTTGTTTATTTGATGTTAAAAATTTTAGAAGGCAGCAGTGAGTGTTAATTAATCTCGAACATCTTTAGGAGGTGCAGTAAATTGTATTTGTTTGATGTTTGTTTAAAGGGGTGAGTTATATCAGTATATTTGAAGTTAATTAAAGCTTTACAGGGCAGCGATAAGTAATGTTTGTTTATTTGAATCCAAGACCAGTAGGTTGCCCTGAGGTATCCTTGAGCAAGGTACCATCCCAATCACTGCTCCCTGGGCACTGATGTTTTCTTCTACATTTTTCCACAAGCTACTACCTACACACACCTCAGCTGCCCCACACATAAATTAAGGATAAATTAGATAGATGTTTGTTCACTTGCAGAAAGAGGAAAGGCAAAAGTTTCCAAAACACTGGACTCTACTGTCCAAGATCTTGAAAATCACCAAAAAATGTAAAATAAACATATTTGTGAGAGAATAAAATCTGGCTTGTTCTCACCTGATGCTGAGTTTCAGTTCATCCTTCAAGACTGAGCCCCACGAGGAATCCTGCCCTGAGAAACAGAACCTGAGAAGAAAATCTGCTCTAGAGACACCCAAGCTGGAAATGTTGAGGTCGTGGTCTGAGGCTCTGGATGGTGAGAAGCATAAACTGCTGCCAGATTCTTAAACTGAACTTTGGAGGTGTTTAGAAGAAGGATAAAGAACCCAGCAGAAAAAAAAGCTCACAGGAAAAGACGAAGACATGGAATAGTGAAGAGGAAGGTTTTGAGCAGCTGATTTTTCTTTGATGTTTGAATTTTTTATTAAAAGTTAAAGATGAAGAATAATAAAATGACAACTAAATCCCTCTTCTTTTTCTCATTAATATTTGTATTATCATTTATTTTTGCCATGGTCAGCTATCATCATTCATCATCATCGTCGTTATAATTATTATCGTTGTTGTTACCTGCTGCACTAACAGGCTGTGTTTGTCTTTAAGATCTGAGTGAAATGCTCTGTGTGCGATTAGTCTGGTCTGGCTCACTGTGCTGTGAAGTCCTCTGATGGTTTTGGTCACATTTTCTGGAGCTGCGGGGCGTTAAAGAGCTGAAGAACCTCCACGTTTAACCCCTTTAAACCAGTCCAAACACCTTCACTGGATCTCCGGGGCAGAATAGGGGTAAAAACTCCACACTGAACGCGCCTGGACCCGTTTAAAGGCGGTTTTTTTTTGGAGCCGGAGAGGATCAGGAGCGGCTCTGCCCCTCAAACCGGCGGTGAGAGCGGCGGTTCGGGCTCGCCTTTCCCTGGCTTTCAGTACCTTTCACGCGTTCCTTAAACCGAGCTTCAGTTCTGGTGTGGTTGTTTAGATGTGTTAACTGTGTTAGGGGCTGTGTGTGTTGTTTGCTGTATTTCGTTGTTTTAAAACCCTGGTTCGGTTCTTGAGGCTGTTTTGGTGTTAAAATGTGTTTTTAGGAGCTGTTGGTTTTATTAGGGGTATTCTCTAGTGTTTTAAATGGGTTAAATGTTTTGAGGAGCTCTTTCCGTTCTGTTGGTGTGGTTTTTGGTGTTTTTAAAGAGTTAAATGCGTTTTAAAGCTGCGTTTTTAGTCATTTGGGGTCGTTTGTGGTGTTTTAGTGTGTTTTTAAAGGGCTGTTTTTGTTTACATTAGGGGCATTTTGGTGTTAGGAGCTGCGTGTGTGATTTTAGGGGTGTTTGATGTGTGTTTTAAGAGCTGTGTCTAATTTTGGTGTTTTTAAGGAGCCGTGTGATATAATTTAAAACAATTTTTTTAAGGGGTGTTTTTAGAGCTCAGAATGGAGAGGGGGATGAATAAACGACAGGAGGAGGTGTACGGGGCTCTGAAGAGAAGAGAGAGAGTATGTGTTTAAAGTGTGTGTGTGTGTGCTCGCGCTAGCAGGCTAACGCTGCCGGGTTGAGTTTGTGGGTTGGCGAACGTGAAGCTCTTTTACCTTCAAACTCGCTCTTTTTCGCCTTGAACGCGCGTCCAGTTGGAGTAAAGTGCACTTTCTTCAAATCGCCGACTTTGAGAATCTGCTCGGTTTAATTTTTTTTTGGGGACGACGACGACGAACAGAAATAGGCACCGTTCAGGGTTTTTTTGTGTGTGTTTGGCTAATGTGAGAGCTAGCGTTAGCTTTAGCTTTAGCGTTTGTGAGGAAGTGACCGAGCTGGTCGTTAAAACAAAAAATATCCCACATTTATTTAATTCGCCTTTTTATTCACGTTTTATTCACACCTCAGCCTCTTTATTTACGCGTTTAGGGTCGTGTTTTTGCATTTTGTCCTTTTATTTACACTTTTCTCAGGTTTTATTTACATTTTGACCAAACGTGTTTACATTTTACTCATACCCAATGATTTTATTTATACTTTTACATATTTTATTTTGTATTGCAACGTTTTTATTGACATTTTCCTTACTCTAACATCTTTATTCACGTTTTTACCTCATCTCAATTTGTTCATATTTTAATCCCTTTATTTACATGATTGCATGTTATTTACACTATAACTCCTGCTCTTCATCACAGTTTATTCACATTCAGACTCTCCTGGAGTAAATTTGGGATTTTAGGCGGTTTTTAGCGACGTATATATGATATAGGTTTAATGAGACAGTCCTCTGGAAATAGATGGGCATAAAAAGACAGGCATATCTGTAAATAGCTTAACACACAGGTCTATTTTACACTTGTTTAATAATAATAATAAGAGGGATTATTATAATCATGTGAATTTGTAATTTCTGCTTTATTTCTGTTGGCAATATTTTACTGTTCTTATACAAATTTTTTTTTTAAGGATTTTTTTAAGTTAATAGCCACCTGACTGTGTTGCTGTTATTTAGCCTTTTATTATAGGCTTGTATTTTTCAGATCTGAATGAACCCTTAATGAATCAACTGATGTTTTTTTTTTCCCCCTCCCTGCAGGGTTTTTTTTTTTTTTTCCCCCTTTTTTTTTCCCCCTCCTCTCGGAGGGCCTCCCCCCCCCACCTCCTTGTTGGCTGGAAAACGGACAGAGCAAGTAGAGACGCCTCCCCCTCCCCGTCCCCCACGTGAAGGAGATGCCCATCGCAGCCACCGGTCAGCCGGCGACTCCAGAGCCTCGCGTCTGCTTGCAGCTACCCAGCGGCGTCGAGCCCGTGCCCAAGAGGGCCAGCTTGTGTGAGGACTCGGGTGCCGCTGTCGACGCCGGCGGACCCCTGGAGCTGGGAAGGGCCACGCTCGGAGCTTCGGCGGCGGCAGAGCCGGCATACTCCCCTCCGGCCCCTTCGCCGCTGGCCTTGCCTCTTCACGGACACCCAGAGCCACCCAGGACTCGGTCCCGGTCTCGATCCGGATTCTACGGAGCAGCAGGAGCGACGCAGCAGCAGCAACAGCACGGATACTCTGAAAACCTGAGGCCTCCCGGGAACATCCTTTCTCCAGGCAGCCACAGGCACGCTGGCCCTGGAGCCAACAGGAACTCCGGAGCAGGTAAATCTCACCTAATGCTGGTTCTTACTTCCCCTGCTCATGGAGCAGCTGCCTGGATACGTTTCCTCTCCTCTTTGCCATGGAATGGGGGGATGGGATGACCCTGCAGCCAGGACTTCCCATTTGCTGGAAGAGGCCCCCTCACTAAATGCACTTTCTCAGAAGGGCTGGCTGATTCATTGGCTCATTTTTGGTTAATTGCTATAATTTTTAGTTTAAACAGTATTGATGGATTAAAAAATTGCAGGCCTGTTATTTTAATCAGCTGTAGGGATGTTCTCACCCAAATCTCTCAACCATTAGTATGTTCCTAAAGTATTCAGCGGAGCTTCGTTGTATCCCTCAGCCTCATCAGGTTGATAGGATCGATAAATGTGCTTTGTTTGAGTGGCTTCGTTCTTTTGGTTTCAGATCGTGCACAGCTGAGAATTAACAAATCCTCCCAAAGTGATAAAGGAATGCTGGCTGTCTCTTTTCCATTCAGTCAGAAATTAAACTTTCAAGATCATCAGAAAGGTTTTTCTTCTTGCTGAAAGAACCCGATAGACTTATTAACCATAAATATGGGTGGTCACATTTTATGTTTTTGACTGAAGATGCATGAAATGTCATTTAGAAAACTAAATGGTGGTGGTCCTTTCTGGAAATGTGGTTTCTGTTTGGTTTACCTTGCTTTGGTTGTTACAGCTTATTGATGTGTTAAAAAATAAAAGTATTCAAGGAATATGGGTTTGCTATGTGGTGCATAACCTTAAAATAAGTTGAAAACAGTGTTCGCTGTAAGGTCAAGTTGATTGTCTGTAGGTTCCTGTTGGTTTGCCTTGACAAGAAGAAACTGGGTTTAGTCATGAAGTTAAATGTCATCATCAAGTACTGCTGTACTGTTGGAACATATCATGAAGAAAAAAAAGTGACAACCCTGGTCATTGCGAGGTCAGAGCAGACAATGAACCACAACGAAATTGGACCTCTGCATTTAACCCATGCACACTTCAAGCACCGTGCAGCAGTGGGCAGCTATTGAAAGCGCCCGGGAGCAGTGACGGGGATGGCACCTTGCTCAAGGGTACCTCAGGGCAACCTATTGGGAAGGGGTTCAAACCCCCGATCCTCCGATCATGTGGCCAACGCCCTAACCACTAGGCCACCGCTGCCCGACTTTGAATTTTATCAATACCAGCACTGCTGGCTGTACACACTTCACATGGGGCAGAGCAGTGGCTAGTAGTCTTGATTTTGGGGCAGTTGCTGAGCCATGGTTTGCTGATTTTAGTGTTTTCTGCTCCTTCAGCCTGTTGAGGAGACCTTTCTGTCTGAGTTAGGAGCAGGAAAAAACTAAAATGTGCAGAACGAGGGGACTGTCTCTGAGCACTATTGGACGAAGGGAGTTGATCGTCTGCAGCGGAATCAATGGTGAAATGGGTGCCGCAGGCAAATAAGAGAAGGAAGGATGGGAAAGTTTATTCGGTTACTTTAGAGTGGGTAGGGAGGGGGTTTTCGGTGATGTATTAATGCGTCTGTGTAGGTGTGTATGTGCATCTTGTTTGAAATCTGCAAAAAAGTGTGTCCCCTTAAATGGGGTATCTGAATTAATTTTTTAATTCAAAATTTCAGCCTCATATCAACCGCCGGTCAGAGTGGATTAAATGTGAAATGGTTCGTTGTAGGGAGACTAACTGATTTTGATGTCTTTACAGGGCTGCTGAATAGAACTGTGGATCATGTCCACCACAGAGATGTTATTTTTATCTTTGGGTAAGGGATTGCAGTCCAGTCCTCTACGTGTAGCCCTTTTTAATGGATTTAAAATAATTAAGTCCAATAACATCTCAAAATGACAACAAGCTCCCTCGCAGGATATGGTATAAAATATGGGTTTGGGAAGTAGATAAATGGTTTTATTGACTTTGTAGACGTGAATTACTGATTTCTCCATAGTGGTGGAGAAAAAAATCAGGAAAGTCTTTTCAGTTTCATTTTTTGGGGTGGGTTTTTTTACTGATTATTATTACTTTTTTTTACTGATTGTGCTTTGTTTGAGTGGCTCTGTACTGATTATAAATCTGGAAAATACACCTTCAATGTTATTTTTCGGTGTGCAGGTCCTGCTGTACATCTCGGTTTCTGACACCCTTAATCATGAAATGCTGGGTTGCTATGGAGCTCGGCTCTATGGTGTTTGCAGCTGTTAAAGCTTCATACCAGTTTAATCGGAGGGCTGCCTTTCCTTTTACTTTCTATTTAGTAGCTTTACTTCATCTTGTCTGGTGGTGCACACCCTGGCAAACCTGGGGCAGGTGTGCTTCACGCCAGCTTGTTGACAAAATTCATTAAAAACTACCTTGGAGGGAAGTGTCTGTATTTCAAAGCATGCAAGGAAATCCAGAGAGGAGCTCACTGTCTCTAATATTTTCCACAACATTTTAGAGTGTAGATCCAAACACTATGAGAGAAAGTTAGATTGATCTCGGATGATCTCTGGTATTTACTGTTGAAGAATCAACTAAAGTGAAAGTGACAACCCTCGTCATTGCGAGGTCACAGCACAGCACACGTGAACCACAACAAAATTGTACCTCTGCATTTAACCCATGCAAACACCGTGCAGCAGTGGGCAGCTATTGAAAGCGCCCAGGGAGCAGTGACGGGGATGGTATCTTGCTCAAGGGTACCTCAGGGAAACCTACCTAAGGGAATCGAACCCACAAACTTCTGAGGTGGGGGTAACTCCCTAACCACTAGGCCACCGCTGTCCCACAACTGTGTGCCATTTGTTGGGTTGGGCTTCAGATGGTTTTCTCAAACACTTGTTTTAAACTGTATAGGTATTGTAACTTTGTGTTGGTCAATAGTGAGAAATTTCTTCACTGTGAGGAACATTTCATAACTCTGTTCTCATGCTACACCTAACCAACAGCTTTATTAGTATTTTCTGCTCAAACCTTGATCCTGGGTTCAGCATCATACTAAAACTATTGATACTACTTCTTGAAACTAAACAGGATACAAAGTGTATAAAACATAGTCTTTGTCATTACAAGAGCTTAGGTTTGATCCAGAGAGATGCGACAGCCTTCTGGAGCTAAGCCCTCCCTCTCCCCCAGTCATTTAGTTGTAATGTGTGTAAGAAAGCCTTTGGGAAAAGAATTTAAACCATAAAGTGGGGCTTTTCAATTAAGATTTTGATATTCCGTACTTGTAAAATGATTCCTTATTTGTTTTTATGTTTTCAAGATCATATAATTCATTGCTATTTATTTTAAGGAAATACATTTTTTCCTCTGAAAGCAGTGGTAAATAATCATGATCTCAGAACATGAATCTTAACAAACAAGATGCCGTAAAATCCAGTAAATCATGGAAACATTTTCTTTTAGCGCACCGTAGATGATGAGCTTTTTAACATGGTGGGTTCTCAGTTATATCATCCAAAACCAGAAATTTAAATACCTGTCATGGTGAAATGCTATCAGCACCAGCAAGATCTGAACCAAGCGAATAGTCACAGACGTAGGAAAGTTTGATTTGGTCGTCATCATGTTCCGCCACCATAGAACTGATCTGCGTCAATTAACTGATCAACTCGTACAGAACTGAAAGCGTCTCGTGGTTTTGCGTGTCGGCGATTAAATTAGATCACTCTGGCCACACACCCACACACACATCGAGAGCTGCATGACCTGACTGTCTCAGGCCGCAAGTACCTTTTCTCCCCCTGCTTCAGACGTTTAATTTTATTTCTCAGGCAGACAAATATAGCCCAGAGGTTTTCCCCAACAGGCCGTGTGACTTTGGGTCCAAGTTAACAGTTGACCCAATTGTTAGATTTCATTATTCTCCATCACATCTCATTCCCTCCCTTTCTGTCTGTTTACATGTGTTTGTGCAGCAGGTTTGTAACGAGCGCTGTAACTATTTTTGTGCACTTGGATGGTGATTATCAATAGTGAGTCATATTTTTTGAGGACTGCCACTTTTGGCTGTAACTACAGTGCCATTAAAACTGCTGCCATTTACCATTAGAATAAAATATTTTAGATCCAAAACAAGTTGGTTAACACTTTCTGCTCTGTGAGTATTGAGAGCTTCGACTACCTTTTTTTTTTTTTTTTATTTTAGGCCACTTTTTTAATTATGTATCGAACCCTTGTATTCCTACTTGCTGTCTGTTTTGGTGAAAAGCTAAGAAGTGTGGCCCTCGAGAGTACAGGTCACTCAGTTTATGCTGGCACTCTGCTTCCCTTGTGTAATATTTTAATAAACTAAATTACAAAGGCTGAGTATGTCTTCTGAGTTGTGGTTATCATGTCAACATTATAAATCTGCTTTCAGTGATGTTTCCTAATAAATGGGCTGATAGAAATATTCTGAAATTAGCTACAGGAGAAAATAGCAAAACATTCATAATTGTTAATTTTAACAGGGAGTTCCACCTTTTTATTCCCAAGCATGGTTACAGTAGTTTGATATGAAATGTTCCACTTTGGAGAAATGCAGGACATCTTGAGATGAGTTCAGGGTCAAAAAAGCTCCCATATGGAGTATTCCATATGAAATATGGTTTTGGGTAATAAATAAAATGGTTTTACTTGCATTGTAGTAACACAATTTTCTGTGGTGGACCAGTCCAGATTTTTTCGCCCTATAATTGGAGATTGTAGGGCTGCACGCTATTGTCTTTAAACCTCTCCAATCCAGATATTGTCAATGTTTAATAAATTTTTCATTTAAATTAAAAATTAATGAAAAATTGATAGTCAAAGGCTGTCATGTGCAAACGAGCCTCTGATGGGTCACATCTCCAGTTGAATCAATTAGTGTTTGATTAGGTTTGTGTACCAAAACTATAACTCATTCATTCTTCAGCCATCATTCTTGTAGTAATTTTTCCAAATCATCATCATTCAGACAAACAGGCAGTTTGATCTCTCTTCTGATTGGCTGCCCTGAATTGAAACTTAACGTTTTGCCGATATTGCTCTGCCTGACTCGTATATATTCTACAGTCTTGGTTAGGAAGAGTGGAGTGATGAGGGATGGATTTGTATAATTTTATATCATGCCACTTGTTTATATATTTTCTACTCCAGAAAAGCAAAGGTTTGCTCCCAGAGTGACAATGTGTAGCCACAGCATTTCAAAGGCCTACTCACTTGCTAATGTTTTTTCATTTGTCCGATGGAAGTAACAATTTCCACAAACTTGAGTTCTCTCAAGCGCTCAGTTTTGTTCAGCAGCCTTTTTTTGCAACGAAAGTACAGCTGAAAGAACAAAACACTGGATTTAGGGTTTTTGTTTTTTTTTCCAGCTTTTTATTTATTTATTTATTTATTCTTCTTCCAAGCATTTTAGTTTCATCATTGCTGATAAATCTGAGATGCTATATAGGGATTAAATTTCTGTCCCTACGATGGATGTAAGCCACATTGCACAAATGCAACTTAAAATGCCATCTCATCCCTTGTTGTCCTGGTGGGCCAGTTTAATGCCTTTAAATGTCTCTTGTGTCTCTGTTAATATCATGCTCTTTGTGGTTTGTAGGGCTGGATGTTGATGGTTTTGAAAATACTTTAAAATCGGCCCCCGGGATTTAAAATTCTTTTAAAACTTAATTGTCACAAATCTCTTGGCCTAGCGAGGGATTGACTTGTTGTAAACGTACGGACATTTCCACATTGTTGCTCAGGTGCTTTGGCCAGTAGTGCGCTCGGTCTGTTGCTCGATGAGAAGTTGTCATTTTAAATTGGGGTTGGAGGATGAAGGTTCAGTGCAGAAACTGAAGAAGCTCTGATGTGGTGATGGTGAGTCCTGAGTGACCGTCCACACCCTTCACCCCCCGCTTTTCCCTCCAGATCGTCACCGTGCGAAGACTCGGGGCAGGGTTTCGAAACACAGTGTGTGTGTTTTGTGTGTCTTCGTGGTCATGAGGGGTTGGATTTGCTTTCCCATTGATAGTTGCTTTTGTGATTGAGCCACACAGACAAGGGCCCCAGACTGGAAATACCTGACTGTGTGTGCGCTTGTGTGCCACCTGCTGCTGTGTCTCTCAGCGAAGGCAGATGATTATTGATGAAATACGTGTTTAAGGACAAACTGCACAGTTTGGACAGTTGTTTCTGAGATCTTTAGGTTTAAAAAGTAATAAATGTAAAGTTCTGTGCCCTCCATATACAAATATCCATCATTAGGCTTTTGTAAACAACCCATGACCTTGAAATGTTTATTTATATTTATTCCAGGTGTGTGTGTGTGTGTGCGCGTGCTTCGCCAGACGTCTCCTTGAGGAAGCACAGTAACAATACCTCCCACAATCCAGTACCTACTTTGTCTAATCAGTTCTTTTTTATGTTAACCCATAAACTGCTGGTCACAGTACAAAAAGATTAGTTTCCATTTTTCGACTGCACATACCTGAAATACGGTGTTGGTTTTTAAAACAAAAGTTTACATGCTACATTAAAACTCTCAACAAAAGCAGTTTGGTTTTGGTTTCTCCAGACACCAGTGAAGGCTGGAATTCACTAAAGAGCCAGGGATCAAACCAGGGGTGCTTTTAGCTTCATACTAAAGTATTCATAGAAAGAGATTCTTATACTTTACTGTGTAGCAGTCCCGTTAAGGTGTACTGATGATTATCTGTGTATCAGGATGTTGTGTGGGACACAATTGAATCTGTTTTTTTCCCTTTTGCTGGTATAGAACTTTTTTTTTTGTGTGTGAGAGCAAGAGAGAGGGTGAATAACTGTGCTGAGCAACACTACCTTACTTGTGAGGGAACATTTTCAGAGTACGTGGTATTGACTAGGGGATATACAGTATAGGGGTGAGAGAAAGAGAGGGAGAACTAGAGCGAGTGAGAGATATTGATTGGGATCAGAGAAGCTGCTTTGATAACGAGGGAAGCTCCACACAGTCAAATTCCTGGAGTTCAACACCATCTGCTCTCCATACAGAACAAATGTGTGTGTGTGTGTGTGTGTGTTCATATGCTTAATATCTTCAGTGTTCATTCACTATGTTCTTTTAACTCCTTTCATTATGTGTGACATTCGTTCAGTTGCTATTTACCATTTGTACCAAACATTTTTGAGATTGCCCTGCTGAATGAACACACGTGTCCGGCCTCCAGAGAGCTGTTTTGTTTGTGTTTTTTCCTCATATTTTTTTGTATCAATGCCCAAGAGACTGAATGTGATTGAGAGTCAGTGGAGAAAGAGGCAGAAATGAGTGACAGAGAGGGGGAAAGGTGTTTGAGAGAAACTTGTGACTACAGAGGGCGAATGAGTGACCAGATTAGAATCGAAAAGAAAGCATGAAAGCAAAGGAATCAGAGGGGCAGAAGGGGAAATATAGAGTGAGGTTTGGGGGGTAAGAGCGAAGGTGAAAAGGGGAGGGAGACACTCAGACAGGGGAGGGTGGAAGGGACAGAGAGAGAGGAGGTGAGAGGGGTCGAGGCAGAAAATGAGTGAGTGAAGGAGAACGGGGAAAGCAGGGGAGGGGGGTGCTGGAGGAGGGGAGTGAGAGGGGGTGAGAAAGATGGGTGAGGGAGGAAGAGTGTGAGAGAGGTGTTGGAGATCAGAAAAGCGAGTGAGAAGGAGGGAAAGAGAGTGTGAGGTGTGGGACAGGACATCTACTCCTCCCTCCCCTATTTACAGCTTTCTTTTTATAGAGCAACTTGGCCATGCCCATTCACACTGAAGTTATAAGGAGTGTTGTAGCTCAGCCAATCAGAGCAGTTCATTTGCATAATTTGGTTGAATGCACACTCTCAAGGAATCACTCAAAACTGTTTTTGTTCAATCACGGACTGATTGATAAGAGGTGTGTGTGTGTGAGAATCATGGTACTGCTCGAGACCGATAAGTCATGGATAATGCATTCACTGCAGAGAATGTCCAGACCTGCTGCGTGTGTGTGCACGCACCTGGCACCTGTAAGCACTTCTGACCGGCTGTTCTTCTCTGCTTTGTTTCATTTCTCTCGTTTCTCTGAAGATGGTGCCAGGGCCCGACTTGGAGATCCATCCATCCCGTTTTATGTTTTTCTTTTTTTTCCCCTTCCAATCTTTCTTTTTCTGCCATTTAGGTTAACAGAAAGCCCTGCTGTTATTGACTGAATGCAAATGAAGGGCTGTTGCTTTTCATAAAGGGCCTCAGCCTGACATATTAGTCTAATTAATGATCGCGACCTGAGCCCAATTAAAAGTGCTCACCAAGGCCACACAGCTCAGCTTTGACCTCTGCGATGGGTGAGTGTGAGGTCAGGCTCTACTCAACACCGAAACGTAAGAATCCTCCAGAAGAACAGCTCAGATTCAGGAGGCCATGTGCTACATTCTGATCTTCCCTTCATTCACTAACTGCAACATAAATGACTCCATGGAGTAAAAAAAATATATATATATTTTTAAGCAATGTAAACGTTGTTTATATCCATATCTCCATGGAATATCTAAAAATCTCCATGGCACATTTACTCAGTTGCAATTTGGCCCCACCTATTCATATTGAAGTCATACAGCGTGTTGTTACTGCATCCTGTAGAAGAGTTATTAGTGTAAGAGGTGTTGGACTACTGTTAAACTGCGTGCAGTGGTTGGGGGGGGACCTCAAATGATCCACTGCTTCAAAAACAAGCATGATGATCTGTTTAGTCCAAACATAACTTTGCATTTCATGATTTGCAAATTTTGAGGCAAGGTGTGTGTGCTTAAGGCACAGTTCCAAAATCAGGATGTCAAAGGCAACGTGATAAGCGGTTGGATTTTATGCAAATGTTAAAGATGGTCTTAAAAAGGCAGAGATGCACTATGACATGGCAAGTCAGTTTCGGTAGGTTAAATGATCTGACTCTGATTTCTTAATGAAAAGCTATGAGATGATGTTTGGCTGGTGTACTTAATTTTCTGCTTTTTTTTTTTTTTTTTTTTAAATGCAGAAAATTCTTAAATTCCTTCTTTAAATGAGTTTAATAAATATTGTCTGTAATGGGGATTATGGTTCCAATTTCTACGTTTTATATCAACTTTGGCAGATGCTGACATCCCACAATTCCCATTTGGGTGCATCACTAATTAAAAGTTTGAAAGATGTAGGATACGGACCTGTCACTTTTACTCTGAGCCACATCTCCTGGGCCTTGTACCTGCAGTCGGTTTTCAGCGCTGATCTGGGATCAGGTGTCTCCCTGCCTAGACCCATCAAACAGACTAAAACTGGAAAGATGACCCAGAAAGTGCAGTTTTATTCCAGGAAAGAAGCCCTTATCCAGCCTGCATCGCTACACCCAGTTCTGTTTCACAGCTGCTTTCGAAAAAGGTGGTACAAGAGGAGGAGTGTGAAATTTGCAGGCAGTACAGACTCTGCGAGTCAGGCTACTGTGGCAAGGTTGCTTTCACGTAACAGGACGTTATGAGCGCTGAGTCTCTGCATAAGTGGACTGTCCTTCTCTGTAACACATGGTTATAGGTAGAAGACAAATTAATTTATGAGGAGTGTCCAGTAGGCACACCTGTCCAGTACCTAGTTCCTGTTTCCATTTTTACTTAAATGTACACTGGCTATTTTCCAACTGTTGCTGCACAAATGTTCAGTCCTCCTCTCATCATCCTTCTTCTGATGAAGGATAAATGTCCTTCAGCTCATTTCTGTATGCAACTGGCGTAAAAGATGCAGGAAGAAAGGAGACAAAATTAAAGTGGTAAAAAATAAATAAATAAATACTTTCACTATTTGTGCATAATGAGCAAGTGGCCAATGAAAATTGTCACTGTGTGGAAGAGTTGTCTGTTTAACCCTTCAGTCTTCAGAAGAACAATTTGAATTGTGAAAATTTCCTCTCCCCCTTGTTGTTCCTGAAACCATCCATTTCAGAAGAGAGCTAATAAAAAATGAATTTCTGGAAAAGATTTGGGGAAAGTCTTTGGTGTCGTTCTAACGTCTCCGTGTTCGGAGGAGAGATAATTTGGATTGATTAGACTCGGCTCCTTCTCCTCCTACACTCTCACTCGTTCTCACTTTCTCCCAGATGCACACTTGAGACCAGCACACACACACGCTCCCACACTCCATTTTCATAACAAAAGAGCCTATTTGTTTTGGCTGCTTTTGTCGGTCTCCAGGCAACCTCTCAAGCAGTTCCGTTTTGGGGGCCGAACTCTCCACTTTCTGTGGCTGGAGGTAAATGTACCCGCGGGTCTCGCTGCACTGACCGGACAAACAGTGCGGGCCTCGGACCAGCTGACCAACTTATGGAAAGAAAAGTAAAACTCTTCTGCCAAATTATCCCTTCTAATATTGTTGTGCACTAATTGAGTGAGAAAAAGAAAAAAGAATAGACTTCTGAACATTTACTGAACACTGAAGAGCCTACTTCAGGAGCATTTAAATAAGCGCCAGCCGGTTTGCAGTATTGAGTTGTGTACATTGCATGTCATGAGGTGAATTCTAGTTGGTTTTTAAAAAACTGATTTAAATCCTGATGGCTCTACAGTTTTTAGCCCATTGCAGTTGTTTATTTACAGCCAACCAAACCTAAACTGGACTCTCAAAAAAACGACCAATAGAAGCTCCCTCTGTAGAAGATGAGTAAACAGAGTGGAATGATTTATAAAAAAACTCCAGATTCCCAGTGTATTATTGAAATTGCAGGGAATCGCAAAGTAAAATGCATGTAAAGTATAATCATTCACTTGCAAATCAATGGCTTGATTACAATTTCAAGTTCTCCTTTTTTGCTCTTCCCACTGATCCTCAGTAATCCAGCTCGGGAGCCGTTAGTGAATGATGTAATTATTAAAGATGAGTTAAAATTCAGTTTTGATTTTTTTTATTGGATGATTTTGTTTATATATTGCTCATACGGTCTATGTTTACTCTGTGTGTGTACAAGAGAGGACAGTAGTGAAACCAGACCAGGTTTGATGGGGATTGAGTGCAATGAACAGAATGAGACCACAAACAGAGAGAGGAAGGTGAAGAAAAGGGAGTTTTTCTTTGTCTCTCTTTTTCCTCTTTGTCCCCTTAGTTCTTTTTGTCTCAATGCTCATTTCAGTCCTGCAACATTTTGTGCAGATCACTCTGCCGCAGGGCCTCCATTTCGTGACTCTTGTATGTCAATGGAAAACAGAAGATAAGAGGGCTTTTATTAAAAAGTTAACCAGCAAAAATTATTGTATAATTGTGGGGGAGAATATATAATTAAAAATATTTATTTATTTCATATCCCCCCTCCCCCAATATACAATATTTTTCTGGTTGCTGGTGCAGGTGTATGGGACCTCGCGATTATAGGCGCCATCTACTTTCCAGGGGTGACCAATACAGAAAAAGGACAGTGTCACAAAATAAGGTCAAAATATTTGTCCACACATTAAGAGAGAGTAAAATGTATGTTCCAAATAATAATAAAAACTTTTAATAAAAGCCCTCATATCTTCTGTTTTATATTATAATATATTTTACCAAGGGTTTCCTTTTTAAGCTACTTGCGGGGAAGCCAGCTGCAGCCTGGTTTTGTTGGAGTCAAAAAGGCTGAGCTGGATGAAAACATGGGGTATGTTAATTGAGATTATTTTATGTTTTGAATGGAGAAGTTGAACAGCAGCATTTTTACCTGGATTTGTAATGGATGGCATCTTGTAGTGAAGATCAGATGGGAGAATTTTAGGCCACGGTTTTTGCGGTTGGGATGCATCATCACATTTTAACATCATTAGCCTTGTAACTCCAGTGTAAAACCTAAGAACTGGATTTCAGTCATGAATCGACAAGTTGGGATGCAAGGGGTTTTTTGAAAAGTATTTCTCGTGCGGCGGACAGACTGCGTTCTCGTTGTTGAGGGGAATTGTTTAGACTTGCATCAGCTTTATTAATGAGAAATGGAGAGAAAGGTGGGGGGGGGAGGGGCGGAAAAGTGAGGGAGAGCAGGAACGAAGGGAGAAAGGAGGGTAAAAGGAGGAAGATGGGTGGGAGGAAATGGATAGAAATAGCTGATGCACTCTGGAGCTCTGAGAAAAATCAATACGGTCAAGAGAGGAAGCCTCTATTCTACCTCCCATTTCTCGCTCTCTGTCTGTCTCTCTAGTACGTCTGTGGGGAAATATGGCAGAACTTGTTTTTTGGGGCATTGTCTCTCTCTTTTTTTTATTTCACTAAAGCTCCCCAGTCATTCAGTTCACAACTGTGAGGACAGATGATGTCCAAGCTTTCTGATCCCACTGTGACCAGAGCCCTTATCTCGTTCATCAATTCTAGGACACTGAACATCTGCATGAATCTCCAAAAAGTCAGATTTTATTGCACAGGGCCAGTAAACAACAGATTACTGCATGATCTCCATAGTAACAAGGTTCTGATTGGGTGTCAGCCCATAAATGACATCTTAGTCATTTTTACTGAGAACACACACTCAAACTCTGGCAGTATTTACTCCTAACACGGGATCAACAGACTATTTGTTTTGGCTCATCTTTTTATGCTGTAAATGTAAACTTGTTAATTACCTCCAAGCTGTGCACTTGTCCTTCCCTACAGGTTACAAAACAGGGTGGTTTATGTTCAATTTACTCCTCAATCAGGCAGTCAATCACAAAAAAGAGATAGTCTCAGCAATACAGTTTTATGTACTGAAAATTGAATTCTTAAACTTCCTGAAACTTTTTAAAGGATGGACCCATCAACAGGCGTGAGAGGATTTTGGGATGACTCTTTTAATGAAAAACACTGGATTAGAGTTTGACTCATCTTTTTGCTCTCTGTAAAAGATCTTCGGTGTAAATCCTGCTGAGGTTTACAGCTGAAGGCGTTTTCTTCTCCGTTGTGCTTGAACACAGCAGGCTGCTCTGAGGGAAGGACCGCATGTGTGTAGACCTGCCCAGACTGCTGGCAAACATGTCACTCATCGTTTTCCACATCGCGTGTTGTGCAGCGCTGCAGCCGCTGCTGCAGAAATTCAGTTCAATACTGAAAATCCCAATATCACGGCATTATTGATGTGCTACAGACGTTTCTCAATAACTGCATCGAGTGCTGCTGCTTTTTGAAATGCAGCAGCTTTTATTTTGAAATTTGAAGAATTTATATTGTAACCATGAGGGCGAAACACAATTTGGAAACGTTTAATTAAGATGGTTTTTTTGTAAAGGCTTAAAGCACACATTGTGTTCATTGCAGGTTTTTTGAATTTTACTACTTTTTGGCTATAAAATGAGTGAAACTAGCCAGAATGAAATTGTGAAATATTGGTGCATTGGTATATGAAGGACCCTGAAGACCTGCATGTCTTATTATTTAGTCCTCTTAAACATTATTTAGTGACAGAAGATATGTATGGGTAACATAAATTAAATTAATTACATCTCTTTATTCGTTCTTGAGCATATCGCTATAGTCAGTGGTTAAAGGGCATTGATTGGCGGGTTTTTTAAAAAGAGAGCAGAAATAGTCCTGTGACTGGATTTGGTGAACTTTTGGTGTCAAATATTAATACATTTTTTGCCAATTTACCATTACTTTCCCCTGGCAGTGTGTGGGTGTGGTAATAAGACTGTCCCAACAGTTCAACCTCAGGAAAAGTACATATTGAGATGCACATTGTTTTAAGTTTTGTGATATTTTTATTTTTAGTATCAGAAGAAAAGAATCCTGTCCTATTTCTCTTTCCAAGACCGTGCGGCTTTGGCAGTGTCAGTCATATCTTTCACATCTTATTGGGGCTGTGTGTGTGTTGGAGGCTGCAGGGTTCAGATCAGTCTGCCGAGATGAAATATTACAGATCAAACTCACATTTGTCTCTCTGGCTGAGAACTACAGAGGATCCGGTAATTAGTAACAGCTGGCCACACACACACACACACAGTGTCTACTCTTAAAAGTAGGAGACAGACAACAAATTTGAGTCATGAAGCTGAGAGAATAATGACAACTAAAAGCCTTTCTTTTACCCCCCCCCACCTCCCCATGTGGACCGTGTATGTGGGTGTGCACACACTCTCACACTCCTGTCCTTGGAGCGAAGGTTTGGGAGCATCCAAGGGTAACTCTCCTCCTCCTCCTCCTGATCTGACGAAATACTCGCCCAAGCACATGAAAGCCACAAACAAACACACACCATGGCAAAAAAAAAAAAAAACAGGAGGAAAAAACAAAAAGAGGCCAGAAAGAAGCTTTGGGTGGATGTAATGTCATGAGGAGGCTCCTCTAATCTGGGATTTATGGTGGGGTGTGTGTGTGTGGGTCCCCCCCCCCACTATGGTTGGTAGATACAGATGAGGACGATGACAAACCTAGAAAAACAGCAGCAGCGAGTCACTGATTATTAATTACATTAATAAACAAAGATGAGCTCAGTTACACTTAATATTGAAATCTGTCCAGCTGTTCCTGAGGGATTCGCTGGCATGATTTCATCTCCCTTTCCACCGCCGTTACAGTATACAGAGCCTTTTTGCATTTTCTCTCTTGATGCTTTTTCTGCCAGTGGCTTATCAGTTTTGGTGTTTAGTCCCAGCTGGCTTCTGTAAACTTCAGTTGTTTGTTTGCGATGATGGTGATGATGACGACAATTATATTAATACTAATGAACCCTGTTATTGTTGACGTGTTAATCTGTGCTGAAAGAACAGCCTACAAATGAGAAATGGGAAGCGATGAATCTCCACAGAAAAGCATTGCCAAAAGATTTGGCAACTGGAACATCAGCCCATGACCACTGAGCTTAACTAACCCTCCCAACACTTGGGCCTCACTTACACCCTCACAGTTGAAGGCCATCAAATACAAGCCATGTTCTGACATCTAAAGGATAATCTAAAGGAGCAGCGGTGGCCTAGTGTTTAGGGACTAGGTCCTGTAATCAGAAGGTACTGGGTTCAAGTCCCAGACCAATAAGTTACCCTGAGGTACCCCTGAGCAAGGTACCGTCCCAGTCACTGCTCCCCAGGGGCTGGATATGGCTGCTCCTTACTCATGCTGCCCTGTGGTCACGATGACAGTCACTTTCACTTCCCATGTCAATACAACTACAGTGAAATGGACCCAAGCTCCAATAATACTGCTGAATTTAAGACACACCAGATGGGATGAGAAGTGAAAACGAGGGAATAAACTTTTTAATGCTGATCACAGGCACAGGGTTTTTTCTTTTTCCCCTGATCAGGTCAAGACGAATGTCTTTGTGGGTGCTCCAATGAAAAGTCCTTGACTCATTCTGCGAGTCTCTTTGAGTCTCTGATCTGAACAGATGTGTTGGAGAATAGGCATTTTGTCCATATTTGGCCCTTAATCCTTATTGAAGTGTGAGTTCAGGTGAAAGATGTCCTCTGTTAGTAAAGTGAGTCTCATAATAATAATAATAATAATAATAATAATAATAATATTATTTTTTTCTCTCTCTCGCTCTCTGTAGGCGCGATGGGAGGAGTGTATCACTATCATTCAGAGCCGGCCTGTGCAGATACCACTGATAAGGTGAGTCTGTTTGGCCTGTTTATTCCTCTGTGCATTTGATTTTGTTTCCTTCAGCCTCGATCCATCACCCCTTCACACAGAACTAATGAAATTGTGGTTGTTACTCAGTTGACTAAGTAACCCATGTCTGATTCTGAATGAGAACAGGACCTGTGTGTGTTTGGCGAGGAGTCGTGTGGCTCTAATTTTGTTTGCTGACTTGCGGTTTGCTGGTTTTTCTCTTCTCTTTGGAGGAAATGTTTCTATTGTATTTTTGGATTATGTTGTTTGCAGGATTCACTTGAGTACTACATTTACTCCAAACATGCCTGAGCGCTATGATATGAGAGAGAGAGTGTGTGTGTGTGTGTGTGTGTGTGTGTGCGCGCGTGCCCAGCCATACACTTACTACGGTGTTTATAGTCCTATGAAGAAGGAAGGCACCAGTGGAGCAAAGCTATCTGGAGAGGAAAAAGGAGGAGAAGTAGAATGTTGAGAGAATATGAAATGATTGGAGAGGGAGAGAGAAACAAAGGAAATGAAGAGGGATGGGGAGAGAGAGAGAGTGTGTGTGTGTGTGTGTGTGTGTGTGTGTGTGAGAGAAAGTGAGATTGAGTGAGGAGGGAGAAAAGAGAAGAAGGGTGAGAGGTGGGACTAGAGGCGCTAATGATTTCACCTCCAGCTGTGGGAGCAGTGGGTGAGAACAAGGGAAGAGAGTGGAAAACGAGAAAGGGATGAGTGGTTTAGGGATGTTAAAGTTGAGAATGCACAATCATAATAAGATTAAAATGCAGCTTTCTGTATCTGTATTCAGAAGGCTGTAATAGAGAGATGTCCCATCATGTTTGGGCAAAGGTGTGCGTGTCCATTCCTGAGCTTCTACACAATCCCAAGGACTCCTTTCGGAATGGAGAAACAGAAAATAGAAAGGATGGAAAATGATAGAATCAAAAGAGAGACCGACCTGAGGTTCTTGACCGTTCTCTGGGTGAAAATAACCTCCTGGTTGTGGCATTTCTCATAAAAGACCAAGTCCTCTTACTGCTGAAGTGAGATTGGAGTAATAGTGTCATATATTTAGCAGTGATCGTGTGTGTGGATGGGAGCACAGGGAAATGGGTGTGTCACAAACAAAATTGGAAGTTGGAGTGAAAAATCTAATTTACACGTTTTCCCGCCCCTCTTACCCCAAAGTGCAGTCAATCAGCTGAGACCTTTTTGGTGAAGTTTTCTGCTTTAGCTTGAAGTCGACGCTGCGAGACTTTTAAACCGAACTGGTTGTGGATGCTCATCATTTTAACTAACGCTGAACAATTAATGTCAGTTTTGTATCAAGCTGAGTCCAACTTTTGTGTCCCAAAAGCATGACCCGTAAATGATCCTAATTCATTCGGAACTGACTGTTTTCCAAGTGATGTTTATCCCTCTGAATCAAATGGGCTGCTTTTGAAATTGTATCGTAAAAACTAATATGCAAATGATCTCTCTTCTGATTGGCTGCAGTCCTCAAATGCAAAGCTGATGGAAATAGTTTTTCAGTCATTTCGAGTGTGCTGCTTTCTCCTTTGCTCTCTTCCCACATGAAGACTTCAGTTCAGTCTCTCCTGTCCTGCAGTGGAAACATTGGATGGGCAGAACTTAATGACTCAAACATGAAAAAAATACATAATACTTGATTATTTTCACGATCAAGATCCCTCTCATTTTGTGAAAAGACGACTGACAGTGGAGGAAATTGAGCAGTAGGCAATTTTGCCACTGTAGCCTTTCCTGTTTAGGGACTCGATCAGTAATGCGCCCCACCTCTGTACCCCACAAACCACATGGGGCGCACATGCATGTGTGTGTTGGGGGTTGGGGCTGTTGTTCTGTTCTGAATTGAGGGGCACACAGACACACGCTTCCACAGACGCCCTGTCCTAATTTTTTGGTCTGCTAGGCCCCTCACCCACCCAAACAAGGACTGGCGGTCCCATCAATGTTTCATACTAATGGACCTGTCTGACCATGTTTGGACCCCCGTGTGTGTGTGTTGGGGGGGGGGGGGGTGTGTTTGTGTATTTGTGTGACCAAACTGATTTTTAGGCCTGTGTGTGTGTGCGTGCGTATGCGTACAAGTGCATAGCTTGGTTGTGTGTGTGTGTGTGTGTGTGTGTGTGTGTGCGCGCCCTCAGGCCCTGTCCTCTGTAGCTGATGATGCTCAGAGCTCCTAAAGCTGCTCCACAGACTATCCCCCGTCCCCAGGGCCCGCAGTGCTTTATTCCTCCATCACTCACTATTTCTCTTCCCTCCTTCATTCCTTTTTTTTCTTTTTCTCTTTCTTTCATTATCACTTTTGGCTTTGTTTCATTTTTCATTTCTTGGGGTTCATTTTCATGTTTTTTGTTTGTTTGTTTGTTTGTTTGTTGTCCTCCTCCCCCCCCCCCCCCCCCCCTTTCCACTCTTATCTTTATTTTCCTAATTGCTTCTTTCTCTTTTCTTTCTTCCCTTTTATATTAGATTTGCCTTCATTATATTCGTTTTTTTCTCTTTTTATCTGATGTTTTTCCCCTCTCTTTTTTGTTCTTTTCCTGACCACAACCTTGTATAACATCAGAATTAGAGCTGCAGTGTTTCATTTTGGTCGTTGTGAAATCAGCTTTTACAAAACTGGCATCCCAGAAGGCTGTGAGATACAAATGAGCTTTCTGACCAATCAGTGTTTAATTGTGTGGTGTTCATTCTGACCAATCACAGCTCCTGTAAGTGATCTAGGAAAGTCTCCCATTTTAGTTAATAATGCCAAATTTTCAGCTTGTGCTTTTAATTTGATTCTTTTTTTAATATTTTGTAAATGGTGTGTCCCCATGCTAGCATGTTTGTTTCTCTGTCTCTCTCTGTCTCTGGTCTTCATTGTTTGCAGCTCGTGTTCAACTTTGGAGAAATGAAAGGTAGCAGTGTTGAGACTGAGTGAAGTACCTTTTAGCAGCAGTGACAGCTTGAAGTTTTCATGGGAATAACTCTGCAAGCTTCTAGCTTTTCTTTAGGACGTTGTGGCTTCATGACCAGGTTGGACTGGTTTCTCCAGAGATGCTTTTTGGGTTCAGATCCAGGATTGATGATGGTTCCATTTCTCTCCTAGGAGACGATGGAGGGTAATCTCATGTGGAGTGCTCCATAAATGTTATCGTATCTTTTAGTCAGATCTGTTTCCAGACACAATCCAGTCTTGCAGATGATCCTCTCTACCTCTTAACTTAATTTCTATCCAATGTGAGACCTTTTTGTGTCTGTGTGTCTTTCCTTATTATGTCCAATTACTTGAATTAGGCACAGGACTCCAAACAAAGTCGTGGAAGCACTTCAAGGACCATCATATAAATGGATGCAGCAAAGTCAGAATTTGTGATTTTTCAGTCTTTTATTAGGTGAGGAAAATACTCCAGAAACCTGTCCTTGTGTGGGTTGATGAGCCGAAATAATACATTTTTAAGAACAGAAATAAAAAAATGTATTTTTCAGGTTCTGAAAATAATTCCAACCCTCTGTAGTGATCTAATGCTCACATGCTCGTCTTGAGAGCTTAGTCAGCCCTACTGTCTGTGCAGGCTTAGCCTGAACATCAGGCTACCTCAAGATTGAAGATATTTTATGGCAAAAAAAAAAAAAAAAAACTTTAAATGAACAGAAATCAATTAAATATGTGTTGATCAGCGCTCTGAGAACTTTTCGGTGATCCAGTCTTCAGTTCGGACAGACCCATTGAACAGACTGCAGAACAGCTGGAGGAGGTTTTTAAACCAGTTGGGGACACATGAGGGTGGAAATAGAAATATCCTGAAGTAAGGGTGTGTGCGCGCGCTTGTGTGTTTTGGATCTGGCTCCACAGTTGTTTCCTGTTAGCGATCTCGCTCTCTTGCTCGCGCGCGCACACACACACACACACACGTGTTGGTGACTGCTTTGTGTGTCTCCACACTGTGGCTTAACGCTGAACTGTGTGAGTTCACTTAACCACCCACATTGTGTCGGTGTGTTTAATCGTTGTTTTTCCCCGGGGATTCGTGTGGGGTGTGTGATGTTCTTAGTTGTACCTTTTTTATTTTGTTTTCTTTTGTGTGTGTGTGTGTGTTCTGACACATTTGCATTTTTTTTCTCTTACTCATACACGCACCCACACCTCACAGGACTCTTAAAGAAGGAGGTGTGTGTGTGTGTGTGTGTCAGAGCTGGGTATTAACACTCGTTTGCTACATGTGGGACATTCCTTGTGTGTGGAGATAGATAGATAAAAATATGAATACATTTAATATAATTCCACTCCTGCCCAGCTTTTTCAAAAGCTTGATTTTGTGTGTGTGGGGTTGAGAAAGCTCCCAGTGAGTCAATGATAAAGGGCTGTGGGCCAGACAGAGCAGATAAGAACTGTTTCTCATCGTGCTGTGTCTTAATATTACATCGTACAAGACGCTCATTGACTGTGACGTTTACGCATCGTTGCCATCAGTCAATAAACCTTGAAAAATTAAAGCTGCAGAGTAACAGTCTTTAAAAGGTAGATTTCCTTTTGTGCTGTCCAACTGAGCTGATTAAATCCTGTTACATTCTGTGTCTGTGTGTAGAGCGGCAGCCCCTCCTCCGCCAGGGTTTCCTCACATTTACAGGAAGTGACCTCACTCCACCCCAGGCAACATAAAGGCAGTGTCGTCAAAGGAAATGCCTTTAATGCTGTCTGACACAATAGACCGACTGTACTCGAACCGAACTGTTACAACCAAGACTTTCCCGTGTGTGTGAGAGAGTGCACTGATCTACAATCTATAATTCGGAAGGTTTTAATTCAGAATAAGATTAAATATTAGGGCTGGGCAGTATTTCTTATAAATAGTTGAAGTTGTGTTCATTCTTCTAGTTTGTGTTTTTTGTGTTAATGTGAAGGATATAAATATATAAACACTAATGAACGGACAGTGACTAAACCTCCGCTGCGCCCCTTCCTCTCTTCACAGACAGAGGACTCCCCGAGTCCAAAGCGTCAGCGTCTGTCCCAGCAGTCGGTGCTGGAGCTCACTTCAGCCCCGCCCTCCACGCCGTCTCCCCCTATTAGGCCGTGGGAGCTGCCCCCAAGCCGCAGGCCGCAACCCTACCCCCACACCCCCTACCACTCAGAGCGCTGTCACACTCCCGCACGACACAGACGCAGGTACCGTTCACCTGAGCCTGTGTGTGGAAGCAGAACATGGCTCAATCACGAGAAATTATCTTTGTAAATGTGAACCTTTTGATAAATGTATTGGTTATCATGGTGAGAATTATACTAGTACTGTGTTTTCATTACCTTCTAGTTTATTAGAAACCCAAAGTGTGTGTGTGTGTGTGTGTGTGGCTTAGATGTGTCTGAAGAATATGTACTGCAGATTTCAGAAATTTTATAAAATTTTATTTAAGCGGACGATGTTAAATTGGTAAGCAGAACGCTTGTTTTGAGATTTGATAATGAATTTTTGTAATGTGGTCATGTAGTGAATTTCATTGACGATTAAGTCCCTGTTTCTATGTGTCTGTAGTCCCCCAGCTCGTCGTCAGCGGGGGCGTCGCGAACGCCTTTCTCGGCTCCATCCGCCCCACCATGGTTCACCTGGTGGCGGACAGGACGAAAACTACCGCCACCCTCCTCACCCTCACTCCCTCCATCCGTATGGCCAGGCTCCTCCCCACCCCCCAGCAGGCCTGGATGAACCCCGCGCCTTCCACCCCCCCACTCTGTCGCCAAGGTTACTGCATCCACAGCAACAGGGCACCATGGTGATGGACCTCCATGAACAGGTATGTGCTGCAGTATTTTGTGGTTCAGTACAGACACAGTACAGGAAATTTCTTCCTGGTGGATGTTATATGATATGAATGTGTCTGTTTGTGTTATAGCTCCCTCAGGGTACGGTTCCGGTATCATATACAGTTTCCCCAGTGCCACCCCACGGTCTCCCCCCTCCACTCTGTACCGGACAACATCTACCAGCCTGCTCCTCTCAGCAGCAGGTTCCTCCCTGCTCTGTCGTCTTCAGTGGGCAGCAACACTATCCTGTCTGCAGCGTCCCAACTCCGGTGTGTATACGTGAACCGTGTGTGGACGTAATGAAAGACAATCAAAAGTCTTAACTAGCTCCATTCAAGCAACCATTATTTAGTATCGTTAGTCTCTACTGCCCCCTTGTGACAAGAATGGAAAACTTCAGTTTGTATACATGTTCTTAAATTATTTTTTTTCCCCCTTTACCTTTTTCTGGTTTTTCATTTTCTCTTTTTCTCCTCCTGACTCTCTCAGATGTTACCTGCGTGTTCAGTGCAGCACTTGCCGGTCCCGTACGCGTTTCCGTCTCTTCTCTCCAGTGATCCTGCATTTCTACTTCATCCTCCACATCTCTCACACCACCCTCCACATTTGCCCCCACCAGGACAGTTCCTGCCCTTCCAGACACAACAGTCACGATCGGTGAGAGCGTACACGCGCACACACACAGAGTAATCAGACGATTACTACAGATCTACAGAAAAAATAGATTTTTTTTTTTTAAAAGTGCCTAAAATGTCCGGTGAACATTCTGATCGTATTAAGTAGTTCGTTTTACACTGGAGTGTAGAGCTGACAGCAGATGAAGAGCTTCACTCCAACAGAACTAACTGATACATGTGCTATAAAGAGTTGTGTGAACTGTTGTGTGAAAGCACACAATTGTTTGTGTGCTGTTTTTATCATTTAAATGTATTCAGAAGGATTGACCTTATTTAAAAACGACAGCATATACTTCAACTGACTTCTGTTTAGTCAAGACCTGTAAGGCTACACCTGCACTATAACTTTAATCTCAGTAGCTAATTGATAAGCGTGCGCAGTCTCGTTTTAATACTGGCTGATTTATTCTGACTTGGAATTTTGGGTGTGTGCGCGCAGCCATTGCAGAGGATTGAAAATGAAGTGGAGCTTTTGGGAGATCACTTGTCTGTTGGGGGTGGTTTTAATTATCCCCACTCGGGCCACCCCAGTCCATTGCCACCCTCCGCCCCACTGCAGTTTCTCTCTCACGATCCCCTGCCACAGGAGCTCTTCGGAGTGGTGAGTGGACTACATTACCCACAATGCACTCAGTTCTGCACATACCATAATAGGTTTTGATTATAGAGGAGCTCCAGAAAACCATTTACGTTTATTATTAATTAAACTGCTTATTTTGGGTGGGTGTGAAGGGTGACACTTGTAGTGGTCTGTGAACTTGGTCATGCTGTTTTTGAATGATTTGTTTAAGATAATTTTCTAAAAAAATCTTTATTTTTCCTTTTTTTTTCTCTTTAGCCCTATCCGCACTTCATGCCTCGAAGAATCACAGGCCGGCGTTATCGTTCCCAGCAGGCCGTGCCTCCACCTCCTTATCACCCCAGCCTCCTCCCTTACTTCCTGTAAGTTATACATTTATATATCAACAACATTTTCACTGAAAGAGAATGGTTTAATGTGAAACTGCACATATTAAACCCATGAACAACTGTCACCAATGTCTGAAACGCACCACCTTTTGCATTCATGCCTTCAGATTCTTTGAGCAGCTTTAGAAAAGCTGATCTGGTCTGAGCATTGCTGCCCATCATGCTCCAGTGTGACATTTTTCTTCCTTAGGTCTGTTCTTCCAGTACAACCTACAGCCGTTGGGCCTGGCATCAGCTTAGAGCTGGATGTAGATGATGGAGAAGTGGAGAACTATGAGGTGAAACTGCTTTTTATACTGGAGACATCCAGTCAGCTGAGCAATGCAGTCAGTTTAATTCACTCTACTCAGTTTTATTCCAGGCAGAAAACTAAATACAGAAATGCTAGGGATGTTCCGATGTTGTTTTTCTTCAGTATTACCAGACACACATCTGATCCAGTGTTTATTATTATTTATATATATATATATATTTATTTTAAACCTTGAAATCAGTGCAGTACCAATTATTTTATCATTGAAGCCACTCCGAACCTGTATTTCATTATAACACTAAAGCCTTTTTCTAGCAGCCACCTAGCGATGTCCTAGCAGCCATGTAACATCTGGCTAAAAATTACAGTAGCCGCAGCATCCTCATAGTCACTATTAAATGCTCCTCTCTGTTGTTTTTTTTGTGTTTATTTAAAGCACGTACTGCTGCAAACACGTTCACTCTTAAAATAAATAAATAAAGAAATAAATTTAAAATAAATAAAGAAATAAATAAAAATTCCCTAAAGTAAGTGCAGCGTTCTCAGATTCCTAGATGGAGACCTCCATTCAGGAGCCAGTGGCCTGGAAAAGTGGGGAATGGTTGAACGCTATGACAGTAGGCGTTTGTTGGTTCATGATGAAACAAAGCTCCGGGAGTTAACCTCAGTCAAAAATGTGATGGCGTGTGTGTTTATATATGGCCTCCTGCCCCAAAACTCTCTTTAATTCTTGTATCATTGTGTGTGTTCGTGTTTAGGCCCTTTTGAACTTGGCGGAGCGTCTTGGGGAAGCCAAACCACGCGGTCTGACTAAAGCTGATATAGAACAGCTGCCTTCCTACAGATTCAACCCCAGCAATCACCAGTCTGAGCAAACCCTGTGAGGATCACACACTGACACGCACATGGCGCGAATCACCGCAAATAACCTCACAGCAGACTGCCATTCGACATGCTTGTTGCTTCAGTGCGAGTCATATCTTCATAGTGTCTGTGATATTTTTTCCTGAAACACTTTTTAATTGCCAGTTTCAGGGCCATTTTTAAAGGTTTATTAATATAGGTTGGGGTTTTTTTTTTTTTGTTTTGTTTTGTTTTGTTTGGATCATCCCTCCCTCAGTCTGGACTGACAGTTGAACATGAACCCCACTGTCTGAGTGTAGTGTCTGTATTTTGAATGCTTGAGAAGTCCACAACTTTATATCCAAAGCACATTTAAAAGAGTGGAGGGGCAACAACAATAAAATTTAAATCATAATTTATAAAACTAACTAATCTTCTGTGTGTGTGTGCAGGTGTGTGGTGTGTATGTGCGACTTTGAGTCTCGACAGCTTCTGCGAGTCCTTCCCTGCAATCATGAGTTCCATGCCAAGTGTGTTGACAAGTGGCTCAAGGTGAGTGTGGCCACCAGCGACTGAATTAGTGCAGTGATAAGATTTGAATCTGGTTTATTAACGAACACCTTAAAAATCATCCATAACAAGTCCTTGAAAATGGCTGCGGGGACCCAGTCTGGGCCTGTGTTCAGCCATTTATAGTTTGATTTATTTACGATGAGTTTAATTTATTTAATATTGATCTGTCGTTAAAGTTGAACCTCAAACTTGTTTTTTTTTTTTTATATTTTTCTTCTCCAGGCTAACAGAACCTGCCCGATCTGCAGAGCGGATGCCTCTGAAGTCCAGCGGGACTCTGAGTGATGATCCCACCTCGTTCTGGCATTTAGAAATTTAAATGCGCACATACATAACACACACACACACACACACACACACAACTTTTTGTCCCAGGATCACATTGCACCGTGCAGCCAGCTGGACTCCTTTTCAAACTTTTCAAATCGTCAACACACTGGACTTCTCACCCCATCTCCTGTTGCATCGAGTTCAAACTCCCTTTGAGACACATACATTCTCTCTCTCTCTCTCTCTCACAGACACACACACACACACACACACACACACACACACACACACATATATATATATATATATATATATATATATGTGTGTGTGTGTGTGTGTGTGTGTGTGTGTGTGTGTGTATATATATATATATATGAGAGAGGTTCTATGAAGAGCTTCCTTTTGTGCTGTGCTCAGCATCAACAGAAAACAAGCACAGATGCGTGTGCACGCACACACACAAACACCCCCCCCCTACACATCTCTGGTTGCTATGGTTACTAACCCCATGAGTCCAAAGATAATGGTTTGTAAGAATATTCTATTTTTTGTATTTTCAGATTAGGTCACTCCAACCACTGCCATTTCTCTGATCATGTTTTCGTTTTAATCTCGGGTGGGTGCAGGGTGGTCACAGTCTTCATTGTGTGTTTGTATAAGTACAGGAGTGTGTGTGTGTTTGGACATGTGTACTAACATTCCCTAGCATGTGAGCACACCGGTGGTGTGAAGGTAGCTCATAAGAGGAAGTGGACATTTGTGTGCATGTGCTTTTTATACTCAACCAATAAAAAGTATATAAATATATATGTATGTATCAATATAGAGGGACAGAATAACACAATTCATACATGTTTTAAAAAAAAAAAAAAACAACTTTTTTTTTTTTTCCAAAATGTGGAAAAATAGCAAATTGTATCTATTGGGCTTTTTTTTTTGGGGTGGGTTTTTGCTCAGTTATGATCTAGCAGTCTTATAGAGTTGGAATACTGTGAGGTGTGTGTGTGTGTGTGTGTGTGTGTGTGTGAGAGAGAGGGAGGGTGTTTGTGTGTGTTGGCGAATCATTGGTTACTCGTGTATGTTATTTATCCTGTATGTGTGGTACAGAACACTGGCTTACCGCTCTCACTACTTCTGTTCTCTCTGATTGGCTGTCACTAACAAGGTGTGATTGCTTAACCGGGGCAGTGGGCGTGCTTCAATGTAGCACAATTAGATCGTTTTCATTTTGTTTTTTTTTCCTGCCATTATGTCTAGTGTGTTTGTTCCCCCCCCCCCCTGTTTTTTATTATTTTTTTTTTCTTTGTTCATTTTTGTCATTGTTTTCTTGTCATCCTGGAACAGAAAAAGAACGACGTAGTCTTCCTTCCATAGAAATCCTTTTACCTTTTTTATGATTATTCCCTTCTGGCCTTTTTAGCAAACCAACCGCAGATAGAAGTCATCCCAGAAGTGTCGTAGTTCAGAGACCCAGAAGACCAAGTTCCCAAAGCTGATGTTGATCTAAATTAATCGACCGACCGAGTGGCTGCCAGTTAGCATTATGCAAAAGACGTCTTGCTAATTGGTGGCCAGTGGTTTCCATTTGCTAGCCACATTCGCACATCTCAGTGTTCGAGAGACGGAGGGAGGGATGGAGGAGGAAAACGGTCCAGTTAACACTCTTCCCTTTTTGTATTCAGCACAGATTCAGAGACTCAGCCACCTGAAAGTGATGGAAACTCCTCGCTGACTGAACTATCATGAGTCTTCAGTCAGGTAACATAGGGTGTGTGTGTGTTGGGAAGCCACAGGTAGAGTGATTGTTGTAAAAGGGAAGCACGTGGTTGAAACTTTAGCATAAGAGGGACACACTACACAGCATTGAACAAATGCTCCAGATTAGGCTCTCTCTCTCTCTCTCTCTCTCTCTCTCTCTCTCTCTCTCTCTCTCTCTCTCTCTCCACTCATCCAAGCTCTGCCCTCAATGCGTTCGTTCGTAGCAAACAGTTCAGTTTACAGAACTTTGGCTGAAAACCCACTAAACCCAATGAGAAGGTGTTGATACAGTTGTGAATTTCGCATCTGGTTGGGTGGGCATTCTGCTGACGTTCTTGGTTGTCCCAACAGCTGGAGTGGATGTGAGCAGGACACGACTGTTGCGCCCCTCCCTCTTATCTGGACACAGATGCTTCATGGGACGATCAAATCCGTTTTTAGAACCTGCGTGCGGTTCCTCACACGCAATACAGCGAGGCTTCTGTAGCGTCGACGTGGAAACCTGTAGTGTCTTAACAGCAGATGCCTTTCCGTCATTCTCCAGCGTCTCGTCCAGATTAGTGTCATATCCCCCACGACCACGAGGACCTGCCTCGTGTTCTCATTGGTCAGTCAGTTCCACTTCAGGCACATTTGGGGCACGTTACTAAACCAACAGCCCCCACCCCCCACCCCCCGCCCCATCCTGCTTGGTACAATAGCAGTTACCTCATTTGTACTATTTATGGTGTTTTTGTTTTTCTCTTATTATTATTATTATTATTTTTTTTTTTTTTTTGTCTAAACAAATGAGAGCTTCTGAATTTGTTTGGTTTGGGTTTTTTTTTTTTTTTTTAATGGGTTTTAATTTGTTTTCCATTAAAATACAATTGTATCATTTAACACGATGTAGTTTCATATGTATAATATCTGTAACCAAAATCATTTGAAGGCTTGATATAAAAATTTTTAACAAACATTTGTACATTTTTTTATGAGAGTTATTACTAGTAACGCTTTACTAAGTAGTGCAATGATTTGGTTTCTTTGACCCTTATTCCCAGTCTTTTGGATTTCAAAGGGTGGTTCAATAATAAATGTATAATGTTCTCTTCTTTCATTGCTTGATTTCTATTTCACTTGTCCCTGAAAACTTAAGTTCTTGATTCATAATTATAATTTTTTATTCTTTTCGTTACATGTAATGGTTCATAATTTGAGGATATGATTTATTTATTTTTTTAAAAAGACGGTTCAGTTTTAATTTTAGTGTGAGAAATGAAGTGAAAGTGATTCAGTGTGTGCAGAGTCAACCAGGTTAAAATGCTTTCTCTGCATTTAAACCCATGAACACCATGCAGGGAGCCATACAGCTAGTGCCCAGGGAACAGTGATGGGGATGGTACCTTTCTCGGCAGTAACTCAGGGAAACCTGAGAGTGACAACCCATGCAAGCACCGTGCAGCAGTGGGCAGCTATTGAAAGTGCCTGGGCACCAGTGACTGGGACGGTACTTTGCTCAAGGGTACTTCAGGGCAACCTACTGGTGAGGGAATCGAACCCACAATCTTCCGATTCCACTAGGCCACCGCTGCCCCTGGTCCGAGACTCAAACCTGCAACCTTCTGGCCTTCTCCCTGAACACCAGGAGGCCCCTGGCCCGTTACTATGATGATGCATCATGTCTTAGCAAAAACGATCAAGAAAATGATCAGTCATTGAACCACAAAAATTTCAAATCTGCTTCAGATCAGTTTTACAATCTTCGTTTATAAAAAAAACTGGGTGCAAACTGGGGTCTTTTTTAAGTGATAGAGTGCCTTTGATTAAATTCTTTCCTTTCATTAGAAGATTAAGTGGTAAAAAAATGGGGGCAAGATTTTGGAGAGGAAAAAAAAATCCTGCCATGGACATCAGCTAGTGTGTTTGTGTGTCTAAGAGAGAGAGTGAACAATTAACTCTACTCAAAGTTTTTCTGCTTTGTGTTGCTTATGACATTTTGAAATGACCAAAAATCCCTTTTTTTGTAAAATTGTAAAATCAGTTTTGATGATCAGGGTGGGGTTTAAGCTGGATGTGAAACTGAGCGATTTTCCCAAAAACAAGATGAAATAAGTTTCACAAGATTTATGGAGGTTATTTCTTTCCCCCCTCTCTTTAGAGTGATTCAGTAATTCATTAAATTACTGTAAAGTGAAGTTCTTTTGCACAGACAAACATACACAGACAAGTACAGAAACAGACTCACACACAGATAAACAGACATATACACAGAAACAGGCTCACAGGGAAACACACACAATCGTGTAGACACAAACACAGAAACAAGTTCAGAGAGAAACACACACACCCAGTTAAAACACTGAAACATAGACAACCACATACAGACACACAAACACACACAGCTACAGACAAACACTGAAACAGACACAGAAACAAACTCACCCACACACACAGAGACAGACACAAACACACATACAGGCACACAAGCACAGAAACAGACACAAATACAGAAACAGAAACACACAAACACACACACACACTCACACAGAGAAATAGACTCACAGAAACACACAAACATAGACACACCAAAACACAGAAACAAATTCACACAGACACAGACAAACACTGAAACAGAAACATACACACAGAGTAGGACTGAGATTGTGCCTGAGGAGCAGTGATGGGACTGTACCTCTTACAATCTAATCAGTACCTCAGGGTAACCAACTGGTTTGGGAAGCTCATAGTGTAACTTCATATATCAAATAATAAATTAATAATAAAAAATAGTAAATTACTAATTAAAAATATTTTACAATGTGCCGCACATCAAATGTTTTGGGAATTTAATAATATGAAACATTTTTATTTTTATATTTACAGTTACTTTGTTCAGTTTTTCTTTAGACAGCTCAACTCGATATTTAATTTCCACTTTTTATTCTGATGGAACAACTTTTAAAAGCGAGTTAACCTTTTGTATGAATGCATGTAATGCATGAGGTTTTTAATGCACTTTCTTTGAAAGAGTCTGTGAGTAACAACCTGTCAGTCTCTGTGTGAACTGAGTTCCACAGAAGTATTTTATACAAACTATTGATATTTCTCTCTTTTTTGGGATGTTCATTCTCACAGCACTAATGTTGGGTGGGTGGAATTACCTTCAATGCCTTTTCCAGCATCAGTGAAATCTTTATATTGATGACACCAGTTCACACAGATTTGGGTTCTTTATGGGGAGGAACATTAAAAATCTCGCTGTTTTCTTGAAACAAACCTTCCAGCAGTTAAATTTAATTCCATTTACCAACTTTGGTGAACTTGATGGATGTAACCAGTAGAGGGAGACATTGTAGCACAAATAAAAAGCTGCTCAGCTTTTTTGTCTTCCTTAGACTTCCTTAAAATAACAAGCCTTAGGATGGAGGCATGTAAAAAGTCTGGAAAGTGATTCAGTGCAGGTGTCGACATGTTAACCATGATTCCTGCATTGATTCTTATAAAGATATGATTCTGTTTGGAGCTGTGAAAAGTAGACAGTAATTCCAGTGTGATCAGGAACTCTTTCATTAAACCGTTCTCTCGTCCCCAGAGAAGATACTGGTGGCACAGATTTGTCTCCAGGACATCAGCGCTTCAGGGAGGTGGACCATTTAATCAGTGTGCAGATGTAAATGTTCATGTTCTGGTGTGTTTGCTCATGAAAAGAAAGATCACTCGATTTGGAGATGAGTCCAAGTGAAAAAAGCATCAACATTTATTTCATGAACCAAGTAAAATGAAAACTCATACATACAAGGAAGGTCAAAAGAGAAACTTTGTGAAGTGGATAGCAATGCAGATTAAAAAAATATCCAGAGTTGTTGTTCTTTTACTGCAGGATAACATTCATAAAACTGTCACTTAAACCTTTAATGATGATCAGAATTATCGCCTGTGTCGACATTTGTAACAAGCTTATTCCAGCAAGTGTCACTTTCTGTGGTGAAACTGATGAAAGTTGCCTTTATGATCAGTGATGCTTGTCAAGAAAAACTTTATAAATTTAATGGTAGATTTGTGTTTTCATTAAACAGGGAGGTGTTGCCTCGTGAACCATAACAGTAAAGTGCTGCTAGAAATGTACACCAAGATGTGTTACTGGCCAAAACCATAAAATCAAAAAGAGAAAGGAACACATTTCATGTGTATGTTGGCTGAAGATCCGGGAGGTTTCTTATGGTGTTACAGTTCTGGTTACAAGTTTTCTTCAGGCTTTGCTGATTGAAGCAGTTCACTGTTCACAATGATCAATGTGAACAAAAAGAGGATTTTTAGCCCAGATCTAAAAAGATCACTGACTCGCTGGACTTCTTTTCCTGTTTCTAAATGAACATTTTCTACCTTAAATGACATTTTATCTACTTTTATCAGGATCATCAATACTACAGTTACATAATACGACAGTAAAGAGACTGAATAACAGGAGGCACTAAAATTCAACACCAAAGATAAAAGTCCTAAACTAAGTTTAAATCTCCAACTCTGTTTTATACATGCTATGAATCTCGTTACAGTTTTTATAATACCTGCTGCCGCTGCTTTAAATCAATGAATATTTAGAGAAAAGCTGAGCTGCAGTTCAGTTTTTAATGCTTAAAAGTTCAAAGTTGCTAACCATCCAACTTACTTTCCCTGTCTTCTCTTTAGTTGCTGCTTTCTGCAAGTGCTTAAGATTCTGGAGCCACTCTGCCTCTCCAGCTTCTTGAACTCGAGGAATCAAGAAGTCCAGGTGCTTAATGGTGAAAGCAGAGTCTGGTTTCAGTGCAATCACAGAAAGTTTCACGATCGTCTCATAGGCTTCTTTCACCGAATGCTTCTTCTCTTTTTCATTCTTCTCCAGGAGTCTTTTTAGGTTGCTCTCTAGCTTTATCATCTCTTCCTTTCTTTTCAGCTCCTTGTCTTGCCCTTCTTTCACTTCTTTAAATGAATTTGTATCAAAACTGACATTTGGTTCATTGTTATGACTGTATTTGTCTTTCAGATCTTTAAATGTGACTTTTTCTTCTTTCTTCTTTGTTACATATTTCCTGCTCTCTTTGACATGTTTGCTGTAGTGACACTTACACACAGTGCAGTGATCATCTTTCATAACTTCACACCACTTTGTATTGGAAACCCACCAGCAGCCGAACTCATGACAGTTCTCTTTGCACTCCTCACAGGACGTTACCTTTCGATTTTTCCATGAAGCATCTGTAACATCGACTTTCAGTTTGAACACTGTTGTAACTGTGAACTGGAAGTCTTGATCTTTCATCATGACTTCTTTGTTCTGTTTAAGAGCTTCCTGAATTTGGTTCAGTTCTTTCTGTTGCTCTTCCCTTAACTCAATACGTCCCTTCAAGCTCTGAACACAGGCCTCAAGCTGCATCCGCTCCTTTAAAACCAAGATAGTCAGAATTACACCTTTTCTTTGTGCTGATTCTAGAAATGCAAAAAATTCCTCCATGCTTTTTTCCCCCATTTCCCAAGATGATCGGAAAACAGGCTCATATCTTTTTGTTCGTTTCTCAGACTGACGATTGTTGAACAGGAAATGAACAGGCTCGTTCTCCTCATCCTGACAGCAGGGGATCTTCTCTTTCTTGGTGGATTCCAGAGCATTTGTTGGAGGTCCTCCATCAGAGTGTGTGATAAAAAGCACCACAATGTCCTTTATGTCTTTACCAAATAAGGACAGAACTCCTTCAAAAATGTAGCGCTGTCTATCCGAGATTCTGTTCTGAGATGCTTTTAGAACAAGACACACAGCATTAAGAGCCTTCACTCCAGTTTCATTTATGAACAGTTTGTATAAATTCTGAGCGATCTTCATGTCCTGATCTATTCCCCTGGTGTCTCCATAACCTGGAGTATCAATGATGGTAAGAAAGAAAGGTTTGTTTTCAGAAATGATCTCATAAGCAGTGATTTCAGATGTTTTTGATTCAGTCTGATCTCCCTCTTCTTCTTCTGTGATCTCAAACCACACTTTATCCTCAAACTTCACCCCCAGATAGTAGTTAATGATGGTGTTGATTGCAGTGGTCTTTCCTGTTCCAGTTTCTCCCACCATCAGTATTGTTCTGTTTGTCATGTTGACACATTTCTGTCCAAATGTCCACTTTCTGATTTTGCCTTCTGTGTCTAGATTACTTCTACTTGTGCAGAGACGGTACCGTTCTGGTGAGCTTGCACTTGGGATTTTTATACTTTTCATTACCAAATCATTTAAAGCTGCTGATGCATCACTTAATCTGCAAAATCAAGTACAAAACTTCTTATCATGTGGCATTCACAAACTGAACTCACAGTGATTTGAATAAATCACACATCGTTTGGACAGATCACTGCTGAGTGACCTAAAAAAATAAATTGAATCCTAAAATAAAACTGGTTTGGATTTTTTAAATGATACACGCATCATTTAAAAATACCTTTGTAAAATACATTTGTTACCTGTAAATAGAAAACATTTATGAAAGCTTGGTGCAAATGCCCTTGGAAACTTGGTTCCCGGCAACAAGCTGGTTTTCTTGAAACACCATTGGTTACTAATTTGGATTAATTTGGACAAATTTTTCAATCATATAAACTTGAGACAAGCATTGATCAATCAGCCACAAAGTTTAAACCACTGAAAGGTAGCTAAACAACTGGGTCCACAACAGCCATGGTTACCCAGACCAATTTTATGATACGTGTGAAGTGAAAGCTAGCCTGTCTGCTCAGATTTCCATTTTCACTCACCTGTTGGCCATGACAGCAGTCAGGGTTTGTCTTCCACAATTTGATATTGATGTGGTCCCAGCCAAGTGGTCTTTTCAGTAATCTAAATCAGAATTTCAGTGTTAGTTTCACTAAAACGTAACACCCCGCAAGTTAGTCCATGCAGACCATGCTTTTGTTAACAATCTTAAAAAAGTCTTATTGTCAGAATTTTGCTGAAAGACCAGCAACAAACTGGAAACTAACAAATTGAAGCAATAACTGAAAGGAAAGAGTGGTTATGAGACTAGAAGCTGTAACTACAAGAGCTGAATTCAAATAAAAAAAGACGAAGGCTTCAATAGTAAAACTTTACATCTGACAAAGTGGATGTATGACAATGTATTTATAATTGTTTACATTTTTCATGTTGACAGAAATGGTCCTTATAGAGCTGTAGTAACTATAGAGGGAAAACTATAACTATAGAGCTGATCAGCCACAGCATGAAGTTATGGGAAAGAGTAGTGGAAGCTAGGTTAAGAAAAGAGGTGAGAGATGATTAGTGAAGAGCAGTATGGTTTCATGCTGAGAAAGAGCTCTACAGATGCAATGTTTGCTCTGAGGGTGGTGATGGAGAAGTACAGAGAAGGTCAGAAGGAATTACAATGTGCCTTTGTGGAGAAAGCATATGACAGGGTGCCTAGAGAGGAGTTTGTAGTTTTATATGAGGAAGTCAGCAGTGGTAGAGAGATATGTCAGAGTAGTACAGGATATGGATGAAGGAAGTGTGACAGTGCAGAGATCTGCAGCAGGAGTGATGGATGCATTTAAAGTGGAGGTTGGATTACATTAAGGATCAGTGCTGAGCCAATTCTGGAATGGGAGGATAAGAGTTTTCGTTGGGTGTGACGAGGATGGATAGGATTAGAAATTAATATTTCCACTGAGGGACAGCTCAGGTTGGACAATACGCAGACAAAGTTAGAGATGCAAGGTTGCATTGGTTTGGACGTGTACAGAGGAGAGATAGAGTAATCTTTTTAATCTTTTATTATCCCACAAATGGGAAATTTGGGTGTTACAGGGCTCTTATAAAAGTGACATGTACAGAAAAAAGAAAAGTAAAATATATAAATAATAAGTAAAGTAAAGAAAATAGATTAAATAAGTAAAAAGAACAGAGAGTGGTCAGAGGTCCTGTAACTGGCTGCCTCTCACGTAGCACCATCTTGAGGAGGATGCTAAAGATGGCGCTGCCAGGAAAGAGGAAAAGAGGAAGACCAAAGGTGAGTTTTAAGGATGTGGTGAGAGAGGACATGCAGGCAGATGGTTTGAAGGTGGAAGATGCAGAGGACTGGAAGAAATGAAAACAGACGATCTGCTGCTGTGACCTCTAACAGGAGCGACCAAAAGAAGAAGAAGAAGACAGAAGAGGTCTTTCTCATATGTTATTAAAAAAAATTATTCTTATAATAATAATTCATATTTATACCTAACATTTTGAAGCAGGTCATCCTGCCATGTGTCTTTACATGACTATTGTGCAATCCCATGTCACATTTTAATTAAGATAAAATATTTCTCCTCTTAGCCCTTTTAAGACACCATGTCTGATGTCTTTTAACAGATTGTGGGGCTTCAGCCTCATGAATCTCTTTCTGGAATATTTTCCAGAATATGTACACCAAATGTACACATCTTAACCATCTATCAGAGGATTTTTGTAACTCTTCTAAATGTACCTTACTGAGAAAAGGGTCTCTTCTTGTATTCACTTCCTCTCTTCCTGCTGCTAACTGCAGAAACTGCAGAACTGCTTCAGGTAAACCTAAAAAACAAGTGGAAAGATCTACCTTCCCTTCATTTCCTTCACATCATCCATGACTTCACTGAGAGGCACACTAAGGAAGTATTCAGCTGTGCTGGACACCAGTACCCCACAGACAGATACTGCCAAACATCCCCAACCTTACCCACTCCACCCCCTTCCATGTAGACTGAATTTAGGCTTACCTACCAGTGTGTTTAGTGATTAAGCAGCCAGTTTCAAATTTTCAGTTTTTCAATAATCTGATCTAGAAATGAAATGACTTGAAGCCTCAAAGAAACAAAAGCGGGTGTAATGATCAATGGCGACTTCTGCAGACAGAACAGCAAAGCCATTTAAGAACTCCAGGATGTGAAGTGCTCTTATCATGTGAGAGGAAACTGTGGAAACCACAAGCTAGAGAGAAAGAAACATACATGATCTTGTAAACACTCACCAATAATCCATAACATTAAAAACACATGCCTGATGTTCTGCATGTCCCCTACAGATTGTCAGAAACACTGGAACCATTTGAGCTGTGAAATCTGCAGGATGTCTGAAGGTGTGCTGTGTTTCATTTTTGAAGGTAGCAGTGGTAGTCTAGTGTTTAGGGACTAGGAGCCAGTCACTTTCACTTCATGATACAACTATGTGAATTAAAACGTCAGTTTTTGACCTGATATGATTAAGGTTAGGACTATTTTTATTGTATTTATTAATAAATTATTTATTTATTTATTATTATTTATTTATTGTATGAATAAATGATATTTGTTTTGTATCCTTCATCTACAGACACAATCATTCACACAGTTTCTTTTTCTCTAACACATTTCAAGAGCTTCCTCTCACTGTTTCAAATGTGCAACTGATGGCAGAACAACACCACGTGACTTCTCTGAAATCACTTTTTTTTCAACTGTACCAAATCAAGCAGTGCTCTGTCTGTAGAAGACATCTAATTATTACGTTGGTTATAAGCTATAAAGTTATGGCTTTATAGCTGTTGCCTCTGGAGAGGGTTTCGATTTTGGGTAGTGATGCTTTCTCTGATCACTGCAGTAGTTCATAGCTCATCATGAATTCAATCATGCTGCCAATTGTTTTGGGGATTTGTCTCATTAGAAAACAAGCAACAATTAAAATAAGATGCAGTCAAAGGCAGAGATTTTCTACTTCCACACCATAAACCTGATTTTTCAGGTATGTCTTTGGGTCATCTTTACCCACTACTTACTTACTACTTTACTTTTACGAAAATGTTTTTCACTTTTTATGCATATTTAATACTTGTAGATAAATGTAATGTATTAAATTATCATCATTTAAATAAAATTAGCATTTTATGAGGTTGACAGCTAGATATTTGCCAATTTGTCGATTACTTTTTCTGTTCCACATTAATTGATGAATCATGGTGACTGTATAATGCAAGTGCTGGAGTGATTCAAGTGGAACTGTAAATCTAAAAATATCTTCCCAAATATCTGCCCTAAGATTGTGCCTCAGTATTGCAGCTCATAGAAAGAAATGCACA
Source organism: Hepsetus odoe (assembly GCA_017165825.1). Classification (NCBI taxonomy): domain Eukaryota; kingdom Metazoa; phylum Chordata; class Actinopteri; order Characiformes; family Hepsetidae; genus Hepsetus; species Hepsetus odoe. The sequence goes on from CM029377.1 coordinate 23,615,162, forward strand.
AACCCAGAGCAACTCAAAGCATATGACTGTAGTCGAGCTACTAAAGGAAAGCAATGCAATTCAGTGTTCTGCTTCAATGGCTGTTAAATGGCACATTTTCATGGGAAAAAACATTGCAGTATAACAAAAGTCAAAAAGGTCAGTTTTGCGGTAAAATGCATTCTTCTTCTTTTGGCTGCTCCAGTTTAGGAGTCGCCACAGTGGATCAACTCCTCCATGTCCTCCAGTCCTCTGCATCCGTGTCCCTGCGGAGCACTTGGAGGACGCTGAAGTCTGTGCACAGCCCACGAGTCTGGGACCGTGGATGAAAGCCCGCCATAGTGAATTCTATGTCGGCCAGTAAGTCTTGAGTTGTTCCGCTGGACCGGATTGACGCGATCTGAACATCATTTGGTTGAGACGGTGATAGCGTGGGAAAACAGGTAAGACAAGGATTTATGGAAAAGCGCTGGAAGGTTCAGGGAACCTTAGAGAGACGTCTAGAGAGTCTGGGACTCTCACAGTCTAAAGGGGATCAGAAGGATTGCCCTAGAGGTCTAATTGTACTAGTACTAGTCAATTGAGATGCTCCTGAGAAGTAACTAAGGTAGTTACTATAGACTGAGGTATGTGTTTGTTTGTTTGTCTGTCTGTGTGAATGGGAGAGACCCAGTACTAAAACAGGGCAACCCGAAACCTAACGGTGCGAACATGAAGTTGTCCCTAAGGACTGGACTGGTGATCCTCTCCATGGAGGATTTAGGAGGTGGTTAACAGAATCGAAAACGTTTCTCATCTCTCGGGATTAGAACCCCAGAGAGTGATTAACGGCCCAGAGAGGACTTTTCTAGTGACCCACCACATTGGACTCATAAGTGCTTTGTTGTCAAATGGAAGTAAATGTTTGAGGCAGCCTTGTGAATGTTAATAGGACATTCTAGAGGAATTCAAGTTTGCAAATATTGTGGCTACAGAGCAACAGGTGTAAAGAAAGAAAAATGAAACAAAATAGAAAGAAAAGAGAAAAAAAAGAAAAAGATAAAAGAAAAATGTTTTGATTTAACCTAGATTCTCCTGCCTGTGAGGTGTGTCATAAGGAGGGAACGCAAAGACCTAAGTCGGGGACTTAGGCACACCTAGGCAAAGGACTTAGGTGGACCTTGGGGGTAACCCCGGGTAGGGACCTGTACCTAGAGGACAGTTCAAGAGAACTGAGGTAGATTGGGTCCAACTCTCAAGGAAAGGTTGAGAGTAATAAAAGTTAAGAACGGAAATGTGTTGAAATATGGAGACCTCACAGTCACGGGATCTAGGAAAAGAGATTAAGGGGAATTCACAAAGACTGACTGTTATGGGAAATATGGAGAAGTGACTGACCCGACAATATTAGGTAGATAGGTTGTGAAACATGGGTTTCCAGATGGTTCTTTCAGTACTAAGGTTTTGAAAGATTTATAGAAGAAATAGAAGGAGGAGTGCCAGGAAGGTAGAAATGGCATTAGTAAATAAGTAAGTAAATAAATAAATAATGAAATTATATTAATAATAAAATTCACATTATATAAAAGAATAAAAGAAACAATGGTAAAATTAAAGCAATAGAGGCATGTGCAGTGAGACTCAAGCTTAAAGACATCATGCCGAAGTAAGTGCTGCAGCTGCACCTCCCGCCCTGGAGAGACAAATGGGATCCTCCCTGAAACCCCCTTACGTGCAAACAAACTTATATCCAAATTCAGATGCTTTTAAAATGCCTGATGGCCCGGCCACAAATACTAGGGGCCATAAGGGCAAGGTGGGGGAATGGAGTAAATAAAAAGGGGGGACTTCTTAGCCCAGACAGTTTAGTGAGGGCAATAAACCTGAATACTGCAGATGAATGCCCCATGGTGGAAGTAGCTAATCCAGCCTGGGATCCTAATCATGCAGAGATGGGAGATAGAACCATATTAGTATATAGAACCTGGATCCATGATGACGTCAAAAAGGCTACTGAATCTGTGACGTCTCCAAAAAAAAAAAAGGATCCTAATCAGTGTTGCTCGGATGTGACGGACCTGATCAATTCGTACCATCTGAATGGCCCTGAAATTCAACAAGTATTCATGGCAATTTTTTACAACAGAATGGTTCAGAGTTAGAGGGGACTGGGACCCAATGGAAGGTTGGAATCCTCCCGGGCCCCTAGCACATAATAGCCCACAGCTACTACAGCGAGTGGAGCGACTCCTAAATAGAATCAGAGAAGTATATAGAAAGAGAGCTAATTATGTAATCATTAATCAAACAAAGCAAAAAGAAGGTGAGACAGCAAGTTTTGTAGAAAACAGTGGACTACAAGAAGATAATGATGACAATGCTGCATTTAGACAACAACTAAAAAAACGCCTTACTGGAGGCATTTAGACCTCCTATTAGCATGTGGATAAAAAACATTGTGTCCAGCTTCCCACATGCACATTAGATGAGTTCATGAATTATGGCATACATGCAGAGAAAATCACAGGAAAAAAAACAATCAAAGATAGATGTTTTCTGGCAAGATGACTGTGAAATGTTTTATCAAGGGAATCGAGGAAGTCGCAGAAACAGAGGAAAAGGAAGGTTTAGAGGAGGTTTCAGAGGACGAGGTGGACGAGGCCAAGGATATGGTTCAAAGTTGAGAGATGAAGCATGTTATAACTGTGGAGAAATGGGACATTGAGCAAAGAATTGTCCTAAACAGAAAATAGAATGACTAGATGGAAAACAGGAAGTAGAACAGAAGGAAGAAGATGGGCCGGATGGTTTACTAGATTTAGAGGATATATGTTATACAGGATATAACAGACCAGACATTACCTTAATAGCTGAAAATAACCATTCCACATTTTTGTGACAGTGGGGCCTGTAGGACAGTAGTGAGAGAAGATGTAGACTGGTTGCCAGTATCAGAAGACATCATAAAAAATTCGATCTGCTAATGCTAATTGAAACCAAATTCAATTAGCATTGAACTTCGGTGCTAAAGTCTGTAAAAAGTCTTTCATCCGACTACTTTTCACCATAAGACTTGCACATGAGCGTCACATCTGTGAATGCTCTTAAATTTAACCGCCAAACACTGCTGGAGCTCAGGAATCAGCCAGGATTCAGTCTTCCAGCGACTCTCCGAACAACGCTACGGGAGCTCGGCGTGCTGAGAAGACCAGGCCTTCAGTCCACGAGATCGCCTGCTGAACCTGGCCGACTGAGAGGACATCGGAAGCGGTGTGAGAGGAAACAGAAACGCGGCAAGCGTGCTGGGGTCCGGGCTCAGCTCAAGGCTAACGCTAGCCGACCGGCTATCCCGTCCGTCCTCCTCGCCAATGTCCGCTCCCTGGATAATAAACTGGACTGTATACAACTCCAGCTGAACACCCAGCGTGAGTATAGAGACTGCTGTGTTTTTGTTTTTACGGAGACATGGTTCAGCGACAGCGTTCCGGACACCGCCATCCAGCTCGCCGGACTCTCCACGTTTCGTGCGGACAGAAACTCCGCTCTGTCCGGAAAGACTCGCGGAGGGGGGCTGTGTGTTTACGTAAACACACAATGGTGTACAAACGCTGTGCTGGTCTCAGTACACTGCTCAACACTGCTGGAGGTGATAACAGTCAGGTGCAGACCGTTTTATTTGCCCAGGGAGTTCTCTACAGTGTTTATTTCGGCGGTATACATCCCACCCAGCGCTAGTGCTAACAGCGCGCTGGCTGAACTTTATGGAATTATCAGCGGACTCCAAAACTATCACCCAGACGGATTATTTATTGTTGCCGGAGATTTCAACCATGCAAATCTCAGGTCAGTTCTCCCTAAATTCCATCAACATGTGAACTTTGCGACGAGGGGGGAAAACACGCTGGACTGTGTTTACACAAACCTGGCCGGCGCGTACAGAGCGGAGCCCCGCCCCCACCTCGGACACTCAGACCACATCTCTGTGCTGCTGATCCCAGCGTACAAACCCATCGTCAGGCGCATGAGACCCACCCTGAAGCAAGTAAAGACCTGGCCCACAGGAGCCATCTCTGCTCTTCAGGACTGCTTCGAACGCACAGACTGGGACATGTTTAGGGAGGCTGCAACCTACGGTGACTCCATCAACCTGGAGGAGTACACAGCTTCAGTGACTGGCTACATCAGCAAGTGCATTGAGGATGTTACTGTCTCCAAGTTCATCATAACACAACCCAACCAAAAGCCATGGATGACCGCGGAGCTGCGCAGACTCCTGAGAACCCGGGACAAGGCCTTCAAGTCAGGGGACGAGGCCGCCCTAAGAAAAGCGAGGGCAAACCTGTCTCGGGCCATCAGAGCGGCGAAACGAGCTCACGCAGAGAGAATCCATGGCCACTTCAAGAACACTGGTGACACACGGCGCATGTGGCAGGGCATCCAGGCCCTCACCAACTACAGGACATCTCCACCTGCCTGTGACGGTGACCCCTCCCTCCCAGATGCGCTGAACCACTTCTATGCACGGTTTGATGCAGCGAACGACACGAGAATGAGGAAGACCACCCCTCCTCGTCTGACCACAGCCGAGGTGAGAAGATCTCTTCTCAGAGTCAACCCACGGAAAGCTGCCGGTCCAGACAATATTCAAGGTCGTGTGCTCAGAGGATGTGCAGAACAGCTGGCAGTTGTTCTCACTGACATCTTCAACACCTCTCTGAGCACCACTGTTGTTCCAAGGTGCTTCAAGACCACCAGCATCATTCCAGTGCCTAAGAAACCATCCATCTCCTGCCTCAACGACTATCGTCCCGTCGCACTCACACCCATCATCATGAAGTGCTTCGAGAAGCTGGTCATGAGGCACATCAAGTCCCAGATCCCCTCCTCACTAGACCCCCTGCAGTTTGCGTATCGTCCCAACGGACGATGCAATCTCCACCACCCTCCATCTGGCCCTTTCTCACCTTGACAGAAAGGACAGTTACGTCAGAATGCTGTTCATTGACTACAGTTCAGCATTCAACACCATCATCCCTCAGCACCTGAGTGAGAAGCTGAGGCTGCTGGGCCTGAACACCTCCCTCTGTAACTGGATCCTGGACTTCCTGACTGGGAGACCCCAGTCAGTCAGGATCAGTAGCAGCACCTCCAACACCATCACACTGAGCACAGGAGCCCCCCAGGGCTGTGTGCTCAGCCCACTGCTGTTCACACTGATGACCCACGACTGTGCAGCCAAGCACAGCTCGAACCACATCATCAAATTCGCTGATGATACAACCGTGGTGGGTCTGATCAGCGGTGGAGACGAGGCAGCTTACAGAGAGGAGATACAAGAGCTGACGGACTGGTGCAGAACCAACAACCTGTCTCTGAACGTCGACAAGACTAAAGAGATGGTTGTTGACTTCAGGAGATCACGTCGGGACCACACTCCACTTATCATCAACACCTCACCTGTGGAGTTGGTCCAGAGCACCAAGTTTCTTGGTGTTCACATCACCGACAACCTCACGTGGTCCCTCAACACCAGCTCCATCACAAAGAAAGCCCAGCAGCGCCTCTACTTCCTGCGCAGACTGAGAAAAGCCCATCTCCCACCTTCCATCCTCACCATCTTCTACAGAGGAACCATCGAGAGCATCCTGAGCGGCTGCATTACTGCCTGGTACGGGAATTGCAACGTCTTAGACCGCAAGTCCCTACAACGGGTAGTGAGAACAGCTGAGAAGATCATCGGGGTCTCTCTGCCCTCTGTACAGGACATTTTCACCGCTCGCTGCATCCGCAAAGCAACCAGCATTGTGGATGATCCCTCCCACCCTTCCCACACTCTCTTCTCCCTCCTGCCATCCGGGAAAAGGTTCCGCAGCATACGGGCCTCCACTTCCAGGATGGGAAATAGTTTCTTCCCCCTGGCCATCAGACTGTTGAACTCCGAACCACCAATATCATGGACTCTTAAAACCCACCAATAGCTTGAACTCTTAAACGCACCACTTCACCCACCACTTCCTCCACTTTTCATTCTGTATTTATTTATTTATCTCGTGTTGCACTCTGCACTTTAAATACAGTAACACCGCTCCACCACACTGCTACACCATAATGTGCCTGGGCTGCTTTGTTCCACAACACTGCAGCCTTCCACGGATGAATGTACTGTTTGTCGTGCCGTCTGTTGTTGTCTGTCTTGTCTGTCTTTTCCGCACTTGTTGCCCCGTGTTGTGTCTTATGTTGTCTTGTGTTTGTCTTGTGTCTTGTGTTGTGTCTTGTCTTGTGTGTAGCACCAGGGTCCTGGAGGAACGTTATTTCGTTTCACTGTGTACTGTGTATATGGCTGAAATGACAATAAAATCCTACTTGACTTGACTTGACTTGAAATTCTTAACTAAACCACTTGAAATAACTGACCCTGCTACGGGATCAACCGTCCATGCTCCTGTAGTACTGGCCAGTTGTCCATATAATTTACTGGGTCAAGATGGAATGGTTAAATTGGATATATGTATCCTTTCTGACAGTAAAGGAGGAATGATTGCAAGACGAAAAGGAGAAAATAGTGATATTTTTTTTCAGTAAAATGACTCAGATATGATGAAAGAAGGAGAGTTACATATTACGTTGAGATTCAAAAGTAATCCAGAATCCGACCCAGCATATGACAAACTGGGACCACAAAAAGTATACGTATACAAGGTTACCACAAAGGTACTGCGAAAGCCTACTATATTTTCCGCCGCCATACAAAGTTGTTTAGCTAAATTTACTGCTCCGTGTTCCAGTGAAATATTAGTTTATATAGATATTTTATTAGCATCAAAATCAGAGTTAATATGTTAAAGGATATTTTAGCTCTGCTCAAATATCTAACTGATATGGGTAATAAGGTGAATAAAGATAAGCTACAATATTGCTAAAACTAGTGTTAAATATTTAGGACATACACTCACACCTGACGGTAGAATGGTAAATACAGAGAGAAAAACTGCAAAATTATCAGCACCTAGGCCTAAAACAAAAAAACAAATGATGTCTTTTTTAGGCTTGTGCAATTATTGTAGAGCATGGGTACCACATTTCGCTGAGGTAGTTCGCCCCTTGCAAAAAAGATCTGTGATACACCCCTTAACATGGCCTCCCCTCTGCAATGGACAGAGCAAGCCATGAAGGCCTTTATATGAGCAATGAGAGCAAGCCAATATTACCTAAATCTATGTATAAGTGGGCGGCAATATTGAGTCATGGGTAATGCCATGTCTCAACAGGAGGGATGGTAGGCCTGGTAAATAAGCAATATACAGCATATGGATTTAATATTTACTCAAAAAATTTTTGTATGGCTTGCCCTGTGTGTTTGAAACATAATCCACAGGGCAACATCAGACCAAAGAAAGGAGCGTTTCCCCCCAGCACCTTACCCTTTCCATACAATACACATGGATTTCATTGAACTCAGCAATAGTCAAGGTTACAAATATTGTTTGGTGCTGGTGGATGCGTTCTCTAAATGGGCAGAATTATTTCCTATAAAAAAACTCCAGACGCCCAAACAGTGGCCAAAGCCATATGCAAAAGAATAATATCAATAATACCACTGTACAGCGATAATGGCAGCCATTTTGTCAACACGATAGTGAGTAAAATGGCATCAAATTTAGGAATAGACTTAAAAACACACTGTAGTTACCACCCCCAAAGTGCAGGTTTAGTGGAAAGAACAAATGATACAGTAAAATCTAAACTAAGGAAATGCATGGAATAAACTGGCAGACAATGGCCACAGTGAATAGATCTAGTTCAGCTGAGTATGAATATAACTCCAACTTTTGGCAGTTCTTTAACACCGTTTGAAGTATTGTATGGTAGACCATACAGGCTACCGGATTTAGATAGCAATATTAATGACCCTGATGATGATCTGAATCTTGTTGATTATGAGGAAAAATGTTAGGTAACAGAGAGATAAGAGCAGTTAATGTAACAACAGAGTCTCCTTTGCTCCCACAGGAGGGACCCCAGTGCGCATAGGGGACTGGTCCAGCCCCTGGTAGGGAAGTCCATACCAAGTACTGACCACCCCAACTGCTGTAAAAATTGCTGAGCGACCCATGTGGATACATTTGTCACACTAAAAAATCAACCTTAGAAAGTGAGGTAGGAGCCACGCAGTAAAGGGTGAAGTCTGACTACAAAGGGGGGTTGTGGTGTAGAAGCAGCTCGTCTCAAAGTCAGTGAAGAAATCAGCCACCCCTTGCTGCTTTAGAGTATCCTACCACGCTTGAAACAATGTTGGGAAAATTATAATACTTATAGTTACGTTCATGGTACTATTTCAGGGTTTGCTGTTACAATTTTTATAGTCCACAGGAAAATCATGACGAGAGACATGAGAGGTGGTGAACAATGCCAATGAACTCCACGGACCAGGAAATGTAACCCATACTTATCACACCAATGTTTGGTATCACTATGCTGAGTTGGTAGCAAGGAGTAGAAATGTATCAGGATGTTATGTTTGTTCTTTTATGCCAGTGTCATCCGCTCATCCTAGTTTGACTGCTCTCCCATTGCCATCATCTGAGTCTGAGTGCCTAATTGAGCACACCTACCTGGAAACTGGAGTGGCGTTTGAGCCCCACTAAGAGTTACGGACCACACGTTTATCATTCCTAAAAGGTAACACATCACACACAGGGGGGCGAAAAGCAATGAAAGACTCCGGAACGCCACCTAATGCCATGTCAGGGAACAACGGAACCCATCCAACCAACTACAATGATTGGCTACGTGTCCAGCGAGCCTGTGAACCATCACCCAGCGGCTGGGGTGCGGTCCGTGTCTCAAGGGCACGAAGGTCACTGGTGGAAGTCCAACCCCACGGTTCGGTCTGGGGGTCCGATGTACCTGAGGAGCATAAGCATTGGGCTGCCGCAAGTAAGGTGGCATTGGTTTTGTTCCCCTGGGTGGGAGTAGCAAAGAACAGGTTAAGAATTGAAACCATAGTTTATCGATTGAGTCTATTTTTAAACGCTAGTATAAAAGCACGGGAAACAAAATCGAATGGTACTTATATTCCTGACAGCACTAGTGAAGGACACGAGATAACTGAGGCCATAGACCAGATTCAATTCAATTCAATTCAATTTATTCTTGTATAGCGCCTTTTACAACAAAGTTGCCCCAAGGCACTTTACATTGATAACAGGTTACAGTAATAGATGTTTAAGCCGGACGACTACGGAGGAGAGGAACCAAAAACTCCACTATGTGGAGAAAAAAAACCTCTGAGGGTCCAAGGTCAACCGGCTACCCAACCCCCTTGGGTATACTAACAGTACAGAGTTAGTTTGGTTTTAAACTCCAGGATCAGTGAGGAGTCCCAAGTTGCTTCCAGGTACCAATGAGCCGCCAGGGTCCCTTGGCGCATCAGATGCATCACACAGACCAGATGGTAGCTCGGCATTGGACTCAGGTGATGACCACAATGGGCCCCCCCGGACATGTGGGGAGAGAAATGGAATGAGGGGGTCAGTAATGAGCAGGATCCAGTAGTGACAGACACAGAAATGAAACAGTGCGATGGCATGTACAGCAGCACCAGCGACATTACTAGTGGTGCACTATGGTGATTGGTGCGGGTAGGCTAAACTAAAGAAGTAAGTCTTCAGCCGTGATTTAAAGACCGAGACTGATGAAGATGAAGACCAGATGAAGAAAATCCAACATGCTTTGTCCCAAGACCATGTTTACCGACCATGGGAGCCCTTCTCCTGGTTCCTATCTGGAGGATGGAAACTCACGCTTTTGAAATAAATGTTACCCGTGGTTATTGTGCTTCTATTATTTTGTCTTTTCACATGTGTCATCTCTTGCTTGAGAGCAATGCTCTCCAGAATGATAGCGCAGTCAATGCGAGACGTGATGTTGAGTGAAGAATATTACACCCTCCTTAGTTGAAGAAACTTTCAACTAAAGTGTAAATTGTTAAAGGTGTTATGTAAATGAAGGAACTGCAGAAAACTGAAAAGAGATGCAGTACTGGAATTTGTCAATGGACATTTATCAATGATAAACAGGAGGGAAATGTTAGGAAAATCGTAAATATTTATCATTGATGATGAACTGTTAACCTTTTTGTTATCCTTTTTGTTTTACAACTTCTGCAAAGAGCTTGTTACGACAGTTGACCTTTGTACCTGAACCTTCCCAGACACAAAATTCCTCTTCTCTGTTTACTATTTTGTAACAAGGAGTGTGGGCTAATTGCCGTTGTAAAAATCAGGAAAGCAAATAAAAGGCTTGCAGAGGGAGAAGCAAATCGGAGGAGGTAACTGGTGTTGGCTGGTGCCTGGCTCCCCTTGCAAGTAAAAGCTGCAGATCCTGTGTCTGGTGTTTTCCTTCGTTCTACTGTCTCTGCTTACAGGAATTTTCTAACACTAATCCTGTCCATCCTTGTTACACCCAACGAAAATCTCAGCATCGTTAACTCACCTCCAGCTCCAGCTTTGGTCTTTTTGTCAGTGTCTCCAACCCACACAACATAGCTGGTCTTGCTACTGTCCTGTAAACCTTCCCTTTACTCTTGCTGGTACCCGTCTGTCACAAATTCCTCCAGCCGCTCTTCCCCACTCATTCCAACCTGCCTGCACTCTCTTCTTCACCTCTCTTCCAGCACAACTCATTTACAAATTATTACTCCTAACATCAGAAATGAATAACGATGAATTATTCAATAATTCTTGAAGCAAAACACATAATTGCTTTATGAACAAACAAGCGATCACAATGGAAGAAAGAAGACCTGTAAAGTACATAAAAGCTCATAGGGTGTTTCCTCAACGATTGACGCTCGGCAAATGAGAGAGCATAGCATAGATGCGAGCTCAAAACCCATTGAGAGGTGAGAGAACAAGACCCATCATTTCAGTTGGTGTAAAAAACGCTATCCACACCACGGGAGCATCACATGATGCTCGTTAGCCAAGGTTTATGCTCGTAACCCAAACTTTACTCATATCAGAAAAATTCAACAAATGAGCAACAACTATATAGTACCACCTGTACTCCTGTCACGGTGTGGTGTCGTGGGCTGGACATCAACGCAGAGCCAAGAGCTTGATGGATAACATGCACAGAACTCATAAACTAAATGTATTAAACATCCATCCATCCATTCTCCTCCGCTTATCCGAGGTCGAGTCGCGGGGCCAGCAGCTTCAGCAGGGATGCCCAGACTTCCCTCTCTCCGGCCACTTCTTCCAGCTCCTCCGGGCAGATCCCAAGGTGTTCCCAGGCCAGCCAAAAGACATAGTCTCTCCAGCGTGTCCTGGGTCTTCCCCGGGGTCTCTTTCCGGTGGGACGTGCCCGGAACACCTCACCAAGGAGGCGTCCAGGGGGCATCCTAATCATAATAATCCTACTCTGAGCCCCTCCTGGATGACTGAGCTTCTCACCTTATCTCTAAGGGAGAGTCCAGACACCCTGCGGAGGAAACTCATTTCAGCCGCTTGTATTCGCGATCTCGTTCTTTCAGTCACTACCCACAGCTCGTGACCATAGGTGAGGGTGGGAACGTAGATCAACCGGTAAATTGAGAGCTTTGCCTTTTGGCTCAGCTCCTTCTTCACCATGACGGACTGACGCAGAGCCCGCATCACTGTGGACGCTGCCCCGATCCGCCTGTCGACCTCCCGCTCCATTCTACCCTCACTCGTGAACAAGATCCCAAAATACTTAAACTCCTCCACTTGGGGCAGGATCTCACTCCCAACCCTGAGAGGGCACTCTACCCTTTTCCGGCTGAGGACCATGGCCTCAGATTTGGAGGTGCTGATTCTCATCCCTGCCGCTTCACACTCGGCTGCGAAACGATCCAGTGAGAGCTGAAGATCGTGGCCTGATGAGGCCAACAGGACAACGTCATCTGCAAAAAGCAAAGACCCAATCCTGAGCCCACCAAACCGAACCCCCCTGGTGGAGGGGTTTGCGTGTCCCAATGATCCTGGGAGCTATGTTGTCGGGGGCTTTATGCCCCTGGTAGGGGATAAGGTGGCAGTTCGAGGAGGGGCGTATTAAACATAACAAGCGTAAAACATAACATAAATAATCAGAATGACCAGTGCCCTGCTCTGATTCATTGGGGCGAGCAGGGCACCCTCTACTGGCACAGAACAGTACCCCTCCCCAAAGACGCCCCGCCTCCTCTTCTGGACTTACGCAGAAGTCATTTCTCTCCAATTTGGAACGATGGCACCCACCTTCTGCCTCCCTGGGTTGACATGATACCCTGGGTTGACAGATGACAAGAAGGATCCAGGACAAGATGATGATGCAGCAGCCTTGGAAGATGAGAAGAGATTCTCAGAGGATGCTGAGAAAACACTCATAATCCCACCGACCCTCCACAAAAGGGAGGAGCCCTACTGCAAAGGGAATATGAGAGAAAGTAGGCAGCAGAGAAGTGAGACAATTTATCCAGATCTTAATGAATTACAGCAGGAGTGGAGAAGTGCAGTACAAGAAAGTGAAGAGGCAGCAAGGAGAGAAAGGGAGTCAGAAGCACGGTCAGTGAAAAGTGATAAGGAAGACATTGAGCAGACAGAATGGGAAGACATTGATGATGAAGGTGTATTGCATTGTAACAGGAAGTACAGAAGAAAGATGAGAAAAGAGAGAGATCTTAAGAGAGAGTTAAAGGATATGGAGAGGATGTTACAGCAAGAGGAAAAGAAAGTGAGGACTGAGATGAGTAAGGGAGGAAGAAATGAGAGGAGAGTAGGATGGAGTACACCAAGGGGAAGGCCCAAAAGCTGGATGACACAAAGTTTTGATGATTCTATCCAAAGAATCAGTACATCTGTTACTAATTTGGATGAAATTGTGCATGCCAGAAGCTGGAGAAGCAGAGTGAGTCCAGAAACTCAAGTACATGCAGAAAGCAGCAGCTGAAGAGAAGACTAAATCAACAGTGAGCTACTTCAGTTGGATGAAGAGCAAGTTAAACTTGATTTAAACTTAGTCTTAATCTTTGATGTTGTAATTCAGTCCTGTGCCTCCTGTAATTCAGTCTCTTACCCATCATATTGTGTAACTGTAGTGTTGATGATCCTGATAAAAGTCAACACTGACTAATTATGACCTTCATTAAAGGTTTAAGTCACAGTTTTATGAATGTTATCCTGCAGTCAAGGATCAGCAAATCTGGACCTGTTTTTAATCTGCATTCAATTCAATTCAATTCAATTCAATTTATTCTTGTATAGCGCCTTTTACAACAGAGTTGCCCCAAGACACTTTACATTGGTGGTAGATGGTAAACAGGTTACAGTAATAGAAGTTAAAGTTAAAGCCAGATGACTACGGAGGAGAGGAACCAAAAACTCCACTGTGTGAAGAAAAAAACCTCTGAGGGTCCAAGGTCGACTGGCTACCCAACCCCCTTGGGTATACTAGCACAGTACAAAGTTAGTTTGGTTTTAAACTCCAGGATCAGTAAAGAGTCCCAAGCTGCTTCCCAAGCTCAGCAAGTCGGTGCGGCCCTAGTTACTGATGAGCCGCCAGGATCCCTTGGCGCATCGGATGCACCGCACAGACCAGATGGTAGTTCGGCATTGGACTCAGGTGATGACCACAGCGGGCCCCCCCGGACATGTGGGGAAAGAAATGGAATGGGGAGGGTCAGTAATGAGCAGGATCCAGTAGTGACAGACAAAGAAATGAAACAATACAGTGCGATGGCATGTACAGCAGCACCAGCGACATTAGTAATGGTGCACTATGGTGATTGGTGCTGGTAAGCTAAACTAAAAAAGTAAGTCTTCAGCCGTGATTTAAAGACTGAGACTGAATCGGCATCCCGTACGTAAGAAGGCAAGCTGTTCCACAATCTAAGGGCCCTGTAACTGAAAGCTCGCGCTCCTATACATTTATTTATGCGAGGAACAATTAGAAGATCTTTATTCTGGGATCTAAGTGGGCGGTTAGGTGTATAGGTATTAAGCAGTTTGATTAGGTATATTAGGGCAAGACCTTTAAGTGCCTTGTAGGTTAAGAGGAGGACCTTGAAGTCAGCCCTGTACCTAACAGGAAGCCAGTGAAGCGAGGAGAGTATGGGAGTTATGTGGTCGTACTTCCTGCTCCTGCTAACAATCCTAGCGGCTGTGTTCTGAATGCGCTGTAGGGTGCTTAATGTGCCCTGAGAGCTTCCAGAAAGTAGGGCATTACAGTAATCTAATCTACTGTATACAAATGCATGTACTACTTTTGCCGTGTCTTCCATTGACAGAAAATGCCGTAGTTTGTCAATGTTCCGAAGTTGCAGGAAGCATATCTTCGCAATTGAATTAACTTGGGATTAAATGAAAGATTTGAATAAAAAATAACACCAAGGTTATGTGCCAGAGTACTAACTGAAAACTTCAACCCTGCATCCCGGATATCTGAAATGAAGTTGGCCCTATCTACATCACTACTACAAAACAAGAGCAGCTCAGTTTTTTCGGGGTTTAGTGAGAGGAAGTTGTTATTCATCCAATCCCTAATATCACTGAGGCAGCTAATTAAAGTTCCGGTCGATGCTTTATCACATGATTTAACAGATAGGTATAGCTGAGTGTCATCAGCGTAGGAGTGGTAACTAACATTATGCTTCCGTATAATAGTGCTTAGTGGGAGCATGTAGAGGGAGAAGAGCACTGGGCCCAACACTGACCCCTGTGGGACTCCATAATTAACTAGTGAGAATTAACGGTTTGTGAGATCCACCATATCAAATGCAGCACTAAGATCTAACAGAAAAAGAACAGTATATCATATCATTTACCACTCTAGTTAGAGCAGTTTCTGTGCTATGGCCATGCCGGAAGCCTGATTGGAATTTATCTAAGAGATTATGCGTGTCTAGATATGACTGCAGTTGTCTCGCAACTAATATTTCTAGAATCTTAGAGAGAAACGGGACATTAGAGATAGGTCTATAATTACTTGGTGAGCGAGGGTCCAAGTTAGGTTTTTTAAGCTGTGGTCTAACCACTGCTGTTTTAAACTGATTGGGGACTACACCTGAGGTCAAGGATGCATTCATGATATCAAGTATAGGTGTTGATAGTACTCCTAAGGATTCCTTCAGGAGCTTGGTTGGAGTGGGATCTAACTGTCAGGTTGTGGACTTTGCCTTGGTTATAACAGAAATTAGCTTGGAGGCATCGATGAGATTAAAATCACTAAAATATTGTGAGCACTGTTCTGGTAATGGATTAATTAGAGGGCTAATAGGGCACATTTGGAGCCTAATGTTGTTAATTTTATCATTAAAAAACTTAAGAAACAGTCAATCAGTTTTGTCTGTTAGCTGAGCGAGTGTCTGAAATAATTGCGGGGGTTAAGCTTGTTATTTTCAATAAGTTTTGAATAGTACTCAGTGCAAGCACTATATAGAGCTCTCTTAGATTGTTTTAATTTAGCAGACCATAGAGCCTGAGAGGCTTGGAGACCTGTTGTCTTCCATCTGCGTTCTAGCTTACGGCACTCCCACTTAGCAGCCCGTGTGTGGTCATTGAACCAGGGAGAGTGCCTGATAGTTCTAACCTTCTTTGTCTTAATTGGGGCGACCTGATCAAGATCCAAAACCACTGAGCTAAATGAAGACTAAGCATTGTAATAATGGTAGGGTGTCAAAAATTATGCTACTGACTTTTTTTTGTTAATGTGAAAACAGGTTGAAAGAAATAAAATTTTGTTCAGTAATATGAACAAATGTTGATATGATTGATTTGGACCCAAAATTTACAGTTACCTATTCAAATGTATATACAAAGAGAAATTGTACTAGCTGAAAAAATAAAACACAATCAATGATTATATTAAATTGAATTATGCTTATAAAATGTTGTTAAGGCTGAGCTGCTTTGTTGTTTTGGTTGAACAGATCTCTCGGTGATCACATCTTTTCCAGACTGGAAAATAAATCCTGCCTGCCATCATGGCCCACAGGTGAGTGAAACTAGAAATCATCCCGTTGCAAACAGAATGTTGGGTTTGACTGTTCTAGTCCTTTAAGCTCAAAACAGGTCCGTCATACGACTGTCAGTATATCACGATGGCCAGCTAGACTACTAGATGGACAAATAGTTTTTACTGATGCCTTCTTCTTAAACCGCCATAGGCTTACAATAACCACTGCATACTGGGAAGAAAGCATAAGACCTGTGTTTTGGAGGAACTCTGACCCAGCATCATTGTCATTGAAATTTGACTTTTGTCAAAGTTGCTCAGATCCTTACACCCTCATATCTTCCTGCTTCCACTTCATAACTGATAACTTTGTGATGTAAGGCTGTGGTGTCCAGACTTAAATGCATGGCCAGGAGTCTGGAACTAAACTTTTATTAAACAGAACTCAACTCACAGAACCCAGGAAGCAATTGTATGAGACACTCTGCTCTGGCACCTTGGGACTATTAAACCCTGAGCAAATGAGGCACACCTGTCATCCTATTTCCATTTCCATTTCTTACGGTCCTCTGCATCCTCCTCCTTCAAATGGACCACCTGCATGTCCTCTCTCACCATGTCCATAAACCTCCTCTTTGTTCTTCCTAACTTCTCTAACTTTTTCTCCAAAATGTCTAGCCTGAGCTGTCCCTCTAATATACTCATTTCTAATCCTGTCCATCCTCGTCACATCCAACGAAAATCTCAGCATCTTTAACTCTGACACTTCCAGCGCCAGCTCCGCCTCCTGTCTTTCGTCAGTGCCACCGTCTCCAACCTGTGTAATTACACATCTCACTACTGTCCTTTAAACCATCCTTTTCACTCTTGCTGGAACATGTCTGTCACAAATCACTCCAGCCACTCTTCTCCACCCATTCCAACCTACCTGCACTCTCTTCGTCACCTCTCTTCCACACTCGCTGTTACACTGAACTGTTGATCCCAAGTATTTAAACTCCTCCACCTTTGTCACCTCTACTCCCTCCATCCTAACCACTCCACTTTCCTCCCTTTCATCACACTCATGTATTCTGTCTTTGTCCTGCTCACTTTCATTCCTCTCCTCTCTAGAGCATATCTCCATCTCTCCAGGTTCTCCTCAAGCCGCTCCCTACTCTTACTGCAGATCATAACATCATCAGCAAACATCATCGTTCATGGAGACTCTTGTCTAACCTTGTCCATCAAGGTTGTCCATTACTATTGCAAACAAGAATGGACTCAATGCTGATCCTTGATGTAGTCCAACCTCTACCTCAAATGCATCGTCACTCCCACTGCAGATCTCATCACTGTAACACTGCCCTCATACATATCCTGAACTACTCTCAAATACTTCTCAACCACTCCTGACTTCCTCATAGAAAACCACAACTCCTCTCTAGGCACCCTGTCATATGCCATCCATCCATCCATTTTCTGCCGCTTGTCCCAAACGGGGTCGCGGGGGAGCGCTGGAGTACCCAGCGCACACAGGGCGAAGGACGGGGGATGCACCCTGGACAGGTCGCCAGCCCATCGCAGAGAGGAGCGAGATGGGGACAGAACCTTGCTCAAGGGTACCTTAGGGCAACCTATTTGGAAGGGGTTCGAACCCCCGATCATGTGGCCAACGCCCTAACCACTAGGCCACCACTGCCCCTATACCCTGTCATATGCTTTCTGCACAAAGGCACAATACAGCTGCTTCTGACCTTCTCTGAACTTCTCCATCAACACCCTCAGAGCAAACATTGTAGTGCTCTTTCTCGGCATTAAAACAATCTGCTGTTCACTAATCCTCACCTCTTTTCTTAATCTAGCTTCCACGACTCTTTCCCATAACTTCATGGTGTGGCTGATCAACTTTATCCCTCTATAGTTACAACAGCTCTGTGCATCACCCTTATTCTTGAAAAAGATTTTGCAGATTAAGTGATGCATCAGCAGCTTTAAATGATTTGGTTATGAAAAGTATAAAAATCCCAAGTGCAAGCTCACCAGAACGGTACCGTCTCTGCACAAGTAGAAGTAATCTAGACACAGAAGGCAAAATCAGAAAGTGGACATTTGGACAGAAATGTGTCAACATGACAAACAGAACAATACTGATGGTGGGAGAAACTGGAACAGGAAAGACCACTGCAATCAACACCATCATTAACTACTATCTGGGGGTGAAGTTTGAGGATAAAGTGTGGTTTGAGATCACAGAAGAAGAAGAGGGAGATCAGACTGAATCAAAAACATCTGAAATCACTGCTTATGAGATCATTTCTGAAAACAAACCTTTCTTTCTTACCATCATTGATACTCCAGGTTATGGAGACACCAGGGGAATAGATCAGGACATGAAGATTGCTCAGAATTTATACAAATTATTCATAAATAAAACTGGAGTGACAGATCTTGATGCTGTGTGTCTTGTTCTAAAAGCATCTCAGAACAGAATCTCTGATAGACAGCGCTATATTTTTGAAGGAGTTCTGTCATTATTTGGTAAAGACATAAAGGACATTGTGGTGCTTTTTATCACACACTCTGATGGAGGACCTCCAACAAATGCTCTGGAAGCCATCAAGAAAGAGAAGATCCCTTGCTGTCAGGATAAGGAGGACAAGCCTGTTCATTTCCTGTTCAACAATCGTCAGTCTGAGAAACAAACAAAAGACTATGAGCATTTTGAACAGCTAGGGCGAACCTGTCTTGGGCCATCAGGGCGGTGAAGTGAGCTCACGCAGAGAGAATCCATGGCCACTTCAAAAACACTGGTGACACGCGGCGCATGTGGCAGGGCATCCAGGCCCTCACCAACTACAGGACATCTCCACCTGCTTGTGACGGTGACCCCTCCCTCCCAGATGTGCTGAACCACTTCTACGCACAGTTTGATGCAGTGAACAACAGGATAATAAGGGAGGCCACCCCTCCTCTGAACGACCAGATTGTCTGACCACAGCCGAGGTGAGAAGATCTCTTCTCAGAGTCAACCCACGGAAAGCTGCCGGTCCAGACAATATTCAAGGTAGTGTGCTCAGAGGATGTGCAGAATAGCTGGCAGATGTTCTCACTGACATCTTCAACATCTCTCTGAGCACCACTGTTGTTCCAAGGTGCTTCAAGACCATCAGCATCATTCCAGTGCCAAAGAAACCATCTATCTCCTGCCTCAATGACTATCATCCTGTCGCACTCACACCCATCATCATGAAGTGCTTCGAGAGGCTGGTTATGAGGCACATCAAGTCTCAGATCCCTTCATCACTGGACCCCCTGCAGTTTGCGTATCATCCCAACCGCTCAATGGACGATGCAATCTCCACCACCCTCCATCTGGCCCTTTTCGCATTTGGACAGAAAGGACAGTTATGTCAGAATGCTGTTCATCGACTACAGTTCAGCATTCAACACCATCATCCCTCAGCACCTGAGTGAGAAGCTGAGGCTGCTGGGCCTGAACACCTCCCTCTGTAACTGGATCCTGGACTTCCTGACTGGGAGACCCCAGTCAGGATCAGTAGCAGCACCTCTAACACCATCAAGCTGAGCACAGGAGCCCCTCCAGGGCTGTGTGCTCAGCCCACTGCTGTTCACATTGATGACCCACAACTGTGCAGCCAAGCACAGCTCGAACCACATCATCAAATTCGCTGATGATACAACCGTGGTGGGTCTGATCAGCGGTGGAGACGAGGCAGCTTACAGAGAGGAGATACAAGAGCTGACAGACTGGTGCAGAACCAACAACCTGTCTCTGAACGTCGACAAGACTAAAGAGATGGTTGTTGACTTCAGGAGACCACGTGAGGATCATGCTCCACTTATCATCAACACCTCACCTGTGGAGATGGTCCAGAGCACCAAGTTTCTTGGTGTTTACATGCATGGATGCATGTACTGTCTGTCGTGCCGTCTGTTGTTGTCTGTCTTGTCTGCACTTGTTGCCCTGTCTTTTGTGTCTTATGTTGTCTTGTATGTAACACCAGGGTCCTGGAGGAACGTTATTTTATTTCGCTGTGTACTGTGTATATGGCTGAAATGACAATAAAATCCTACTTGACTTGAAAAAGTTTGTTCGAAGACCACTTTGTTGACTGACCAGTGTTTGGTGAAAGTTGCTGTAGGTTACGATAAAATGTTTTATGTTTCAACACTGGGCAGCGGGTTTGATTCCCTCAACAGTAGGTTGCCCTGAGGTACCCTTGAGCAAGGTACCGTCACTGCTTAAATGCAGAGGTCAAATTTTGTTGTTGTTTACTGTGTGCTGTGTTGTGACCTTGCAATGACAAAGATTGTCACTTTCTCTTTTTCACTTTAACACTAATAGACTCCGGATCGGCTGGCAAAAGCAGTCAAAGCAGCATTGGAGGAGTGGTGCCACTGGCTAGAGGGTGCTCGACATCCATTTACTGTGTTCACAGATCACAAGAACTTGGAGTACATCCGGCAGGCCAAAAGACTCAACCCCCGTCAAGCTAGGTGGGCTTTGTTCTTCACTCGGATTTTCTTTCCTGGATTCAGGAACGGGATGGCCGATGCTTTGTCCCACATGCCTAACCCAGTAGAGACCCAAAGAGAACCGGTACCCATCCTGCCCCCAACGGTGGTGGCCGCTCCAGTGCAGTGGGCTCTCGAGAGGGACATCCTCCGGGAGGCCAGGAGAGCCACCACACCGGAGGGATGCCCTTCTGATCGAGTCTATGTGCCGGAGCGATTGCAAAGGCCCTTACTGAGGTTGATCCATGTCTCTCCAGCAGCAGGTCATCCGGGTATAGCACGCGTCCTAAAAAAGTTGAACAGGCAGTATTGATGGCCCACACTCTCCCAAGACATCCGGGCATTTGTTTGTTCCTGTGACGTCTGTGCGAGAAAACCCCGTGGGAGTTGCCTGCCGGTAAGCTCCAACCTCTTCCAGTACCCCAGAGGCCATGGACACACCTCTCCATAGACTTAGCCAATGAGCTACCAAGGTCTAAGGGGTGTTCACATCTGTGTTCTGGTGATAGTGGATTGGTTTTCAAAGGGATGTCGGTTCATCTCGTTTACTGGTCTTCCCTCCTCTCTCCAAATAGCAGATGCTTTGTTCCAGAACGTCTTCCGGTTCTATAGGCTTCCGGAGGACATCCTGTCGGATCAAGGACCCCAGTTTACTAACGGGTTTGGCGAGCCTTCTTAAAGAAACTTGGGGTCACAGTCAGCCTCTCGTCCAGCCATCACCCGCAAACCAATGGCCAGGCGGAGAGGACCAGCCAATATCTGAACAGATTCCTCCGGGCACACTGTTACAACCGGCAACACAACAGGGCAGAGTACGCTCAGAACTTCACATCAAACATGCGATTTGTCGTTTCCGCACCCAGGCAGACCAAAATCGGAAAGAAGCACCCAGGTATATACCGGTTGACAAGGTATGGCTCTCCACTCAAGATCTCAACCTTAAATGACCATGTAGGAAATTATCCCCCTGGTTCATAGGTCTGTTTGTGGTGGAGGACAGAATAACCCTGGTTACGTATTGACTGAAACTGCCCTCATCTATGAACCCTCACCCTCTTTTCATGTCTCCCTTCTTAAGCTGGTGATCCCGGGACCGTTGGCTCGAGGGAGTATCACGAGGGACCCTCCTCCTCCAGCCATCCAGCCTCCTCCAGAGATGGACAGTGGCCCAGCACACAGGATTACTGATCCTGGACTCCCGACGTCGCTGGGGGGTGTCCCAGTACCTAGTGGACTGGGAGGGGTACGGTCCTGAGGAGCAGAGCTGGGTCACCTCGAAAGATGTCCTTTGCCCACAACTCAAGGCTGATTTCAATAGGAATCACCTGAATCTGCCTGCTCCGCTCCTTTGGTGGTGCCCTCCCAGACACTCGCGACGACCTGCACGTTCCTCGGGGAGCGCGGATGGTGGCTCCCATGGGTCAGCGCGGCCAGAGTCCATACCTGAACGGGGGGGTCTGTCAAAACGCAATCCGGAGATCGATCCTGGTCTCCGGAGTACTATTTTCTCTCTCTCTCTTTCTCTCTCTCTCTCTCTCTCTCTCTCTCTCTGTCTCTCTCTGATGTTTCTATTATATTCTGAAGTACAAATTCAAGTATTTTATGTTTTAAGGCTTTTTTTGACAATTACATAAACTGTATGCATTGAGTCAAGATTTGTAGTGTTGGCCCTTCTTTTTGACCTCTGCAATTCATCCTGGGCCAAATCCTGACTACTGAAGCCCTTTGTTGCATAATCAATGCTTGGAGTTTGTCTGAATTTCAGGGTTTTCGTTTGTCCACCCACCTCTTGAGTATTGACCAGTTCTCAATGGGATTAAGGTCTGGGGAGTTTTTTGGCCATGAACTCATGAAATTGTTATTAAGCCACTCCCTCGGGTGAGACGCAACTCAACACATGAATGGTCTTGGGATGCTTTACTGTTGACACCACACAGGAGTGATGGAGTGATGCTCACCTTTTCTTCTCAGGACAATTTTTATTACAGCTGCTCCAAACAATCAGAAAGTGGATTCATCAGAGAAAATTACTTCACCCCAGTCCTCAGCAGTCCAATCCTTGTCCAAGACTCTCACCTGACTGCTATTCCTGAGCAAGCTCTGCACTGGTGGTGTCCCGAACCTGCAGCTGAATCAACTGTAGAAGACGGTCCTGGTGTCTGCTCTAATTTCTTGGGCGTCCTGAAGATTTCTTCAACAACTGAACCTCTTTCCTTGAAGCTCTTGATCCAATAAATGGCTGATTGAGGTGAAATTTTACTGGAAGCAATATCCTTGCCTATGAAGCCCTTTTTTGTGCGAAGCAGTGATCACTGTATGTTTCCTTGCAGGTTACCATGGTTACCAGAGGAAGAACAATGATTTCAAGCCCTCTTTTTAAAAGCAGCTAGTTTGCTCTTCTACCTTAATCAGCATGAGTGATCTCCATCCTTGTCCTCTTCAACACTCTCAACTGTTTTAACAAGAGGATCACTGAAATGATGTCAGCAGGTCAATCTGTGGCTGAAATTCATTGGAAATGGGGTTTTTGGGATTAAGTTCATTTTGTGGTAAAGAAAGGGTTCTGCAAAGAATTGCAAATAATCTGATCAACTTCAAGACCTTCTGGAGTTTATTATATACAAATTGCAGTAATGAAACTGATGCAGCAGACTTTGTGAAAATTAATGTCATTCTCGGCCACGGCTGTACAGCACTTCACCTGTGCTGTGAGTAAAATAATGTTTGACTGTTGAGATGAAATAAAGACACCAAGGGACCGATCAACCAATTAATGTAAATAAATGATTTTGACATTTTGTTATAAAATATTTATTGGTAATTGTTACTTGATTTAGAAGTCTTTTCTTTTGTTTGCTAAATAATTGGGTGCAACAAAGGAACACTTAGAAGGTTGAACTGTCAGCTCCTACAGTCCATTCTGTCAGCTTATAAATGCTGAATTTGAAACCTGTTTTAAACATAAGAATCCTCCAGCAGGTCCTCAGTAGCATCCAGTTTTCTCACTGCAGGTTTGTCCCCGGAAACTTTCCAAAGACAAGGTGCACATCAAGAGTGTCTCTGTGTGGACTGTCCTCTGGGTGTGGAGAGTTGGAGCAGCTGCTCTGACCTGTTGTAACCTGCTTCACTAATGCTCTGTCTCTCACACCCTCTGCAGAACCTGTGCTGGGTTTACTGAGCAGCAGCAGTCCAAAAAAATGAAGAATGAATGGATGGTTAAGGAACCCTAGCCAAGGGGTACTCAAGGGATAATAAAGGGGTAATAAAACATTTACTTTAGAATGTAATATGTAAAATTTTATATATATATAATTATTATGTTATACAAATTTTAAATTAAGTGCATCTCTCGTGAATGCTGATTTATGAGGCAGGCAGCATGAAAGGTTTGCAATTTGAGAAAGTACTGTCCAAAATGGCACCATATAAAGAGTAAAACAGGAGAATGGATAAGATTATATAAGCAGGCGAGCAGAATTATTCACATTTCTATTTGTGATGTTTGTGTGATGTTTTTGTGTACCCGCTTAATTGACCCAAATCATTCACTCGTTCACTACTCTTCTTATTCTTTCGGCTGCTCCCATCTAGGGGTCACCACTGCTGATCAACCGTCTCCATGTCTTCTGGTCCTCTGCATCTTCCTCCTTAAAACCGCCTGCATTAACACCTGACTTCCTCATACAAAACCACAATTCCTCTCTAGGCACCCTGTCATATGCTTTCTCCACAAAGGCACAATGCAACTCCTTCTGACCTTCTCTGTACTTCTCCATCAACACCCTCAGAGCAAACATTGCATCTGTAGTTCTCTTTCTTGGCATGAAACCATACTGCTGTTTACTAATCATAACCTAGCCTCCACTACTCTTTCTCATGCTGTGGCTGATCAGTTTTATTCCTCTATAGTTACTACAGCTCTGTGCATCACCCTTATTCTTGAAAATCGGTACCAGTACACTTCGCCGCCACTCCTCAAGCATCCTCTCACTTTCCAAGATTCTGTTAAACAAACTGCCATCTCTCCTAAACAACTCCTTGCTTCCACTGGCATGTCATCCGGACCAACAGCCTTTCCATTCTTCATCCTCTTCCTTGCTGCCCGTACTTTCATCTTGGTTATTTGCTGCACTTCCTGGTTCACTATCCTTACATCATCCAATCTTCTCTCTCTCTCATTTTCTTCATTCATCAGCCCCTCAGAATATTCCTTCCATCTGCTCAACACGCTCTGTTCACTTCTGAGTACGTTTTCATTTCTATCCTTAATCGCCCAGCAGTCCGGTAGCTCTTCAACCTTCCGGTGCCTGTGTTAACTCCTGCCTGAGTTCCTGCTTGCAGTTCTGCTTCTTCAGCTTCCACCACTTGATCATCAACTTTGCCCTCACTTTCCTCCTCTTCTTGACCTGCGGGGTCATCCTACAGACCACCATCCTATGCTGTTTAGCTACACTCTCCCCTGTCACTACTTTGCTGTCTCCAATCTCCTTCAGATTGACCCTCCTGCAAAGGATATAATCCACCTGTGTGCATCTTCCTCCACTCTTAAACA
This sequence comes from Hepsetus odoe, assembly GCA_017165825.1. NCBI lineage: Eukaryota > Metazoa > Chordata > Actinopteri > Characiformes > Hepsetidae > Hepsetus > Hepsetus odoe. The sequence goes on from CM029377.1 coordinate 23,640,144, forward strand.
TTACCCTGTGCTCCTCACTCTTCTTAAAATAAGTATTAACAGCCTTTTCTGTTCTTTTTCCAAAATCTACAACCATCTGTCCTTCTGCATTCCTCTCCTTGATACCATACCTACCCATCATCTCCTCATCACCTCTGTTCACTTCACTAACATGTTCATTAAATTCTGCACCAATCACCACTCTCTCTCCCCTGGGTACACTCTCTATCACTTCATCTAACTCGCTGCAGAATTTTTCTTTCTCCACCATTTCACAACTAACTTGCCATAAGCGCTAAAAGCATTCATCATCACACCTTCAAACTCCTCACCCTATCTGACACTTTAAATTATAGTAATTTAAAGTGTGAGACTTTACCTTATAGTAAAATTCCCTTTACTTTTGTCCCTGTCTTACAGTGTCTCAGACCATGTTAAGAAAAGCATAAATATTTTATCATTGATGATAAACTGTTGACCTTTTCGGTATCCTTCTTTATGTACGACTTCTGCAAAAAGCTTGTTACGACAGATGAACTTTGTGCCTGAACCTTGCCTGACACAGAATTCCTCTTTTCTGTTTACAATTTTGTAACAAGGAATTTGGGCTAATTACCGCTGTAAAATCAGGAAAGCAAATAAAAGGCTTGCAGAGGGGGAAGCACTTTGGAGAAGATAACTGGTGTTGGCTGGTGCCTGGCTCCCCTTGCAAGTAAAAACTGCAGATCCTGTGTCTTGTGTTTTCCTTCGTTCTACTGTCTCTGCGTACAGGAATTTTCTGACAGACCACTGAGTTTCCACAGGAAAGCAAGCAGTTGCACCTGCAAATAGTTAAATTTTGTCCAGTGTCTTACGCTGTCTCACTAGTTCCCAGAAAACATCCAGCAGTAGAGCCATCAGTGAAAAGACTTTGTCTGTTGTTGAAGTGGTAAAGGCGGTGAAACTGAGGTGTTAATCATGACCACATTGAATATTACTGGAGGAAAACTATTAATGGGATGGATTTATGTAAATTTCCAAAGTGACTGAATTGTATTTGAAGTCCGAAGTTGGGATGAGCATTTGAAGCTGCTCGCACTGGACCATGCCTGCTGAAACTCTTCAGTAAAGTGGTTGTGCTGCATCTCTCTGACTTCGTTTGATATTTGACTTTGTTTGATTTTTGACTTAGAAAAAGTTTCAGACTTAGGCTCACACTTCAATTTTCCACAACAACCTCAAAGACACTTTTGACATATATTCCTTCAGGATAACACCACCCCCATTCCTCCTTCCATCTACACCATGGTAAAACAATTTACAATATACAATACAGTTTGCCTTACTACCCTTCCATCTAGTCTCTCATACACAAAATATACACCTTCCTTCTCTCCATCATATCAGGGGGTGGTCCCTGTTTGTAGCCAGTTGCCATGACTGGCCAAGGGAGTAGTCCCAGTTTGTCTATGGCTCCCTCGACTGCCTAGGTGGGCCATCCCAGGTAATTTTTGGTGTCAGTGCTGGGCTGGTACATTTTCGCTGATGGCTCCTGGACTATCATTGCTGCTGGATGCAAGCTGCAGCAATGGATGTGGCTGTGACTGGACCTAAGACCTCTAATGGTCATGTGGCTGACCTGGAAATGGTCAATTTTCTGTTTGTGTTGTCATTGTTTGGGGCGCTCTGCCCCGACTGGACACACCTGGTGCCTCCTTAGGACATCAGTTGTGCATCATTGAAATGATCCATATTGAGCTGTAGAGGGAAACACAGGTGATCTTCAGACATTGCATACCTACAGCTGAATGTCGGAGCCTGTTTTAGTTACACTTGTGCTGTATTAGCAGTGGACCAGGCTGTTCATTACTGTATTACATTAATAATATAATAATAATAATAATAATAATAATATAATTTAAATGTATAATTTCTACTCTGTTCAGTTTTTCTTTAAGCAGCTCTACTCAATATTTAATTTCCACTTTTTATTCTTATGGGACAACTTTTAAAAGGGAGTTAACCTCCTGCATGAATGCATGTAATACATGAGGTTTTTAATGGACTTCCTTTGAAAACAGAGCCTGTGAGTAACAACCTTTCAGTCTCTGTGTAAACTAGGTTTGACAGAAGTATTTAATGCAAACTATTATTTTTCTCTTTCTCTCACCAATGTTGGGTGTGTGGAATTACCTTCGATGCCATTTCCAGAATCAGTGAGATCTTTATATTGATGGCACCAGCTGACGCAGATTAGGGTTCTTTATGGGAAGGAACATGAAAGATCTTGTATGTTTTCATGTAACAAACCTTCCAGCAGTTAAATGTAGTTCCATTTACCAGCGTTGAAGAACTTGAGGTATGTAACCAGTAGAGGGAGACATTGTAGCACAAATTTAAAGCTGGTCTGTGTTTTTTTTAGTGAGGGCATACAGAGCAGTGTGAAAGAAAGTGAAAGTGACAACCCTTGTCATTGCGAAGTCACAGCACAGCACACAGTGAACCACAACAAAATTGGACCTCTGCGTTTAACCCATGCTTTCAAACACCGTGCAGCAGTGGGCAGCTATTGAAAGCGCCCGGGGAGCAGTGACGGGGATGGTACATTGCTCAAGGGTACCTCAAGGCAACCTACTGGTGAAGGAATTGAACCCACAATCTTCTGATGCAGGGGCAACTCCCTAACCACTAGGCCACCACTGCCCCGCAATGTGAACTAAAGCAGGCAGAACTTTCAACAGATTCTACTTTGGAACGGTGGAGGTTAAAATAAAGCTTATCCTTGCTATTGGTGGAGAGAATACAGTAACAGAGGGAAGTGATGGATGGAAAAACACTTAAATGAAAAGAAAATGTGCAGAAAAAGGGACTGAAATGTGGGTAGAAGCTCTAATGAATAAATAATAAAGAAGAATGTAGAAGAGAGTAGAAGTCTTCAGACTAATTAATGTTTATTACTTGTGTTATGACAACTGACGGACAATGAGAATTAAAATAATCTTGTTTGTCTTTCTTAGACTTGCTAAATAACAAGCCTTAGGATAGAGGGTTGTAAAAAGTCTGGAAAGTGATACAGTGGGAAGCGGCGGCCTAGTGGTTAGGGATTTGCTCCAGATCAGAAGATTGTGGGTTTGATTCCCTCACCAGTAGGTTGCCCTGAGGTACTCTTGAGCAAGGTACCGTCTCAGTCACTGGGCTTTCAATAGCTGCCCCCTGCTGCACGTGTGTGCATGGGTGAAACGCAGAGGTTGAATTTTATTGTGCTGTGCTGCGCTGTGCTGCTTTTCACAATGACAAGGGTAGTCACTTTAACAGTGATTCCTGCATTGATTATTGTAAAGATATGATTGTTTGGAGCTGTGAAAAGTAGACAGTAACTCCAGTTTGGTCAGGAACTCTTCATTAAACCGTTCTCTTGTCCCCAGAAAAGATACTGGTGACACAGTATTTGTCTCCAGGACATCAGCGCTTCAGGGAGTTGGACGGTGCAGAGGCAGCAGAACACGTGGGAGCATTTCATCTGTGTGTAGATGTAAGTGTTCATATTCTGGTATGCTTGCACATGAAAAGAAAGACCACTTGATTTGGAGATGAGTCCAAGTGAAGAAAGCATCAACATTTATTTCATGAACCAAGTAAGATGCAAACTCATACATACAAGGAAGGTCAAAGGAGAAACTTGAACTGGTTGTGTACTGGTTAACAATGCAGATTAAAAAAAAGAGTCAGATTTCTTGTTCTTTTACTGCTGGATAACATTCATAAAACTGTGACTTCAACCTTTAATGATGATCAAAATTATCACCTGTGTCGACATTTGTAACAAGCTTTTTCCAGGAAGTGTCCATTTCTGGGGAGAAATGGATGAAAGTTGCCTTTATGATCAGTGATGCTTGTTAAGATAAGATAAACTTTATAAATTTAATGGTACATTTGTGTTTTCATTAAACAGGGAGGCGTTGCCTCGTGAACAATAACAGTAAAGTGCTGCTAGAAATGTACACCCATTTCATGTGTATGTTGGCTGAAGATCCAGGAGGTTTCTTATGGTGTTACAGTTCTGGTTACAAGTTTTCTTCAGGCTTTGCTGATTGAAGCAGCTCACTGTTCATGATGATCAATGTAGAGTAGAGTAGAGTAGAGTGATCTTTTATTATCCCACGAATGGGAAATTTGGGCGTTACAGGGCTCTTAAAAAAGACAGGTGTATAGAAAGAGAAGAAAAAATATATAAAGATATAGAGAGAGAAAAGGAACAAGTACAGGAGAGAAAAAGAGGAGCTATAAATAAATAATAAATTAACTATCTATATATATCTATATATATATATACATATACATATCTACAATATACATGGTAATAAGTTATGAATGAATTATACATATAAATAACAAGTAGCAAAATATAAATATAGCAAAAATATGAATATAAATGTAATAATAAATAATAAATGTAATAATAATAATAATAATAATAATAATATAATATACAATGTTATATTATATTATATTATATTATATTATATATTATATATTTAGTTTGCTGTAGTTATATTATATTATATATTATATATTATATTATTTGTTCATGTGAACAAAAAGAGGATTTTTAGCCCAGATCTAAAAAGATGTCCTTTTTCTAAATTAACATTTTCTACATTAAATGACATTTTATCTACTTTTATCAGGATCATCAACACTACAGTTACATAATACGACAGTAAAGAGACTGAATAACAGGAGGCACGGAAATTCAACAATAAAAGATCAATTCCAAAGATAAAAGTCCTAAACTAAGTTTAAATCTCCAGCTCAGGTTTATACATGCAATGAATCTTGTTACAGTTTTTATAAAACCTGCTGCCGCTGCTTTAAATCGGTGAATATTTAGAGAAAAGCTGAGCTGCAGGTTTAAAAGTTCAAACTGGCGAACCCTCCAACTTACATTCCCCGTCTTCTCTGTAGCTGCTGCTTTCTGCATGGGCTTGAGTTTCTGGACCCACTCTGCTTTTCCAGCTTTAGAACTTGAGGAATCAAGAAGTCCAGGTACTGAATGGGGAAAGCAGAGACTGGTTTCGTGAAACTTTCTGCGATTGCACTGATCATCTCATAGGTTTCTTTCACCGAGCGCTTCTTCTCTTTTTCATTCTTCTCCAGGAGTCTTTTCAGGGTGCTCTCTAGCTTTATCATCTCTTCCTTTCTTTTCAACTCCTTGTCTTGCCCTTCTTTTACTTCTTACATTTAAAATCTTTTTTTTATCAAAAGTGACATTTGGTTCATTATAACTATATACATTTTTCAGATATTTAAATGTGATTTTTTCTATTTTCTTCTTTGTTACATATCTCCTGTTCAAACAAAAATTGCTACATGTTTGCTGTAGTGACACTTACACACAGTGAAACCCACCAGCAGCTGAACTCATGACAGCACTCTTTACACTCCTCACAGGACGTTACCTTTCGGGTTTTCCATGAAGCGTCTGTAACGTCGACTTTCTCATTATTAACTGTTGTAACAGTGAACTGGAAATCTTCATCTTTCATCATCACTTCTTTGTTCTGTTTAAGAGTTTCCTGAATTTGATTCAGTTCTTTCTGTTTTTCCTACCAGAACTCGACACGCTCCTTCAGGGTCTGAACACAGACCTCAAGCTGCATGCGCTCCTTTAAAACCCAGACAGTCAGAGTTACACCTTTTCTTTGTGCTGATTCTAGAAATGCAAAAAATTCCTCCATGCTTTTTTCCACCATTTCCCAAGATGATCGGAAAACATGCTCATATTTTTTTGTTTGTTTCTCAGACTGACGATTGTTGAACAGGAAATGAACAGGCTCGTTCTCTTTATCCTGACAGCAGGAGATCTTCTTTTTCTTGATGGCTTCCAGAGCATTTGTTGGAGGTCCTCCATCAGAATGCGTGATAAAAAGAACCACAATGTCCTTCATGTCTTTACCAAATAAGGACAGAACTCCTTCAAAAATGTAGCACTGTCTATCAGAGATTCTGTTCTGAGATGCTTTTAGAACAAGACACACAGCATCAAGATCTTTCACTCCAGTTTTATTTATGAACAATTTGTATACATTCTGAGCGATCTTCATGTCCTGATCTACTCCCCTGGTGTCTCCATAACCTGGAGTATCAATGATGGTAAGAAAGAAAGGTTTATTTTCAGAAATGATCTCATAAGCAGTGATTTCAGATGTTTTTGATTCAGACTGATTTCTCCTTTCTTCTTCTGTGATCTCAAACCACACTCCATCCTCAAACTTCACCCCCAGATAGTAGTTGATGATATTGTTGATCGCAGTGGTCTTTCCTGTTCTTGTTTCTCCCACCATCTGTATTGTTCTGTTTATCATGTTTTCACATTTCTGTTCAAATGTCCATTTTCTGATCTTACCCTCTGTGTTTAGATTACATCTAGTTGTGCAGACACGGTACTTTTCTGGTGGGCCTGGACTTTGGAGTTTAATACTTTTCTTAATTAAATCATTTAATGCTGCTGATGCGTTATTAAACTTCTCTTGTAGATATATATATGCACCTTGGTAATATAGTATATATGTATATATATTTATATTTATATATTTATATAGATAGATAATTTATTATAGCTCCTGTACTTTCTCCTGTACTTGTTCCTCTTTCCTTATACCTCTATTTTTATATATCTTTTTTCGATTCTTTCTGTGCATCTGTCACTTTTATAAGAGCCCTGTAACGCCCAAATTTCCCATTCGTGGGACAATAAAAGATTACTCTTCTCTACTCTACTCTACTCTATTATGTGGTATTCACAAACTGTACTCACGGTGATGTTGGAATAAATCACACATCGTTTGGATAGGTCAATGCTGAGTGACCTCAAAAATATATAATCCTAAAATAAAACTTGTTTGGATTTTTTTTTTAAATACACCTTTAAAAAGACCTTTTAAGTCCTTTTAAAAGGGCAGCGGTGGCCTAGTTAGGGAGTTGCCCTCGCATCGGAAGATTGTGGGTTCAATTCCCCTCTCCAGTAGGTTGCCCTGACATACCCTTGAGCAAGGTACCATCCCCGTCACTGCTCCCCGGGTGCTTTCAATAGCTGCCCCCTGCTGCATGGTGTTTGAGTGCATGGATTAAATGCAGAGGTCCAATTTCATTGTGGTTCACTGTGTGCTGTGCTGTGACTTTGCAATGACAAGGGTTGTCACTTTCACTTCACTTTCAATGCAATGCACAGTCACTATAAAATATGTTTATTACTTGTAAATAGAAGAAACAAGTTGGATTTCTTGAAACACCGTTTGTTACTTTGGAATAATTTTCCAATCATATAGACTTGTGAGAAGCATTGATCCGTCAGCCACAAAGTTAACACCAATGAAAGGTGGCTTTAATTCATGTAGCAGATGTGCGAGAAGCAGGACAAATGGGCAAGGGCACCCAGGCCTATTTTATGATGTTTTTAAATTGAAAACTAGCCTGTCTGCTTAGATTTCCAATTTCACTCACCTGTGAGCCATGATGGCAGTCATGGTTTGTCTTCCACGGTTTGAAATTGATGTGGTCCCAGCTAAGTGGTCTTTTCACCCAATCTACAGTACTGTGCAAAAGTGTTAGGCAGGTGTGGAAAAAATGCTGTTAACAAGGAATGCTTTCAGAAATGGAAGTGTTAATCATTTATTTTCATCAATCAACAAAATGCAGTGAATGGAAAAAAAAAGAGAAATCTAAATCAAATCAATATTTGGTGTGACCACCCTTTGCCTTCAAAACAGCATCAATTCTTCTAGGTACACTTGCACACAATTTTTGAAGGAAATCTGGTAGGTTGTTCCAAACATCTTGGAGAAGTAACCACAGATCTTCTGTGGATGTAGGCTTCCTCACATCCTTCTGTGTCTTCATGTAATCCCAGACACACTTGATGTTGAGATCAGGGCTCTGTGAGGGCCATAAGAATTGATGCTGGTTTGAAGGCAAAAGGTAGTAACACCAAATATTGATTTGATTTAGATTTTTCTTTTGTTGGCTCACTTTGCATTTTTTAAATTGATAAAAGATAAACAAAGCCAGCAGCAAACTGGAAACAAAGAAACTGAAGCAATAACTGAAGAACAGTGATGCCTTAAATCATGAGTTTAATTCATTCCGTGACAGAGCTTGTAACTCAAATTACTCATATGCCAAATACATTTTCCCCATTTCAATTAATTGAAATGCCAAATCCATTCCGGACCCCCCAAAAAACGCCTAATTTTATTTTCTTACATGAAAAAAAATGTTCACACTTGTAACGGTGGCGGGGTGCGGGGAGGACGCCAACGCTGAGCCAGGAGTCCAGATCATAACTTTAACTATATCAACAAAACAAGAGAAAAGGACTACAGTTCTAACTAAAACCAGGGAACTGCAGCCTAAACCAAGATACCAGATTACCAAATATCATATATTAAGTATAATGTGCAGCATTTGCCTTGGAGATCAGACTCCACGCAGGTGGAGGAGAAAGATTGAGTAACTGAATCATATTCACTGATTTTTGCCCATTTCGCCACGCTTTCCTCACTTTCATGGGTGGGGTTTTTGATAAAAACCTGTCTAATGTGGTCTGTTTCAGGTGCAGATTGTAGAAGTGCTATGTAAAGTGCTTGTACTACTTCACCGAGTCGACTACACACACACCTTGGTCATGTTTTTTGATTATTTCTTTCTTTAATTCAATGCGCATCATCTGCTTCATCTTCTCAGCACTGTCCTTTGCACTCACTTTTTTCAGACACATGGTTGGAAAAACAAAGTTTTGCAAAATAATTGCAAGCACAAATGCAGTGATACTTCCACTGCAAGCTAACCGCTTAAAGTGAACGAGTGAGACACAGGATGCTGGGTGGATGTTGTTAATTGCGCCATCTAGCGGTGGGTATCTGTAGCTGGCTCATAACCCTAATTTTAGCTCTCAACTAAAAGCAAAAAACGGCTGAGAGACTGATCGTATCTTGAAAAACTCGTTAGTTTAGTCAAGGTCTAAATGGTCTAAATTAATCAAGTCACGGTACCACTGTAAAAGGGTGATTATGAGACTAGAATTTTTGGCTACAAGAGCTGAATTCAAATAAAAAAAATACTGAAACCTCAATGGTAAATGTTCTGGAAAAAAAGGATGTATGACATGCAGTGTATTGTATTGTATTGTATTGTATTAAATCTACATTAAAGTGTTTTTCAAGCTTAAATATATTCATTTAAATTACAATATTTTAAATGCATCCATCACTCCTACTGCAGATCTCACTACTGTCACACTGCCCTCATACATATCCTAAACTGCTATCACAGACTTCTCTGTAAAACCTGACTTCCTCATACAAAACCACAACTCTTCTCTAGGCACCCTGTCATATCTGTAGTGCTCTTTCTCAGCTTGAAACCATACTGCTGTTCATTAATCTTCGCCTCTTTTCTTAACCTAGCTTCCACTACTCTTTCCCATAACCCATTTTCCCATTAGTCTGGACATGTCCAGAGGAGAGATGAAGATTATATTGGGAGGAGGATGTTGAAGATGGAGCTGCCAGGAAAGAGGAAAACATGGAGACCAAAGAGGTTTATGGACGTGGTGAGAGAGCACATGCAGGTGTTCACTTTGAAAGTGGAAGAAAAAGAGGACAGGAAGAAATGGAAATAGATGATCTGCTGTGGCAACCAAAAAACAGGAGCAGTTGAAAAAAGAGGAAGAAGACAGAAGAGGTCTTTCTCATATGTTGTTAAAATTTTTTTACATCAAATATTATCTGTGTCCAGATAAAAATATTTCATAAATAATACTAATATTTTGCTGCAGGTCATCCTGCCATGTATTTTTACAAGAGTCTTGTGCAGTCCCACGTCACATGTTTTTGCATAAATGCACCTCTTGTTATGATTTTTATTAAGGTAAGACATTTTTTAGAACGCTTCTCCTCTTTTGAGACATTATATCTGACTTTGAATAGATTGTGGAGCTTCAGCCTCATTAATCTCTTTCTGGAATATTTTACTTAAATGTACACATCTAAACCATCTATCAGAATATTCTTGTGGCTCTCACACTCTCTGATCAATGGAAGTTCAACATTTACATTTGCAGCATTTAGCAGGCCCTCTTATCCAGAGCAACTTCCATGTCCTAATTACAGGGATAGTCCCCCTGAAGCAACTCAGAGTGGTGGTAGTGCCAAAGGTGGGATTTGAACTGGGAACCTCTTGAGCCATAGGCCAATAGGCAAGTATCCTACCACTAGACCACCTCCACCCATGTCAACATTTCACCTCATGGCAAGGAAATCTCTGAGGATCTGTAAAAAAGAATTGTTGCTCTTCATAAGGCTGGCCTAGGCTACAAGAAGATTGCCAACAAACCAACAAACTGAGCTGCAACGTGGTGGCCACGACCATACAGCGGTTTAAAAGGACAGGTTCCACTCAGAACAGGCCTCGCCATGGTTGACTTTTGAAAATAGATGCAAGAGTGCTAGCAGCATTGCTGCAGAGGGGGATCAGCCTGTCAGTGCTCAGACCATACGCTGCACACTGCATCACATTGGTCTAAATGGCTGTTGTCCCAGAAGGAAGCCTCTTCTAAAGATGATACACAAGAAAGCCAGCAAACAGTTTGCTGAAGACAAGCAGACTAAGGACATGGATTACTGGAACCATGTCCTGTGATCTGATGAGACCAAGATTAACATATTTGGTTTAGATGGTGACAAGCGTGTGTGGCGGCAACCAGGTGTGTCTTGCCTACAGTCAAGCTGTGTGTCTTGCCTACATGGTGGTGGGAGTGTCATGGTTTGGGGCTGCATGAGTGCTGCCGGCACTGGGGAGCTACAGTTCATTGAGGGAACCATGAATGCCAACATGTTCTGTGACATACTGAAGCAGAGCATGATCCCCTCCCTTAGCGAATCAACCAGCTCCATTTCTTCCTTTCCTCTGCATCTTCTTCCTTCAAACCAACCACTGGCATGTCCTCTCTCACCACGTCCATAAACCTCCTCTTTGGTCGTCTTCTTTTCCCATTTCCTGGCAGCTCCATTTTAAATATCCTCTTCCTAATATTATCCTTGTCCCAACCTTGCTCTATTTTTTTCTGCAATATGTCTAACCTGAGCTGTCCCTCTATTATACTCCTTTCTAATCCTGTCCATCCTCGTCACACCCAATGAAAATCTCATCATCTTTAACTCTGACACCTCCAGCTTCGCCTACTGTCTTTTCATCAGTGCCACCGTCTCCAAACCATACAAAATAGTTGGTCTCAATGCTGTCCTTTAAACCTTCTTTTTACTCTCCCTGGTACCCAACTGTCATAAGAAGACAACTGCTCTTCTCCACCCATTTCAACCTGCCTGCACTCTCTTCTTCACCTCTCTTCCACACTCTGTTACTCTGAACCGTTGAGCCCAAGCATTTAAGACCACAATATCATCAGCAAACATCGTCCACGGGCCTCCTGTTTAACCTTGTCCGTCAACCTTTCCATTACCATTGCAAACAAGAATGAGCTCAGCACTGATCCTTGATGTAATCCAACCTTTAGTTCAAATGCAGCCATCACTCCTACTGCAGATCTCACCACCGTCACACTGCCCTCATACATATCCTGAACTACTCCCACACACTTCTCTGTAACACCTGACTTCCTCATACAAAACCACAACTCCTCTCTAGACCCTCTCATATGCTTTCTCCAAGTCCACAAAAGGCACAATACAACTCCTTCTGACCTTCTCTGTACTTCTCTATCAACACCCTCTGAGCAAACCTTCAGTATTTCTCTCCTTGACATCACCTCTGTTCCTTCACCAACATGTCCATTAAAGTCTGCACCAATCACCACTCTCTCTCCCCTGGTTACACTCTTTATCACTTCATCTAACTCACTCCAGAATTCTTCTTTCTCCTCCATCTAACAAACAACTTGTGGGGTATAAGTACTAAAAACATTCATCCTCACACCTTCAACTCCCAGCTTCAAACTCATCACCCCATCTGACACCCTTTTCACATCCAAAACACTCTTCACATACTCTTCTTTTACGGTAGCACCTACTCTATTCCTCCTTCCATCCACACCATGGTAAACCAATTTAAACCCTCCTCCAATACACCTGGCCTTACTACCCTTCCATCTGGTCTCTCACACACAACATATTAACCTTCCTTCTCTCCATCATGTCAGCTGATTCTCTATTTTTACCAGTGGCTTGTGCATCCCTAGTGGCTGGTTCTAATAAAAATATTAAATTCAATTCAATTCAATTTATTCTTATATAGCGCCTTTTACAACACAGTTGCCCCAAGGCACTTTACAATGGTGGTGGATGGTGGAACAGGTTACAGTGATAGATGTTAAAGCCGGACAACTACGAAGGAGAGGAACCAAAAACTCCACTATGTGGAGAAAAAAAACCTCTGAGGGTCCAAGGTCAACCGGCTACCCAACCCCCTTGGGTATACTAACAGTACAAAGTTAGTTTGGTTTTAAACTCCAGGATCAGTGAGGAGTCCCAAGTTGCTTCCAGGTACAAATGAGCTGCCAGGGTCCCTTGGCGCATCAGATGCATCACACAGACCAGATGGTAGCTCGGCATTGGACTCATTGTAGTGACAGACACAGAAATGAAACAATACATTGCGATGACATGTACAGCAGCACCAGCGACATTAGTAATGGTGCACTATGGTGATTGGTGCGGGTAAGCTAAACTAAAGAAGTAAGTCTTCAGCCGTGATTTAAAGACTGAGACTGAATCGGCATCCCGTACAGAAGCAGGCAAGCTGTTCCACAATCTAAGGGCCCTGTAACTGAAAGCTCGTGCTCCAATACATTTATTTATGCGAGGGACAATTAGGAGATCTTTTTTCAGGGATCTAAGTGGGCGATTAGGTGTATAGGCATTAAGCAGTTCGGTTAGATATATTGGGGCAAGACCTTTAAGTGCCTTGTAAGTTAAGAGGAGGACCTTGAAGTCAGCCTTGTACCTAACAGTAAGCCAGTGAAGCGAGGAGAGTATGGGAGTTAGTAGTGGTTGTACTTCCTGCTCCAGCTAACAATCCTAGCGGCTGTGTTCTGAATGCGCTGTAGGGTGCTTAATGTGCCCTGAGAGCTTCCAGAAAGTAGGGCGTTACAGTAATCTAATCTACTGTATACAAATGCATGTACTACTTTTGCCGTGTCTTCCACTGACAGAAAACGCCGTAGTTTGGCAATGTTCCGAAGGTGCAGGAAGCATGTCTTCACAACTGCATTAAAATGGGGATTAAATGAAAGATTTGAATCGAAAATAACACCAAGGTTACGTGCCAGAGTACTTTTTTTATCAAGAAAGCGTTGTGTCCGAGGCCGCGAAGTTTGCTTGCTCGCTCAGTCTGGGTCTCTTTCCCACAATGCACCGCTCAATTCCAGATTCTAACCAGGTCAATCCAGGTCAATATCTGATTAATCACCGCAATAATTCTTCCGACAAGAAATATAGTGCATTTAGTGTATGACTCTGTTGCCAAGCAACCATGGAAAAGATTATATTCCAGTCTCTCTGCATAACTCTAATCACAGTCACTTCATTACATCTTTTGACAAATAATTTTTTTTCTTTTTCTTAATGCAAAAAAATCCATTTATTACTTTTTTTTATAAACAAATTTCACCACTCCAAACTACTGCCCCTCCTCTCCACTCTAAGGCTGCATCCTAAATGTCTCCCTTCTGTTTACACAGTGCACTGCTTAGTTATTAAAATACTGTCTCCGGCCCTAAAATAGGACATTTCTAACAAAAAAACTATTTAATATTAAACCCCATATGCATAGCTCCATACGAGCCAATTGCCTTAAACATCATCCTAGTTCTAAACAGACTAGTTCTTTGAGCCCCTCAGTTTGAGCAAAACTGTTTATTCACTCATACGTTCACTCGGTGCTCCTGTGAGCAGAACAATGGCCGGACTTTATTTCACTCACAGTCAATGGGGTCACACACTAATAAACAAATTAGTTTATGTGGGTGTTTTACCCATACACTCACACACATGCAGCAGGAGGCAGCTATTGAAAACACCTGGGGAGCAGAGACGGGGAAGGTATCTTGCTTAAGGGTACCTCAGGGCAACTTACTGGTCTGGGATTTGAAACCACAACCTTGCGATCCTGGGGTCTCGTCCCTAAAAACTAGAGCACCGCTGCCCCAGTGTAACTGAACTGATAGGTTCAAACTGAGGGAATGATCTAATTTATCAAAATATATCAATTTTGGTAGCATCCCATAATAGTATTTTCTCACTTATTTGATTCTTTTTTGATATAGCTTGTTTGTTTTTTCTTGTATGTATTCTATTAGTGCCCGCTAGAGGGCAGTATCTCAAGGTTACATTTCAAGGCAAGTCAAGTCAAGTCAAGTCAAGGATTTTATTGTCATTTCATCTATATAGACAGTACATAGTGAAACGAAATAACATTCCTCCAGGACCCTGGTGCTACACACAAGACAACATCAGACACAACAGAAGACACAACATAATACACAAAACAAGGCAACAAGTGCAGACAACTGACAACAACAGACAGTACATTCATCTGTAAGAGGGCAGCAGTGTTATAGAACAAAGCAGCCCAGGTGGTTGGGCAGTGTAATAGTGTGACGGAGCAGTTATCAGTAAAGTGCAGAGTGCAAGAAGAAAATAAATAGATAATTATAGAAATAGATGAATAATAGGTGTGGAGACATTAGCGGTTTAAAAGTCTGATGGGCAGGGGGAAGAAACTATTTCCCATCCTGGAAGTAGAGGCCCATATGCTGCGGAACCTTTTCCCGGATGGCAGGAGGGTGAAGAGGGTGTGGGGAGGGTGAAGAGTGTGTGGGATGGGTGGGAGGGTGAAGAGAGTGTGGGATGGGTGTGAGGGATCATCCACAATGCTGGTTGCTTTGCAGGTGGAGCGAGTGGTGAAAATGTAACAGAGGGCAGAGAGACCTTGATGATCTTCTCAGCTGTTCTCAGTACATGTTGAAGGGACTTGCGGTCTAAGATGTTGCGGTTCCCGTACCAGGCAGTGATGCAGCTGCTCAGGATGCGCTTGATGGTTCCTCTGCAGAAGATGGTTAAAATGGAAGGTGGGAGATGGGCTTTCCTCAGTCTCCAGTCTTGAGGGACCACATGAGGTTGAGGTTCAGTGGAGAGTGGTCCCGACGTGGTCTCCTGAAGTCAAGAACCATCTTGCCTAATCTCCACCGCTGATCAGACCCACCATAGTTGTATCATTCTTTGCGAATTTGATGATGTGGTTCGAGTTGTGCTTGGCTGCACAGTCGTGGGTCATCAGTGTGAACAGCAATGGGCTGAGCACACAGCCCTGAGGGGCTTGTGTGCTCAGCATGAGGGTGATGGAGATCGCATTGTCCGTTGAGTGGTTGGGACGATACGCAAACTGCAGGGGATCCAGTGAGGAAGGGATCTGAGACTTGATGTACCTCATGACCAGCCTCTCGAAGCACTTCATAATGATTGGTGTGAGTGCGACGGGATGATGGTCATTGAGGCAAGAGACAGATGATTTCTTTGGCACTGGAATGATGCTGGTGGTCTTGACGCACCTAGGAACAACAGTGTTTCTCAGAGAGATGTTGAAGATGTTGGTGAGTACATCTGCCAGCTGTTCTGCACATCCTCTGAGCACATGACCTTGGATGATGTCTGGATCAGCAGCTTTCCATGGGTTGACTCGTAGTAGAGAGCTACTACGAGTCAATGGTCAGACAGAGAATCTGGTCATTTGGAGGAGGGATGGTCTTCCTCATTTCTGTGTTATTCACCGCATCAAACCGTGTGTAGGTAGTTGGAGATCTCCTGTAGTTGGTGAGGGCCTGAATGCCCTGCCATGTGCGTTGGGTGAGATGTGGTCTGAGTGTCCGAGGTGTACGCACCGGCCATGTTTGTGTAAACACAGTCCAGCATGTTTCCCCCCCCTCGTTGCAAAGTCCACATGTTGATGAGATTTATGGAGAACTGACTTGAGATTTGCATGTTTGAAATCTCTGACGATGATGAACAGTCCGTCCGGGTGGGAGTTTTGGAGCTCGCTGATCACTCCATAAAGTTCAGCCAGCACGCTGTTAGCATTAGCATTAGACCACCGTAATAAAAACTGTAAAGAACTCCCTGGGCAGATAAAAATGGTCTGCACCTGACTGTAAGGACTTCCAACAGTGTTGAACAATCAGTCAATACTAGCACAGCATTCGTACAATATTGTGTGTTCATGTAAACACACAGCCCCCCTCCATGAGTCTTGCCGGACAGAGCGGTGTTTCTGTCTGAGCGAAACGTGGAGAGTCAAGCAGCATCTGGAATGCTGTCGCTGAGCCATGTCTCTGTAAAAATGAAACACAGCAGTCTCTGTACTCACGTTGGGTGTTCAGCTGAAGTCGTATACAGTCCAGTTTATTATCCAGGGAGCGGACATTGGTGAGGTGGACGGATGGTATAGCAGGCCGGCTAGCGTTAGCCTCTAGCTGAGCCCAGCCCCAGTACGCTTGCCTCGGTTCTGTTTCCGCTTGCTGTTTTTAACTTCAGAAACTACAGAATTCTCATAGAAAACAGCAGGATTTTTAAAGACACACATACACACACATGCAAGCTCTACCCATCAGTCACATGGTCAATATGTTAGTAACTCGGTGGAGAAAGAGTTGATCAGCAGTTGTTGCTCTTGAGCATGTCACTAGAATGAAGATCAGATGCGGAGAAAAAGCATTGACTAGTCACTCTGGATAAGAGCTTCTGCTAAATGATGTATATGAATCTCTCTGAGTGTAATTCCAGGGTCAAAATAAAGTGAAAGTGACAACCCTCATCATTGTGAAACGCAGCACGGCACAACCAAATTCAACCTCTGCGTTTCATTCATACACACACGTGCAGCAGGGGGCAGCTATTGAAACTGAACAGGGAGCAATGATGGGGACGTTACCTTGCTCAAGGGTACCTCCAGGCAACCTACTGGTGAGGGAATTAAACCTACAATCCTCTGATCCAGGGCTCAACTCCCTAACCACTAGGCCACCGCATCCTAAAAGAGACTGACCTTCAGACTGGAGAACATATCGTGTGTTGCAGTCAACATTAAAGTGTTCATTCCAACAAAAAGAACGAGGGAGATCTCGTACAGTAGCAGTTTTCTGTTATTATAAGATGATACAAATGGTTTTAGATCAATTAAACTATTGAATTAAGACACAGTCTGACGAATCTGCTCAGAAACAGAGCAATAAGACACCAGAGGTTTTCTTAAGTTTTCAAATAAATTAGATTTTTTTTAAACATTATTTGTTATTAATAGTAACTGCTATAAAGATTCTTCCGCCAAGAAATGTAGTTTGTGTGTTTTCGTTTCTGCTGACACTCTGAAAAAAACAGTGCACAACTTTCTTTAAGAAGCCAAAATCTCATCATTTACACAGCGCACTGTTTAGAAGAGAAGTACAAAAGTAGAGACATCTGAAGCCTGTCGGACACGCCAGTGTTGTTCTTTAATTTTAAACTGTATTCATGCAGTGGGGTAGTGGTGGGCTAGTGGTTAGGGCGTTTGCTGCATGATTGGAGGATCGGGGTTCAAACCCTTTCCCAATTAGATTGCCCTAGAGCAAGGTGCCGTCCCTGTCACGCTCCTCCCTGCGATGGGCTGGTGAGCCAATCAGAGCTTAGACTCAGAACAAACCCTTTGTAGCAAAGAAGTTACAGAATAATTTCTAATAGATTAGTATTATTAAAGAAAACTCAGTTAAATGAAGATCCTCTTTCTTTAGGGCTGATTTATAAAACAGCAACAGGAAGGGAAATATGGAGATCTCTGGCAGCGGTGGCAGTAGTGGTTAGGGAGTTGCCCCCGCATTGGAAGATTGTGGGTTCGATTCCTTTACCAGTAGGTTGCCCTGAGGTACCCTTGGGCAAGGTACTGTCCCTGTCACTGCTCCCCGGGTGCTTTAAATAGCTGCCCCCTGCTGCACGTTGTTTGAGCGCATGGGTTAAATGCAGAGGTCCAATTTCATTGTGGTTCACTGTGTGTTTTGCTGTGCTGTGCTGTGACCTCGCAATGACAAGGGTTGTCACTTTCACTTTTCACACTTCAATGGTCTGCCATCTTGGGATTAATACCGCGGACAGACCGCTTCACCGCCAAAGTGCGGCAGTATAAGAAAGGTAGTGTCCCAAATCACACTGTTTAACAATAAAGCACGCAGGGGGGTGGGTAAGTTTTTAACAGAGCAGAGGGTTCATGTTTCTGTTTGCTTAATGTTTAAATATGAGTACTTAAGTACTGTCTTAAGTATGAGTACTTAAGTACTGTCTTAAAAAAGGTTTTAACCGACTGACGGTTGAAACGCTTCTCACAGTGCATTGTGGGATATCTGAAGCGCTCTATGTAGTGAACAACAGTCCTCACTGTGCAGTCAAACAGCACTAGAACATGATCAGCTCTCTGTGTAATACTGTACACTACACAGTAAAGAGCAAATTTGGACACAGCCAATATGAACGCACTTCTGACCGCCTCACTTAAACCTGATTCAGTGCGCGACCCTTTGAGTGAAATAGTGCCGGGCTGTTGTGAAGCGATAGATGAATATAGATAGTAAAAACACAGTTTTTGATCTACTAATTTATCTACATTTATGGTATTGACGAAGATGGGACAGGATTAGAAATGAGTATATTAGAGGGACAGCTCAGGTTAGGCATTTTAGAGACAAAGTTAGAGAAGCAAAGTTGCGTTAGTCTGGACATGTCCAGAGGAGAGACAAGGATTATACTGTGAGGAGGATGTTGAAGAGGGAGAAGGTTTATGGACGTGGTGAGAGAGGACATGCAGGTGGTCGGTTAGAAGCAGGAAGATGCAGAGGACCGGAAGAAATGGAAACAGTTGATCCACTGTGGCGATCCCTAAACAGAAGCAGCCGAAAGAAAAAGGAGAAGAACAATGATAATAATGCAGGATAATGGTGAGTATAGATCTACATACGTTTTAAGAGCTTCTGAAGGTTAATCTGTGTGTAACATATTCTTTTAAATCTAATCCTAAACTTATTCATTACAGAACATTAACTTAAACTCAAAATGTAAAAAATGTCTGAAATCCTAAAACTGTTCACACCTGCTTCACTAGATTCTTTCTAGGTGGTTTTAGTAAAAAGTACAGGGACTGTAAACAGAGTGAAGGACACACGAATGAACGTGATAAGTTATAATAGATCTGATTTAAATAGTCATATGTGTCTCATTAAGATGCAGTTCTGTTCTTCATGTTGGAAACAGTCATGGAGTCTCACAAACTGCAGTCTTCCTGTGAGTTTCAGTTTAAATTAGTCAATAAAAGGGAATAAAATGGGAGCCACAGGAGTGAGAGTCATAATAATATGTGTAAATGTCTTATTAATACAGTAAAGTGAGGATTATTTAAGTGGAGTTTAGCTTTGCTTGTGTTTGATCTTAAGGCTGAAGTTAGAGAGTGTATCACCTGCTCCCTCGTGGATGTCTATGGAGTGACTGGTCTGTGGATGTCAGGGACAAGTGTGAAGAGAGAAGTCAAAGATTGAAGGTGAGGTTTTTAATGTTGAAGTGGTGCAGATTCAGACTGAATGATCATAAGAGGATCTGATGCAGTGGGTAGAGCTGCTTCCTCTCAGCCAGAAGATCCTGGGTTTGATCCCCAGATTGTGACCTGGATCCTTTCTGAATTAATTCAGATTAATTAAATTAATTCTTCCCAGCTTTTAGTGAGAGAACATAATACCATAATTTTTAATATTTTATAATATAAATAATAATATAAAACTAATTTCCTTCATTCGTGTCTCTTGTATTTCAGTAAAATCAGGGCAGTTTATGTTTAAAGGGCTTATTTCCAACCGATACCACTGCCATCCTATCTATCTGTCAAACTGAGTGACTGTCTGTCACAGTCTGTCGTGCCTCTGGTTCTGGTTGGGCACGACAGATGACGTTATTTTCTGACTAAGCACACCTGAGCTCATGGAGGCACAAGTGGGCTTCATTGGGGCTGTTATTTAAGCTCCAATGAGTAAGAACAGAGTTCTATGTTTTGGTTTAGGGGCAGCGGTGGCCTAGTGGTTAGGGCGCTGGCCGGAGGATCGGGGGTTCGAACCCCTTCCCAATAGGTTGCCCTGAGGTACCCTTGAGCAAGGTGCTGTCCCCATCACGCTCCTCCCTGCGATGGGCTGACAACCTGTCCCGGGTGCGTCCCCCGTCCTTCGCCCTGTGTGCGCTGGGTTGGACTCCAGCACTCCCCCGCGACCCTGTTTGGGACAAGCGGCAGAAAATGGATGGATGAATGTTTTGGTTTATGTTTAATAAAGTTATGTCCTCGACTACTGGCTCTGCGTTGGTGTCCTTCCCACACCCCTGTTACACTGTCTATCTATCTATCTGTCTATCTATCTATCTATCTGTCTGTCTGTCTGTCTGTTTGTCTGTCTGTCTGTCTGTCTGTCTGTCTGTCTCTTTTCTTTCTCTTTTTTCGGTCTGTCTTTTTTCAGTTTCTCTCTTTTATCTTTCTGTCTCTTTCTATCTATCTATCTATCTATCTATCTCCATCAATCCATCCATCCTTTCATCCATCCACCTGTGTATCTGTCTATTTGCCTATAAACCTACCTGTCTGACTGAGTGACTGTCTGTCCTTATAGCTATGTGTCCTTTCTATCTGTCCATCTATGTATCTATTCACTCTTCCATCCATCCATAATTACATCCATCCTATTTCTGTCAGACTTTTTTTCTGTCTGTCTTTTTTCTGTTTCATTGTCTCTTTTTTCTATCTGTCTATCTCTCTATCTGTCTGTCTTTCTATCTCTATTTATCTATCCATCTATCTTTTTCTGTCTATCTGTCTATCCATCCATTCATCCAGCCCTTCTGTCTATCTGTCAAACAGTGTCTATCTATCTATCTATTCTTTTTATGTTGTCTTTTTTCTTCTTTTTTCAGTTTCTTTCTCTCTTATTTCTATCTATCTATCTTTCTTTCTTTCTGTCTCTTTTTTTTCTTTTTTCTGCCTGTCTTTTTCAGCTTCTTTCTCTTTATCTAGCTATATAGACAGACAGTGTCTGTCTGTCTGTCTATCTATCTTTCTATCTTTTAATCTATCTGTCTGTCTATCTTTTTCTGTTTATCTTTCTATTTCTATTTCTATTTTCTATTCTATTCTTCAAATAATTTTAAACAGTTCTCATCCTCTCTTATTGGGCTTCATTACACTGTTCCATTAGTACTAACTTACTTTATAACAGTGCCCAGTCAACACACTCAGTCTTGTTACACTGCATAACCAGCTTACCTGTGACGTGATGAGCGGAGATCAGATCAGTTTCTCATAGTTCATCTTCCTGAAACACTAAAGTTACAACAACAAAACTCACTGACCTGTTTTTCACTCTCTTTATTTAAAATATCTATTAAAGTTATCACTCCTACTGAACTGTCTCTCACTTCAGTTTTTTAAATGTTTTTAAACAAACAAAACAATTTTGGATTAAAATTTTAGATTAGCTTTGACCAAAACGATTTTCAACTTTACAATCATAAGAGAAAGTTGTTCCATCATGATCTACATCCAGCCAATAAAGACTCTAACCACTGACAGAAAAGCAGAGAAAAACACCAGCAGCAAATTTTCAAAACAGTGCAGCATCACAAATACTAAAAAAACACCACGGCAGATAAAAAAAGTAATTCAAAAACCATTTTTTTTTACCATGGTGACTGAAGGAGACGCTCACTGCAGGTCCACTCATAGAAGAACAGATGAAAGTGTCTTTTATACAATGTTAGAACATCACAAAAGAAAGCTGCTGCATCAGAATGACATCACAATCCAGCAGTTCCATCAGTTCAACAGAATCACCTGTTGTATCTGTTTAATAAAACATGTCTCCTGAATGCCGTCCAATCCAAACACCATTCATCCACAATAAAACCTACAGAAAACAAATAAACATTCAGTTATCCTAAACTAACTAAATGCAGCTTCCTGCTTAGGTAGACCTGGGCTTATCTGTGGCCAAGCGTTTACACCAACACCCAAATCTGCAATAATCAGCCCAACACTGTTCTTTCAGATATTCTGATTCATGGACAGCTATTGTTTTGAAGCTGGATCTGAGAATTTTGACAGACTTTTCCACTTTTTGTTTAGACATGTACAAACAGAAAAGTGAAGATTCTTGTCATTGTGAGAACACACAGCACAGCACACAGTGAAATTGGACCTCTGCATTTAAGCCATGCACAAACACACACCGTGCAGCAGGGGTCAGCCATGAAAATGCCCAGGGAGCAGTGATGGGGATGGTACCTTGCTCAAGGGTACCTCAGGGCAACCTACCAGCAAGGGGTATGAACCCACAATCTTCTGAGCCTGTGGCCAGCTCCCTAACCACTAGGCCACTGCTGAAGAACTTATGATCAGTGGCACAGAAACCCTCCCACTCCAAGCAGCCTGTTCATTTAATTAACAGAACTACAGTAAGACTAATTCTAACCAGGCACTCAGTGAGATTTGCAGTTTTAGTTTTGAGCCAAGCCTATAATGATGTACACTGTATCACTGTGACTTCTGCAAAAGGGCACTTTTTGGGAAATGCTTCAGGAGCCTCAGGCAAAAGTATACAGTACAGTACAGTACAGTACACTCTCATTATATATAAAGGCTATCTAAAGGTAAACATGTCAGAACAGTATTTATTATTTATTTAGATATTAATTCAATTCAATTTAATTTATTCTTGTATAGCACCATTCACAACAGAGTTGCCCCAAGGCGCGTTACATAGTTGGAAGACATAGGTTATAGCATGGTCTATTCCCCAGAAACACACATTAGTACACTTTAAAATCAGCTATCGTTTTTATTTTTTCCTGGACAATGTCCTCAATGCCCATTTGCAGTGTTGGCCCTTCTTTTTGACCTCTGCAATTGGTCCAGGCATGCTGTCAGTCAGTTTCCGAGCTGAATCTTGACCACTGGAGCCCTTTGTTACATTATCAATGCTTGGAGTTTGTCTGAATCTCAGGGTTTTTGTTTGTCCACCCACCTCTTGAGTATTGACAAGTTCTCAATGGGATTAAGGTCTGGGGAGTTTCGTGGCCATCAACACATGAAATTGTTAGTAATCCACTCCCTCGGGTGAGAAGTAACCTCACACATGAATGTTCTCGGGATGTTTTACTGTTGACATGACAGGAATTTTTATTATAGATGCCCCAAACGATTGGAAAGTAGATTAATAAGAGAAAATGAATTTACCCCAGTCCTCAGCAGTCCAATCCTTGTACCCGTTGCAGAATATCAATGTGTCCCTGATGTTTTTTCTTGGATAGAAGTAGCTTATTTCCTGCCTGTCTTGATACCAGGCCATCCTCAAAACGTCTTCACCTCACTGTGTGCAGATTCACTTACACCTGGCTGCTATTCCTGAGCAAGCTCTGCACTGGTGGAGTCCCGAACCTGCAGCTGAATCAGCTTTAGAAGATGGTCCTGGTGTCTGCTGGAATTTCTTGGGCGTCCTGAAGGTTTCTTCACAACAACTGAACCTCTCTCCTTGAAGCTCTTGATGATCCGATAAAGGGTTGATTGACGTAAAATCTTAATGGAAGCAATATCCTCGCCTGTGAAGACCTTTTTTTGTGCAAAGCAGTGAAGTCTGTATGTGTTTCCTTGCAGCTTACCATGGTTACCAGAGGAAGAACAATGATTTCAAGCACTACCCTTTTTAAAAGCAACCAGTTTGTTTAATCAGCATGAGTGATCTCCAGCCTTGTCCTCCTCAACACTCTCACCTGTTTTAATGAGAGGATCACTGAAATGATGTCAGCAGGTTAACCTGCGGCTAAAATTCAGTGCAAATGGGACTTTTGGGATAAAGTTAATTTTCATGGCCTTCTGGAGCTCATTATATACAAATTGCAGTCATGAAACCGCAGACTTTGTGAAAATGAATATTTGTGTCATTCTCAAAACCTTTGGCCACGGCTGTACAGCACTTCACGCTGTGCTGTTATTAAAATAATGTTTGACTGTTGAGATGAAGTAAAAACACAATTTTGTTCAAACTGAGGGATCGATCAACCAATTAATTGAAATAAATTGGATTTTCACATATTTTGTTATCAGTTGTTATCAATTATTTGTTCAATATTTGAGCAGCAAAGGAAACACTTAGAAGGTTAAACTGTCAGCTCTTTTAGTCCATTCTGTCAACTTATAAATGCTGAATTTAAAACATGTTTCAATAAAGATCCTCCAGCAGGTCCTCAGTAGCATCCAGTTTTGGTTTTTGTTCCTGCCCATGAATTGAAGCTTCATTGAAACCTTTTTTTTTTGTTATTCAAATTGAGGGCACTAGAGTGCAGCACAGAACACCAGAACAATTAGAAGGTTGAATATGAACTACAGTACTTTGAATGTATACTGTGCACTTGTATAAAAGTATAAAAAATTGTATTAAAAATTAATATAATAGTTAATGATACATACATTTCTGTCACTATATTATTATTATTATTATTATTATTATTATTATTTAATGGAATTGATGAACCTCCAGAGGTTTACTCTTGTGTGTCAGTCTGGGGGGGTCTCTGTCTTTCACTGCAGGTTTGTCCCCAGACACTTTCCAAAGACGAGGTGCACATCTAAAGTGTCTCTGTGTGGACTCTCCTCTGGGTATGTAGAGTTGGAGCAGCTGCTCTGACCTGGTAACCTGCTTCACTAACAATCTGTCTCTCACACCCTCTGCAGAACCTGTGCTGGGTTTACTGAGCTGCAGCAGTCCTCCAAAAACCAAGAAAGAAAAAAAGTGGAATGGATGGTTCAGGGTCCCCAGCCAAGTGGAACTCAGGGGTAATAAAACATTTTCTTAAGTTTTAAATCCATAAAAAATGTATGTTCCTGTATGTATTTTAAAAAAATCTTTTTTTACATTTAAATGTATAAAAAACATTTAAATGAAGCGCTTTATGCTGATTTATGAGGCGGGCAGTAGGAAAGGTGTCCACTATCTTAATGCGGTCGATACCACTGCTACACCACATCATCACAGTTTAAGAAAGTACTGTCCAAAATTACACCATATAAATAGTAAAACAGTCAGGAGAATGGATAAGATTATATAAGCAGGTGAGCAGAATTATTTATACTTCTATTTGTGTGATGTTTTTGTGTCCCCGCTTAATCGACCCACATCATTCACTCGTTCTCTGCTCTTCTTCTTATTCTTTCGGCTGCTCTCGTTTAGGGGTCGCCACTCTGATCATCCGTCCCCATGCCTTTTGGTCCGACCACCTGCATTAACACCTGACTTCCTTATACAACTCACACAATTCCTCTCTAGGCACCCTGTCATTTGCTTTCTCCACAAAAGCATAATTCAGCTCCTTCTGGCCTTCTCTGTACTTCTCCATCAACACCCTAAGAGCACACATTGCATCACTGATGCTCTCTCTCAGCATGAAACCATACTGCTGGTCACTAATCCTCACCTATTTTCTTGACCTAGCTTCCACGACTCTTTCCCATAACTTCATGCTGTGGCTGATCAACATTATCCCTCTAAAGTTACTACAGCTCTGTGTTTATTTTTACTCTAATTCTCACGCTTATTCTTGAAAATCTCGTCTCCACTCTTCAGGCATCCTCTCACTTTCCAAGATTTTCTCTTAAACAAACTGCCATCTCTCCTAAACAACTCATTGCTTCCATTGGCATGCCATCCAGAGTAACAGCCTGTAACAGTGGCGGGGTGCGGGAAGGACGTCAATGCAGAGCCAGGAGTCAGCAACATGACTTTAGTCAGGAACAAAACTAACTTTAATAAAAGGGGCCCCTGACCAGCCTCCGCTACGTCCAGGGCTGCTGGTGGTGGTGAGGGGCATCCCAAAGTCTTTGTCCATTGTGGGACCCCATGGTCATAAGGGCAGCCTCTCCCACTTTCTTTGATGACAATCTCTAGAGGGGCACAGAATTTCTGATAGTTCTTAACAAACCATTTCAACATAGGTCCCCTGTCCCCTTGCCTGCAAAGCGAGGACTATCCATCTCCTGCTTGGATGTCAGACAAATGGTCTTGTCCCTTTCTGCCATGTGTCTTTCTGCCCCATATCGCACACCGCTACCATTGATCACAATGAAGCCGAACTTGCTGTTAGACAACACTGCTGTGGGAGCATTGGTGTGCAAGTTATTGTGGAGATAGAGTGAGGTATCGATGGGGTGGAAAGGCTCAATTTCAGTGTTGATCTTCTCTTTGCTCTCTTCATCCGTCAGACTGTTCCTTCACTGCTTTGGGTGCTGCTCTTCCAAAGACTGCATGAGCTTTTGTGAGCCCAAGCTCCCATGCGAAGAGGACGCAGACAGAGGGCAAAACACAGAGGATTCCTTAAGGATCAAAGAGAAAGAGCCTTTCACACAGTTCGAGCTCGGCATGTCTCCTGACCCAGAATCTGAGGTGCAGAATTTGTTGTTCACTTTCTCAAAGCACACTTCCTTGCTGATGTTTCTTAGCTCCTTCTTCCTCCTTTTCTTGACCTTGTTTTTGTCTCTCTGCTGCTTGGAGCTCAGTGTGGCAGAGTCCCTGCTCTTGGTTCCACTGTGAGAACTTTCACATTGACTCCTCAACCGGTTACTCTGTTCTGAGTCTGCTGAATTGTGAGGGAAAACAGAAGGTAGGGTGTCTCTGAATGTGCTCTGAGCTCCCTTCTCAGAGTTCTCACATGGCTGCTCAGTCACTGGAATCTTTACCTGCCTCTCATTCTCCATTGGACGGTTCTTCAGCTGCTCCTCTTTGAAGCTCTCCACCAGGGTCCCAGCATGCACTGAGGTCTGCTGAGTGAGTTGAGATTTGAGGATCTTCCATTCAGCTTCAATACCTCTGACAAGCTCTTGCAGCTGTGTGCTTACTGGCCTCTCTCCGGGCTTTTTCCAGTCCAGCCTGCAGAGCGGCACTGTTGTCTTGCACCTGCTTCAGCTCTATTCTGGTCCTATTCAGCTGTTCTTCCATAGTGGCCACTTTAGTCTCCAGCATCTCCTGTTCCTCTGTTCTCTTCAGCCATTCTCTCCAGACAACATTCGCAGCTTGCAGTTCCTTCCTCAGGACCTCTCTCTCTTGCATGAATATACTGACCTCTACTTGAAGCTCACCATTGTCTCGAGCTAGACCCTTTCTTTCCATTTCCATGGTTTTGATGTCACTCTGGCAAAGAGACAAGAGTGTGGGTGATGTTTTCCTCGTGTTTCAGTCTTTCGTTTGCGGCTGAGGTGGTCGCCTGCAAAGCAGAGGTCTCACTCTCTGTTAGCTGTTGGTTGAGCCTTGTCAGCAACTCCTTCTGCTGAGTGATCTGACATTTCATGCAGCTTATCTGTTCATCTCTTTGGTGAATGTCTTTGAGAAGTGCACAGTGCTTCATATTGGCCTGTCTGAGTTTTTCTGATTCAGCCCTTAGGTTTTTCTGGGTACTGCCCAAGCCTTTAGTTAACAAAACTACTTGTTCACCTAGGTCCTTACAGACTTCCTCACATTCTAGGTACCCAGCCTGCTTTTCCTCAAGATCCCTATTTACTTTAGCTAGTTCCTCCTGAAGCAAACATACCTCAGATTGGTTGCTCTCCTGCAGCTGGTGATTCGTGACAAGGAGGGAGACATTGTCATCTTCTAATCTCTTACACTTTGCATTCAAGACATCAAGATCCTGGTTCCGTGCACAAATTTCCTGATCTTTGGTGATGAGCTCAGCCTCCATTTCCTGGAGCTGCTATGCAAAAATAATTTTGGCCTGTCTTTCCACGCCCAGAACAGACAGCCACACATTCTCAGATTCCTGAAGTGTTTGGTCCAATCTTTGAACTCTGGTCAGTTCACTGATTCTTCCATCATTTCCACTAACCTGGAGCTCCTCCTTCGCTGCCTCCTTCCTGACAGACGGGTTAGTGGTACTGGGTTTGGGGTTTGACTCATTGATGATGCTTTCCATGCTGCGAAGGGCCTTCTTGGTCAACCTCCCTCGCTGCACGGCGTAGGGAGCATTTTCTGCTGGCTTCCTGCTTTCCGTGTCACAGGCGTCCTTCCTTGCCATTGTCCCACTCTCCATGTTGTGGGCGGCCTTCTTTGCCGTCTTCGCGGCTAGAACGGCCAGCCTCTGCAGAAAGATGTTGTACCAGTCTGCGCCTAGCTCGGGCCCAAGCTGTTGACGAGCGGGATATCCTATAGAATAGAGAATAGAGTAATCTTTTATTACACGAATGGGAAATTTGGGTGTTACAGGGCTCTTTATCAAGAAAGACAGAAAGAATATAGAAAGATATATGTACAGAAAGATGAGAAAAATATAAAGAATGGGGAACATCCATATACAAGAGCTATACATGATATATATATATATATATATATATATATATATATATACATACATATATACATACATACATACATACATATACATGCATATTTACATGACAAGAGAAACATGTAGAAATAAAGAAATAAAGAATATAAAGACAGGAAATATAAGGAAGGATGACCATATACACAGTAAATAGTAATAAATAAGTTCTCCATCTGCTCAACATGCTCTTTTCACTTCTGAGTACATTTCCATTTTTATCTTTAATTGCCCTGACCTGCTGCACATCTTTCCCAGCTCAGCTTTCTTCATATCTCTGACTGTCCCACTTCTTCTTCACTTGCCTCTTCTTCTTCTTCCTGGACTTCTTGGTTCCACCACCAGGTTTCTTTATCCTCCTTCTTCTTTCCAGATGTCACACCAAGTTCCTTTCTAGCTGTTTGCCTTAACGCTTCTGCAATAGTTTCCCAGCACTCTGGTAACTCTTCAACAACTCCTAGTGCCCGTGTTAATTCCTGCCTGAATTCCACGTTGTAGTCTTGCTTCTTCAGCTTCCACCACTTGATCCTCGACTTTGTCCTCACATTCCTCCTCTGCTTGACCTCCAAGGTCATCCTACAGACCACCATCTTATGCCGTTTAGCTACACTCTCCCCTGTCACTATTTAGCAGTCTCCAATCTCCTTCAGATTGACCCTCCTGCAAAGGATATAATCCACCTGTGAGCATCTTCCTCCACTCTTATATGTCACCCTGTGCTCCTCCCTCTTCTTAAAATAAGTATTAGCTACAGCTATTTTCATCCTTTTTAGAGTATTCTTTTATTCTTTTATTCCTTTTCGCAATATCTACAACATCTGACCTTCAGCATTCCTCTCCTTGACCATATTGACCTTACCTGCCCATCACCTCCTCATCACCTCTGTTCCCTTCACCAACATGTCCATTAAAGTCTGCACCGATCACCACTCTCTCTCCCCTGGGTAGACTCTCTATCACTTCATTTAACTCACTCCAGAATTTTTCTTTCTTCACCATCTCTCAACCAACTTGTCATAACACCAAACATCATTCATCATCACAGCTACATCTTCCAGCTTCAAACTCATCACCCTATCTGACACCTCCAACACACTTTTGACATATCCTTCAGGATAACACCTACCCCATTCCTCCTTCCATCCACACCATGGTAAAACAATTTAAACCCTCCTCCAATACACCTGGCCTTACTACTCTTCAATCTAGTCTCTTGCATACAAAATATCGACCTTCCTTCTCTCCATCACATCAGGGGAGTAGTCCCAGTTTGTCGATGGCTCCCACGGTTGCCCATGGGGGCCATCCGAGTTCATTTTTGGTGTCAGTGCCCATCCAAGGGGCCGGCACATTTTCGCTGATGGCACCTGGACCATCATTGCTGCTAGATGCAGCACTGGGGTACCCCTTACCACCAGCTGCAGCCCTGGATGTGGCTGCGACTGGACCTAGGACCCCTAATGGTCAAATGTTAATATTTTAAGATATTTTACTGTTGTTCAGCAACATCCCTGCTGACTGAAAGAGAAATTATCCTTATTGAGCTGTAGAGGGAAAAATGGGTGATCTTCAGACATTGCATTCCTACAGCTGAATGTCAGAGTCTGTTTTAGTTACACTCGTACTCCATTAACAGTGGACTAGGCTGTTCATTCCTGTATTACATTAACACTAGACTAAACCCAATGAGAATTTTCACCCCATTCTGATTAAGACCCCCTCCTATTCTAGGGATGACAGTGGATCTTTTATTGTGAAATATTTTCCATTATTTAAAATTTACAGTTATAATGTCTACTCCGGGCAGCAGTGGCCTAGTGGTTAGGGTATTCGCCACATGATCGGAGGATCAGGGGTTCGAACCCCTTCCCAATAGGTTGCCCTGATGTTAAGAAAATTGTAAATATTTTATCATTGATGATGAACTGTTGACCTTTTCGGTATCCTTCTTTATTTACGACTTCTGCAAAGAATTTGGTACGACAGTTGAACTTTGTGCCCGAACCTTGCCAGATACAGAATTCCTCTTTTCTGTATACAATTTTGTAACAAGGAATGTGGGCTAATTACCACTGTAAAATCAGGAAAGCAAATAAAAGGCTTGCAGAGGGGGAAGCACTTCGGAGAAGGTAACTGGTGTTGGCTGGTGCCTGGCTCCCCTTGCAAGTAAAAACTGCAGATCCTGTGTCTTCCTGTGCCTGTGTTTTCCTTCGTTCTCCTGTCTCTGCGTACAGGAATTTTCTGACATAACTTGGTCCTTTGAGCCGGATTGCTACATATCCATGTCACATCTGTGCACAGCCCACAAGTCTGGGATCGTGGATGAAAGCCTGCCATAGTGAATTCTATGTCGGCCAGTTAGTCTCGAGTTGCTCTGCTGGACCGGACTGACGCGATCTGAACATTTTGGTTGGGACGGTGAGAGCGTGGGAAAACAGGTAAGACAAGGATTTTTTGGAATAGTGCTGAAAGGTTCAGGGAATCTTAGAAAGACGTCTAGAGAGTCTGGGACTCTAACAGTCTAAAGGTTAGATCAGAAGGATTGCCCTAGAGGTCTAATTGTACTAGTACTAGTCAACTGAGATGCTCCTGAGAAGTAACTAAGGTAGTTACTATAGACTGAGGTTTTTTTCTTTGTTTGTCTGTCTGTGTGAATGGGTGGTGATGGTCTAGTGGTAGGGTACTTGCGTATGAACCTATGGATCCAGAGGTCCCTGGTTTGAATCCCACCTCTAGCACTACCACCATTGGGTCCCTGAGCAAGGCCCTTAACCCTGAGTTGCTCCAGGGGGACTGTCCCTGTAAGTAGGACCTGTAAGTCGCTCTGGATATAAGTGTCTGCTAAATGCCGTAAATGTAAATGGGAGAGACCTAGTTCCTAGTGCTAACATGAAGTTGTCCCTGAGGACTGGACTGGTGACCCTCTCCATCGAGGATTTAGGTGGTGGTTAACAGAATCGAAAACGTTTTTCATCTCTCAGGATTAGAACCCCAGTGGAGGACCGGACTGGACAATAGGTCTAGCCTAGAAGCTTGTTCTCCACAGAATAATTAACGACCCAAAGAATACTTTTCTAGTGACCCACCAGAGTGGACTCATAAGTGCCTTGTTGTCAAATGAAGTAAATGTTTGAGGCAGCCTTGTGAATGTTATTAGGACATTCTAGAGGAGTTCAAGTTTGCAAATATTGTGGCTACAGAGCAACAGGTGTAAAGAAAAAAAAGAAAAAAATAGAAAGAAAAGAAAAAAATAGAAAGAAAAAGATAAAAGAAAAATTTTTATTTAACCTAGATTCTCTTGCCTGTGAGGTCTGTCGTAAGGAGGGAACGCAAAGACCTAAGTCGGGGACGTAGGCACACCTAGGCAAGGGACTCAGGTGGACCTTGGGGGTAACCCCGGGTGGGGACCAGTACCTAGAGGACAGTTCAAGAGAACTGAGGTAGATTGGGTCCAACTCTTTCAAGGAAAGGTTGAGAGTAATAAAAGTTTACCTTCCCTGTCGGTGACGATTGACTGCAATAAGGTAGCGTGCTACTCCTGTCTGGGACAGGAACGGAAATGCGTTGAAATATGGAGACCTCACAGTCACGGGATGATCTAGGCAAAGAGATTAAGGGGAATTCGCAAAGACTGACTGTTATGGGAAATATGGAGAAGTGACTGACCCGACGATATTAGGTAGATGGGTTGTGAAACATGGGTTTCCAGAAGATGGTTCTTTCTCTACTAAGGTTTTGAAAGATTTACAGAAGAAATTAAAGGAGAAGTGCCAGGAAGGTAGAAATGGCATAAGTAAATAAGTAAGTAAATAAATAAATAATGAAATTATATTAATAATAAAATTCACATTATGTTATTATATAATAATAAAAGCAAGAATGGTAAAATTAAATCAACAGAGGCATGTGCAGTGAGACTCAAGGTTAAAGACATCGTGCCGAAGTAAGTGCTGCTGCTGCACCTCCTGCCCTGGAGAGACAAATGGGATCCTCCCTGAAACCACCCCCTTATGTGCAAACAAACTTATATCCATCCATCCATCCATCCATTATCTGCCGCTTGTCCCAAATGGGGTCGCGGGGTAGTGCTGGCGTCCAACCCAGCGCACACAGGGCGAGGACAGGGGACGCACCCTGGACAGGTCGCCAGCCCATCGCAGAACTTATATCCAAATTTAGCTAATTACGCAATTATTAATCAAACAAAGCAAAAAGAAGGTGAGACAGTTGTAGAATTCAGAGGAAGGTTTCAACAAGTCTTTGTAGAAAACAGTGGACTACAACAAGATAATGATTATAATAAAAAAGAAAAAAAAAAAAAAATCAAAGATAGATGTTTTCTGGCAAGGTGACTGTGAAATGTTTTACCAAGAGAATCAAGGAAGAGGTAGATTTAGAGGAAGAGGAAGGTTTAGAGGAGGTTTCAGAGGACGAGGTGGTCGAGGCCGAGGATATGGTCCAAAGTTGAGAGATGAAGCATGTTACAACTGTGGAGAAATGGGACATTGAGCAAAGAATTGTCCTAAACAGAAAGTAGAATGACTAGATGGAAAACAGGAAGTAGAACAGAGGGAAGAAGATGGGCCGGATGGTTTACTGGATTTAGAGGATATATGTTATACAGGATATAACAGACCAGACATTACCTTAATAGTTGAAAATAACCATTACACATTTTTATGACAGTGGGGCCTGTAGGACAGTAATGAGAGAAGATGTAGACTGGTTGCCAGTATCAGAAGACATAAATGTTCGATCTGCTAATGGGCATATTGAAACCAAATTCTTAACTAAACCACTTGCAATAACTGACCCTGCTACGAGATCAACCGTCCATGCTCCTGTAGTACTGGCCAGTTGTCCATATAATTTACTGGGTCGGGATGTAATGGTTAAATTGGATATATGTATCATTTCTGACAGTAAAGGAGGAATGATTGCAAGACGAAAAGGAGAAAATAGTGACATTTTTTCAGTAAAAGCTGAAGGAGAGGTCTACTATCTTTGGAGTTTAGACTTACCAACTCAAGAGCAAAGCAATATTCCAGGACAATTGCTAGAGAAAGCTAGAAACATGTGAATAAGGACACAGATATGATGAAAGGAGGAGAGTTACATATGATGTTGAGATTAAAATGTAATCCAGGATCCGACCCAGCATATGACAAACTAGTCCACAAACTGGGACCACAAAAAGTATACGTATTCAAGGTTACCACAAGGGTATTGCGAAAGCCCTACTATATTTTCCACCGCTATACAAAGTTGTTTTAGCTAAATGTACTCCTCCGTGCTCCAGTCAAGTATTAGTTTATATAGATGATATTCTATTAGCATCAAACTCAGAGTTAATATGTAAAAAGGATACTTTAGCGCCTCTCAAATATCTAACTGATATGGGTAATAAGGTGAATAAGGATAAGCTGCAATATTGCAAAACTAGTGTTAAATATTTAGGACATACACTCACACCTGACGGTAGAATGGTAAATACAGAGAGAAAAACTGCAAAATTATCAGCACCTAAGCCTAAAACAAAAAAACAAATGATGTTTTTTTTAGGTTTGTGTAATTATTGTAGAGCATGGGTACCACATTTCGCTGAGGTAGTTCGCCCCTTGCAAAAAAAAAAATCTATGATATACCCCTTAAAATGGCCTCCCCTCTGCAATGGACAGAGCAAGCCATTAAGGCATTTATATGAGCAATGAAAACAAGCCAATATTATCTAAATCTATGTACAAATGGGTGGCAATATTGAGTCATGGGCAATGCCATGTCTCAACAGGAGGGATGGTAGGCCTGGTAAACAAACAATATACAACATATGGATTTAATATTTACTCAAAAAAAATTTTTTTGTATGGCTTGCCCTGTGTGTTTGAAACATAATCCACAGAGCAACATCAGACCAAAGAGAGGAGCATTCCCCCCAGCACCTTACCCTTTCCATACAATACATATGGATTTCATTGAACTCAGCAATAATTAAGGTTACAAATATTGTTTGGTGCTGGTGGATGCATTCTCTAAATGGGCAGAATTTCTTCCTACAAAAAACTCCAGACGCCCTAACAGTGGCCAAACCCATATGCAAAAGAATAATACCCACTTTTGAGGTACCACAGAAACTGTACAGCAACAATGGCAGCCATTTTGTGAGCAATAGTGCAATAGTGAGTAAAATTTTATCGAATTTAGGAATAGACTTAAAAACACACTGTAAAAAATCAACCTTAGAATGTGAGGTAGGAACCACGCATTAAAGGGTGAAGTCTGACTACAAAGGGGGGTTGCGGTGTAGAAGCAGCTCGTCTCAAAGTCAGTGAAGAAACCAGCCACCCCTTACTGCTTTCGGGTATCCTACGTATGTAAGGATAACCCATACTTATCACACAAGGTGTTTGGTGAATTGTATGAGAGGTTGGACAGTAAAGAGGGAAAAAAGGACCTTTACCGATTGGCTAGACAGAGAGACAGATCTGGGAAAGATGTGCTACAGGTCAGGGCGATTAAAGATAGAAATGGTAACGTACTCACAGGTGAACAGAGCGTGTTGAGCAGATGGAAGGAATACTTTGAGGAGCTGATGAATGAAGAAAATGAGAGAGAGAGAAGACTGGATGATGTGAGAAGAGTTAACCAGGAAGTGGAGCAAATAAACAAGATGGAAGTAAGGGCAGCGATGAAGAGGATGAAGAATGGAAAGGCTGTTGGACTGGATGACATACCAGTGGAAGCATGGAGATGTTTAGGGGAGATGGCAGTTGAGTTTCTGACCAGATTGTTTAACACAATCTTGGCAAGTCAGAAGATGCCTGAGGAGTGGAGACGAAGTGTACTGGTACCAATCTTCAAGAATAAGGGTGATGCACAGAGCTGTAGTAACTATAGAGGGATAAAGTTGATCAGCCACACCATGAAGTTATGGGAAAGAGTAGTGGAAGCTCGGTTAAGAAAAGAGGTGAGGATCAGTGAACAGCAGTATGGTTTTATGCCGAGAAAGTGCACCACAGATGCAATGTTTGCTCTGAGGGTGTTGATGGAGAAGTACAGAGAAGGTCAGAAGGAGCTGCATTGTGCCTTTGTGGATTTGTAGAAAGCATATGACAGGGTGCCTAGAGAGGAGTTGTGGTTTTGTATGAGGAAGTCTGGTATTACAGAGAAGTATGTGAGAGTAGTTCAGGATATGTATGATGACAGTGTAACAGTGGTGAGATCTGCAGTGGGAGTGACGGATGCATTTAAGGTAGATGTTGGATTACATCAAGGATCAGCACTGAGCCCATTCTTGTTTGCAATAGTAATGGACAGGTTGACGGACGAGGTTAGACAGGAGTCTCCGTGGACGATGATGTTTGCTGATGATATTGTGATCTGTAGAGAGTAGGGAGCAGCTTGAGGAGAACCTGGAGAAATGAAGATATGCTCTTGAGAGGAGAGGAATGAAAGTGAGTAGGGCAAAGACAGAATACATGAGTGTGAATGAAAGGGAGGAAAGTGGCGTGGTTAGGATGCAGGGAGTGGAGGTGACAAAGGTGGAGGAGTTTAAATACTTGGGATCAACAGTTCAGTGTAATGGCGAGTGTGGAAGAGAGGTGAAGAAGAGAGTGCAGGCTGGTTGGAATGGGTGGAGAAGAGTGGCTGGAGTGATTTGTGACAGACGCGTACCAGCTAGAGTAAAAGGGAAGGTTTACAGGACAGTAGTGAGACCAGCTATGTTGTATGGGTTGGAGACGGTGGCACTGACGAAAAGGCAGGAGGCGGAGCTGGAGGTGTCAGAGTTAAAGATGCTGAGATTTTCATTGGGTGTGACGAGGATGGACAGGATTAGAAATGAGTATATTAGAGGGACAGCTCAGGTTAGACGTCTTGGAGACAAAGTTAGAGAAGCAAGGTTGCGTTGGTTTGGACATGTCCAGAGAAGAGATGAGGATTATATTGGAAGGAGGATGTTGAAGATGGAGCTGCCAGGAAAGAGGAGAAGAGGAAGACCAAAGAGGATGTGGTGAGAGAGGACATGCAGGTGGTCGGTTTGAAGCAGGAAGATGCAAAACACAGGAAGAAATGGAGACAGTTGATCCGCTGTGGCGACCCCTAAACGGGAGCAGCTGAAAGAAAAAGAAGAAGAAGACTTATCACACAAATATTTGGTATCGCTATGCTGAGTTGGTAGCAAGGAAATGTATCAGGATGTTATGTTACGCTCATTCTAGTTTGACTGCTCTCCCATTGCCCTCATCTGAGTTTGAGTGCGTAATTGAGCACACCTACCTGGGAATTGGAGTGGCGTTTGAGCCCCAGTAAGAGTTACGGACCACACGTTATCATATCTAAAGATAACACATCACACACAGGGGGGCGAAAAGCAATAAAAGACTCCGGAACACCACCTAATGCCATGTCAGGGAACAATGGAACCCATCCAACGAACTACACTAATTGGCTACATGTCCAGCGAGCCTGTTAACCATCAACCAGCGGCTGGGGTGCAGTCTGTTTCTCAAGGGCACGAAGGTCGCTGGTGGAAGTCCAACCCCATGATTTGGTATGGGGGTCCGATGTACCTGACAAGCATAAGCATTGGACTACCGGGAATAAGGTGGCATTGACTTTGTTCCCCTGGGTGGGAGTAGCAAAGAACATGTTAAGAATTGAAACCATAGATTATCGATTGAGTCTATTTTTCAACACTATTATAAAAGCATGGGAAACAAGCAATGAGGAGCAGTCAAGCATGAGGATGATGGTGTTACAAAATCGAATGGTACTTGACTTACTAACCGCTGAGAAAGGAGGGGTTTGTGTAATGATTAAATGATACTTGTTGTACATATATTCCTGACAGCACTAGTGAAGGACATGAGATAACTGAGGCCATAGACCAGATGAAGAAAATCCAACATGCTATGTCCCAAGACAATGTTTACCGACCATGGGACCCCTTCCCCTGGTTCCTAGCCAGAGGATGGAAAATGACGCTTTGAAATGAATGCTACCTGTGGTTATTGTGCTTCTATTATTTTGTCTTTTCACAGGAAGTGCCATCCCTTGCTTGAGAGCAATGCTGTCTAGAATGATAGGGCAGTCAACGTGAGACGTGATGTTGAATGATAAATATTGCACCCTCCTGTCAGACAACAAAGAAACTTTCAAGAAAGTGTAAATTGTTAAAGGTGTGTCACGGATGAGGTGTGTTTTGGGCACAATAGAGGGCGCTCTGTTCTGACTGAGCACACCTGAGCTCATGAAGGCACAGGTGTGCCTCATTGGGGCTGACTATTTAAGCCCCGATGAGTCAGAACACAGCGCGGCTCATTCGTTAGGCTAAGCCTACACGTTATGGTGGTTTTGGTATTTGGTAATCTGGGTAACTTGGTTTAGGCTGCAGTTCCTTGGGTTTAGTTAGAACTGCAGTCCTTGGATCCTGTTTTGTAAATATAGATAATAAAGCTATGTTCCGAACTCCTGGCTCAGCGTTGGCGTCCTTCCTGCACCCTGCCACCATTACAGAAATGAGCCGCCAGCGCGTGGACGTGTCAGGAGTGCAAGAACACGAGTCAGGAGTGCGAGCAAGAACGGGTGTTGCAAACGTGTGCAGCCGTGATCAAGAAGACATTGGCGCTTATTGAAACTGTCGTGGAAAATTGAAGTGTGAGCCTAAGTCTGAAACTTTTTCTAAGTCAGAAATCAAACTAAGTCAAAAATCAAGCAAAGTCAGAGAGATGCAGCACAACCAATTTACTGAAGAGTTTCAGCTGGCGTGCTCCCGTGGGAGCAGCTCCAAATGCTCATCCCAACTCCGGACTTTAAATATATTTCATTCACCTTTAAAATTTGCATAAGTCCATCCCATTAATAGTTTTCCACCAATAATATTCAATGCTGTCATGATTAAAACCTCAGTTCCCGCACCTTTGCCCCTTTACCAACAATAGACAAAGGTCTTTTCACTGATGCCTCACCGTCTTATCTACCACCGGTATTTCAAGGTTTCCTCCCATCCAGTCTCCCAATTATGAGTGCAGCTGCCTAATTAGAACTGTAACTGTTGCTACCGGCCGTCTATGAGCACTATTGTTCAATTAAAGTTGTACCTCTTTTCTGCTGGATGTTTTCTGGGAACTCATGAGATGACGCAAGCAAGTAAGAATGTAACTATTTGCAGGTGCAACTCTTGCTCTCTTCTGGCATCAGATTAAGGCCAACAAACTCTGTGAACTCAGTAAGGCACTGTGAGACAAGGACAAAAGTAAAGGGATTTTTACTATAAAACCTGGGAGACGAGGGTGCCAGCATGCGTTGAGTCTGTGGACCTCCGTGAGGAATTGGAGGGCAAGGATTTTTGGAGGGCAAGGATCTTTTCCTGCTCCGGAAAGCAGGAGGAAGTCGGAACTTTCTCCCTACATCATTCAAAGAAGCAAAGAAGCAAAGAAGGCCGTTCCTGGCACAGAGAGCCAGAGGACGGCGGAGACCGGTTCCTGCATCGTGCAACCGGGGAGATTGACCAAGAAAGCCCTTCACAGCAAGGAAAGTGGCATCAAGGAGTCGACCCCCAAAACTGCCACCACTAACCCGTCTGCCGGGCAGAAAGCAGAGAAGGAGCAGCTCCAGGTTAGTGGGAACTTTAGAATGAAAGTTCGGATGCAGATGCAAATTGAACATGAGGCTGCAGTAAACATTCAGGCGCAGGTGAGGAAGCATTTGAGCAGAAAGTACTACCTGAAGCTACTGTGGGCAGCCAGGACTGTTCAGCGATATTACCGATCTAACAAGATGATGACGCAAGACATGAAGTCTTTGAAGGAGAAAAAGATGGCTGCTGTTGTTCTGCAAGCCGCATTCCGAGGGATGAAGACCAGACATACTCTGAAACAGAAGCACCAGGCTGCCACTGTAATACAATGTGCTTACAGGGCTCACTGTGCTTAGACACGATATTTATGCATCAAACATGCTGCTGTTGCAATTCAGCTGAGGTATCGTTCCACACTTGATGCCAGAAAGCAGAGGGAGGAATTCTTTAAATTGCGCTCTGCTGCATTGTTCCTACAAGCCTGCTTCAGAGGTTAGAGGGTCAGAAGGGAGGTGATCCTGCAACATCAGGCAGCTTCCCTGATTCAGGCTGCGTTTAGAAGACACCGGGAGGTAGTAAAGTACCAGGCTATAGGGGCAGCAGTGGCCTAGTGGTTAGGGAGTTGGCCCTGCATTGGAAGATTGTGGGTTTGATTCCCTCACAAGTAGGTTGCCCTGAGTTACCCCTGAGCAAGGTACCATCCCTGTCACTGCTCCCCGGGCACTTTCAATAGCTGCACGGTGTTTGTGTGCATGGGTTAAAAGCAGAGGTCCAATTTCGTTGTGGTTCACGCTTGCTGTGCTGTGACCTCGCAATGACAAGGGTTTTCACTTTTCACTTCATAAGGGTGTCAGCCATCATCATTCAAAGACATTATAGGTCCTACATTAAGGGTAAATTTGAACATGAGAAATTCCAGATGTTGAGAAGGTCTGCGACATGCATCCAGGCAGCTTTTAGAGGTTATTCTGTTCGAAAGAATGTTGCTGCTATGCATAAAGCTGCTACCATTATTCAGACTGCAGTGAGAATGCACAAGCAAAGATCTGTTTTCATGAAACAACGCTGGGCAGCAAGTGTTCTTAAGAGGAGGTGGAAACCTGGACA
Source organism: Hepsetus odoe (assembly GCA_017165825.1). Lineage (NCBI taxonomy): Eukaryota > Metazoa > Chordata > Actinopteri > Characiformes > Hepsetidae > Hepsetus > Hepsetus odoe. Next base: position 23,680,263 of record CM029377.1, read on the forward strand.
TCAACAAAGACAGAGGTATCAGATGTTCAAACATGCTGCAATTTGCTTGCAAAAGTCATTCAGAGGAAAGCAGGCAAGGGATCTGGCCAAACAGATCAGAGCTGCAAGGACAATCCAATCTCACCTCGGAGGTGAACAAATCAGCTGCATGAATGTTCAGATCACTGAACAGGAGGAGTGACTGACAGAGCCCTACCAGCAGCTGATGAAGAAAGAAGCCTCTATGCTATAGGTGAATGCCTCGGTCACGAATGAAGGTTTGAAACACAAGGAAAGGATCACCTATCTGCTTCCTCAGCTGGAGAAGACCAAAGGACTCTTGTCCAGCTGCCAAAGGGAGATCGAAGCCATGGAAACAGAAAGAAAAGCTCTGGCTCAAGACAAAGGTGAGCTTCACGGAAAGAGCAGTACATTCAGAAAGGAGGGAGAAGTCTCCAGAATAAAGTCGCAAGCTGTGATGGTTGTCCAAAGAGAGAGGCTGGAGAGAACAGATGAACAGAGGGACCAAACTGTATGCCAGACAACGAGGAGAGTTGAGACTCAGGACATTCAGTGACATTCAGGAGAAGCTGGAAGCTAAAATAGCCACTATGGAAGAACAGCTGAATCAGACCAGAGCAGAGCTGAGACGGGTGCAGGACCACAACGTTGCTCTGCAGGCTGAACTAAGAGAAGCCCGAAGTGAGGCCAGTAAGCTCACCGAGCTGGAGAAGCAGGTCAGAGGTATGGAAGCAAAATTGGCGATCTTCGAATCTTGACTCACTCCACAGACACCAGTGCATGCTGGTACCCTGGTCGTTAACGCCAAAGCGGAGCAGCTGACGAACAGTCTGATGGAGAAGCAGGTAAAGATTCCAGAGCAGCTGCGTGATGACTCCTGACCTTCAGTTCATCCTCACAATTCAGCAGACTCAGAACAAGGTGGCTGGTGGAGGAGTCCATGTGGAACTTCTCATAGTGGAACCAGGAGCTGGGATGCTGCCTCACTGGGCTCCAAGCAGCAGGGAAGTATGAGCAAGAAGAGGAAGGAGCCGGAGTCAGGAGTCAGGCGATTCCTCCAGTGACTCCAGGGTCGAGTCCAGGCAACAGTTAAAAAAGTGGACTGGACTTCTAGGATTCCCCTCACCACCGCTAGCTGCCTGAACATGGCTGGTCAGAGGTCCTTTGTGTTGAAGTGTTTTGTGGACCTGACCATATGCCCCATAAAGGGACTTTATTGTAGAGTGTTTTTTGTTCTTGACCTCCCCCCAGAGGCTTGGCTATGTTTTAAAGCTTCGGGAGCCACGCCTTTTGGGGAGGGATTCTGTCATGGATGAGGTGTGTTTTGGGCACGATAGAGGGCGCTCTGTTCTGACTGAGCACACCTGAGCTCATGAAGGCACAGGTGTGCTTCATTGGGGCTGACTATTTAAGCCCCGATGAGTCAGAACAGAGCGCGGCTCATTTGTTAGGCTAAGCCTATATGCAATGGTGGTATTTGGTATTTGGTATTTGGTATTTGGTATTTGGTAATCTGGGTAACTTGGTTTAGGCTGCAGTTCCTTGGGTTTAGTTAGAACTGCAGTCCTTGGATCCTGTTTTGTAAATATAGATAATAAAACTATGTTCCGAACTTCTGGCTCAGCGTTGGCGTCCTTCCTGCACCCCGCCACCATTACAAGGTGTTATGAAAATGAAGGAACTGCAGAAAACTGAAAAGAGAGTGGAACCCAGATCTCCAGGAGTGTATACAGGGGAAGTGGGATAGTCAGATAGATGAAGAAAGTAGACAGGAGTATGAAGCACAGGGCGAAGAAAGCAGTAGCAAATGCTAAAGATGAGGTATTTGGTGAATTGTATGAGAGGTTGGTCAGTAAGGAGGGTTGGAGATAGTGGCACAGATGAACAGAGAGGAGGCAGAGCTGGAGGTGTCAGAGTTAAAGATGCTGAGATTTTCACTGGGTATGACAAGGGTGGACAGGATTACATAAGTATATCAAGGAGGGTGAGAAGGACCTATACCAATTGACAGAGCTGGGAAAAATGTGCAACAGGTCACAGCGATTAAGGATAGAATAGAAACATACAAGCGAACATTGTGTGTTAAGCAGATGGGAGGAGTACTTTGAGTGGCTGACGAATGAAGAGAATGAGAGAGAAGATCGGATGATTTGAGGATAGTAAACCTGGAAGTGTGGCAAATCTGCAAGATGGAAGTAAGGGTAGCGATTATAGTAAAAATCCCTTTACTTTTGTCCCTGTCCTACAGTGTCTCACGCCACTGAGTTCCCATGGGAAAGCAAGCAGTTGCACCTGCAAATAGTTACATTTTGTCCAGTGTCTTATGCTGTCTCACGAGGACCCAGAAAACATCAAGCAGTAGAGTTACATTTCTAATTGAACAATAGTGCTCATAGACAGCCAATAGCAAACAGTAACATTTTTAATCAAGCAGCTGCGTTTACAACTGTAAAACTGAATGGGAAGAAACCTTGAAATGTTGGTGGTGGATAAGACAGGGAGCCATCAGTGAAAAGACCTTTGTCTATTGTTGGTGAAGTGCCAAAGGTGGGGGGAGCTGAGGTTTTAATCATGACAGCATTGAATATTATTGGTGGAAAACTGTTAATGGGATGAATTTATGTACATTTTAAACGAGAACAAAGGTGTATTTGTATTTAATGTATTTAAAGTCTGAAGTTGGGATGAGTATTTGGAGCTGCTCCCACTGGACCACGCCAGCTGAAACTCTTCAGTAAAGTGGATGTGCTCTCTGACTTTGCTTGATTTTTGAATTTGTTTGATTTCTGACTTAGGCTCACACTTCAATTTTCAACAACAAGATGAAGAGGATGAAGAGTGGCTGTTGATCCAGATGACATACCGGTGAAAGCATGGAGGTGTTTAGGGGAGTTGAATTTCTGACCCGATTGTTTAACAGAATCTTGGAAAGTGAGAGGATGCCTGAGGAGTAGAAACAAAGTGAACTTGTACCGATTTTCAAGAATAAGGGTGATGCACAGAGCTGTAGTAACTATAGAGGAATAAAGCTGATCAGCCACAGCATGAAGTTCTTGGAAAGAGTAGTGGAAGCTAGGTTATGAAAAGAGGTGATGGTCAGTGAACAGCAGTATGGTTTCATGCCAAGGAAGAGCACTACAGATGCAATGTTTGCTCTAAGGGTGCTGAAGGAGAATTACAGAGAAGGTCAGAAGGAGTTGCATTGTACTATTGGGGATTTAAGAAAGCTTATGACAGGGTGCTTAGAGAGGAGTTGTGGTTTTGTATGAGGAAGTTAGGTGTTACACAGAAGTATGTGAGAGCAGTTCAGGATATGTATGAGGGCAGTGTGACAGTGTCAAGGTCTGCAGTGGGAGTGATAGATGTGTACAAGGTAGAGGATGGATTACATCAGCGCCGAGCCCATTATTGTTTGCAATAGTAATGGACAGGCTGACGGATGTGAATAGACAGTGTGGACGATGATGCTTTTGTTGATATTGTGATCTGTAGCGAGAGTAGGGAGCAGCTTGAGGAAAAAGGGGTAGAGATGGAGAAAGTTATAATACATGAGTGTGAACAAACAGGAACAAAGTGGAGTGGTTAGGATGCAGGGAGCAGAGGTAACAAAGGCAAAGGAATTTAAATACTTGGGATCAGCAGTTCAGAGTAATGGCGAGTGTGGAAGAAGAGATTTGAGGCAGGTTGGAACGGGTGGAGTAGAGTGGCTGGAGTGATTTGTGACAGATGAGTACCAGTGAGAGTAAAAGGGAAGGTTTACAGTATAGTAGTGATACCAGCTATGTTGTAGGGGTTGGAGATAGTGGCACAGATGAACAGAGAGGAGGCAGAGCTGGAGGTGTCAGAGTTAAAGATGCTGAGATTTTCACTGGGTATGACAAGGATGGACAGGATTACATAAGTATATCAGCTCAAGTTAGACGTTCAGGTTAGACGTTAGATATTTTGGAGACGAAGTTAGAGAGACAGGGTTGCCTTGGTTAGGACATGTCTAGGGGAGAGACAAGGGTTATACTGGGAGGAGGATGTTAAAGATGGAGCTGCCAGGAAAGAGAAAAATAGGAAGACCAAAGAGGAGGTTTATGAACGTTGTGAGAGAGGACATGCAGGTGGTTGGTTTGAAGGAGGAAGATGCAGAGAACTGGAAGAAATGGAGACAGTTGATCTGCTGTGGCGACCCATAAACAGGAGCAGTCAAAAGTCAGAGAAGAAGAAGCTGTTGTTTCAGCTAAAACACACATAAATAAATGTAATCATTCCGAACATTTGCTTCACTATAAACCTTTTAACTAAAAATTTTTGGGAAATTATTGTTTGATTTTCAGTTTGCACTGAGCTGTCCAACAAGACCAGTGAATCAGTCTGAACTCAGTTTGTTAACGTTAAATAACATTTCTGTCCGTGATTTTTCAGATGAAATGATGCATCAGCAGCTTTGAATTATTTGATTGAGAAATATGCCAATATTAAAAATCAAGGCCCCCCAGAACATAACTTTCTCTGCGCAACTAGAAGTAATCTAGACATGGAAGGCAAGATCAGAAAGTGGACATTTGGACAGAAATATGTGGACATGCAAAACAAAACAATACTGATGGTGGGCAAAACTGGAACAGGAAAGACCTCTGCGATCATCACCATCATTGACTACTATCTGGGGGTGAAGTTTGAGGATAAAGTGTGGTTTGAGATCACAGAAGAAGAGAGAGATCAGACTGAATCAAAAACATCTGAAATCACTGCTTATGAGATAATTTCTGAGAACAAATCTTTCATTCCTGCCATCATTGATACTCCAGCTTTTGGAGACACCAAGGGAGTAGATCAGAACATGAAGATCACTCAGAATTTACACAGATTGTTCAAAATGAAAATGAAGTGAAGGATCTTGATGCTGTGTGTCTTGTTCTAAAAGCATCTGAGAACAGAATCTCAGAAAGACAGTGCTACATTTTTTACGTTCTTTCCTCATTTGGTAAAGATATAAAGGACATCGTGGTGCTTTTTATCACATTCTCTGGTAGAGGACCTCCAACAAATGTTCTGGAAGTCATCAAGAAAAAGTAGATCCCCTGCTGTCAGGATGAGAAGAACAAGCCTGTTAATTTCCTGTTCAACAATCGTCAGTCAGAGAAATGAACAAAAGAATATGAGCATGTTTTCAGATCATCTTGGGAAATGGGGGAAAGAAGCATGGAGGATTTTTTTACATTTCTAGAATCAGCATAGGGAAAAAGTGTAACTTTGACTGTGGAGATTTTAAAAGGAGCGCATGCAGCTTGAGGTCTGTGGTCAGAGCTTGAAGGAACATCGAGTTCAGAGAGGAAAAACAGAAAGAACTGAGTCAAATTCAGGAAACTCAAACAGAAAAGATGAAAATTTCCAGTTCACTGTTACAACAGTTTCTAAAGAGAAAGTGAACATTGCAGATGCTTCATGATCGGACCAAAAGGTAACTTCATTTACAGCATTTAGCAGGCACTCTTATCCAGAGCAACTTACATGTCCTAATTACAGGGACAGTCCCCCTGGAGCAACTCAGGGTTACTGGTCTTGCTCAGGGACCCAGTGGTGGTAGGGCCAGAGGTGGGATTCAAACCTGGGACCTCTTGAGCCATAGGTCCATAGGCAAGTATTCTACCACTGGACCACCGCCACTTCATGTGAGGAGTGTGAAGAGAATTTTGTGAAGAGTTCTGCTGCTGGTTGGCTTTTAGTGCTGGATAGTGTGAAGTTATGAAAGATGATCACTGCACTGTGTGTAAGTGTCACTACAGCAAACATGTCAAAGAGAGCAGGAAATATGTAATAAAGAAGAAAGAAGAAAAAGTCACATTTAAATATCTGAAAGACAAATACAGTCATAAAAATGAACCAAATGTCACTTTTAATAAAAGAGCATTTAAAGATGTGAAAGAAGGGCAAGACAAAGAGCTAAAAAGAATAGAAGAGATGACAAACCTAGAGAGCAACCTGAAAAGACACCTGGATGAAAGTGAAAAAGAGAAGAAGCGCTCTGTGAAAGAAGCCTATTAACAGATCATGAAACTTTCTGAGATTGCACCGGAAACCAGAATTGCTTTCACCATTCAGTACCTGGACTTCTTGATTCCACGAGTTGAAGAAGCTGGAGAAGCAGAGTGGCTTCAGAAACTCAAGCACATGCAGAAAGCAGCAGCTGAAGCAACTTAATCAGCAGAGAGTTGGATGAAGAGCAAGACTGGATTTACAGCATGAAAACCTGTTCTCTGTTTTAAAGCAGGAGCGGCAGCTTTTGTATAATGTGGCAATATTCAAAACATAAAGAGCAAAACTGGAAATTTAAAACCAGATTATGAATGACCTTTTCTGTTCTGAATGTTCTATCTTGTTATTCACTGTTTGCTGTCATAATCATGATAAAACTAGATAAACATTAAATTGTCTCAATAAACTTTGCTTGCAGTAAACACATCACTGACTCTTTATCAACAACAACAAAATCCATCAAAAGTATTTTCAATACTTTTCAACTTTATTTTTTTCAAATTCTCTTTGTTGACAGCGACCTTGCTGGTGAGTTAAGACAGTTCTGCTAACCAAAATATGTAGAAATGAAGATGAAGGGCTGCAGGATGGCAAACACAGACTGTGCATCATGGACTACAGTCTCTGAGCTGAATGATATCAGGTCTAGAGCAACTGTAAACAATGCTTTTCTCTCATCCACTCACACCCCAGGATAGAGAGAAACTGATAAAGTTCCACAACAGATGGGTTACAGCCTGTACCTGGATGCTGACCCTTACCCTCGGTCGTAAAGGTCTTAAAGTGACCAGTTTGAGGGTTGTTGTTTCAGTCCCCTGAACCAGGAGGGAAACTGTGGGTAAGTGAGGTGCTTGAACATGCTTTTCCATTCCTGAATTCATGCCAAGGCACCTCAACCTGCATCCTTGTCCTAATTAGGGTTATGGTGGGTGCTGGAGCCTATCCCAACTCTCAAAGGGCGAAACGTGGAGGAAAACCCTGGACAGGTCGTCGGTCCTTCGCAGTGAAGGTTTTATGGCCCCAGTGACACTTAGTGAGTATAAAATTTGAATGGACCCACATTTCAGGTCAATTAAATATGTACTGGTTATCTACATTTTTTCTAGTTATAAAATATTTAGGGAGATGTGAAGATATTGCAAGTCATCTTGTAGTGTGTGTGTGTGTGTGTATGAGTGTTCATGGTGATATCTGTTCAGGAGACTTCTCTGTGCTTCTCTTTTTACATTTTGTATGCCTTTATTGGACCAGTGAAGCATGTCCTGCTGCATGGATTGTGGAAGGATGACTCAGTAAAAAGCCATTGACCACACTCTACTTCCAATGGACAGAACTGGGGGACAGCTTCCTTTTGGAAGCTCTTTTTAAAGAGCTTTTAAAAAAGGTTAACCACTTTTTGCAGCGCAGCGTCTTTTGTAATTTTTGCTTAATTTGCTGAAACATCTGAGGCAAGAACTGAAACTGTAACCATGTTAACATTTCAATATCATTCATTTTGAGAGAGTCTCTCTGTAGGAGATGCTGATGACCGTGACCATGTGTGTGCAAGCACTGGGGTGTAAACAAAATCTAAATTATGCTGTATCTACGGTATTTCTCTCCTTGGTTATGGTATGATCTCCTGAACTCTCTGCAGGAGCTTTTCTTCCCTGAATTTTCCATCATGTTCTTTGTAAGAGGATGTCCAAACCAACAAGTCATATTTTGGACTATTCAGCAGCAGCCATAATCTCCATTCTTTTTGTCCCGTTCACAAAGTACTAAAAGAGATAAAAAAGAAAACACTGAAGCTGCTTTTATTTGCATTTAGAGAATGTGACTGGCTTTTATCATTGCTTGCATTTTGATACTTTTAAGTCATTCCAGTAAGTTTACCCAACAAAGTTTATTTGACCGTAGCCCAGGTTAATGAATAGAAGAAAAGTGTATTGGAGACCAGTGACGGGGATAAAACCAACAGGAAAAAAACTTTTGGAAAGGAGATGGGGTCTGGAGGGTTTGGGAGGGGCATGTTGGTCATCCTTGCTGTTGTGTGTTTGTGTGTGTGTGAGAGAGAGAAAGAGAGAAAAAGATACCTCTTAAATTTACTAACTCTGATGGCCATATGAGTCAATATCTGAACTATTAACTCATGTGGTTGACCATCTTGAACCACACAACCTTCACTGATCTGCTGAGCTATTCAGTGTATTCATGCTACAATGTGTATAAATTCTTTCTGTGATGTAAGTTTTGTGGCTTTCTGTTAGAAAAGAAACTGGAATTGTGAACTTTAACCAGCAGGGGGCGACATTGCAGCTTGATGGCATTTAATTTAACAGCTCTGCGTTTCAGTTATGATAGTGTGACTCAAGGAGGGGGACAGCGGTGGCCTAGTGGTTAGGGCGTTGGCCGCATGATCAAAGGATCAGGGGTTCCTTTCCCAATAGGTTACCCTGAGGTACCCTTGAGCAAGGGTGCCGTCCCTGTCTTGCTCCTCCCTGAGATGGGCTGGCGACCTGTCCAGGGATGTGTCCCGTCCTTCGCACTGTGTGCGCTGGGTTGGACTCCAGCACTCCCCCGTGACCCCGTTTGGGACAAGCGGCAGAAAATGACTGACTGACTGACTCAAGGAGGTACATCATGAGCTAATAGATATTAATGTCTCATTACAGTGATTTTAATCTTTTTCAACCTTTCTCATTTATACACTAAATTTAGATTCAATAACCGATTACCAGGTGCATTTAATTGTGTTTATCATAAACAGTGTGTAAGTGTTCCCTCAAGGGTAAAAACAAGTGCTTATGGTACATTTCTCAAGGGTAAAGGAGGCATAATGAACCTTTCCAAAAGCTAAAGTAGAATAGTAGCTGTTTTAAAGTGGAAGAATAATTCAAGACAGAGTCAGTCCACCTTAAAAAAATGCCACTGATACGCCGATAGTGCTTGAGTAGCACCAATGTCTAAGCATTGGTCCCATGACTGGGAGTTCAGTGCCTGCTGATGCCACTGTTCATGTTTGTCCTCTCTCTCTCTGGACAGGTGGGATGACCCTCTTCCCTAAATCACACTTCTCTCATGGAGTGTGTTGTGTATCAGCAACGAGCTGGCCATCATGCATCCCACTAACCTAAGACTGAGGGTGCTGATTTGAGCAACGTCGGGCAACCACTCTGTGCTTTTTGCATTAGAGAATCATGAGCTCAGAGGAGTCATATTATGCAACCCCCCCTCCAAAACAAAGCAGAATATTGCTCAAATCTAAGCGTCACGCTTGGAGTCATCCTCATATCTTATTCATTTATGGCTTGTTGAGCCCAACAGATGAGCACTCCACTGAAAAATAAAACAACAAAAAAAAAAAACCCCTCCTCTACTCTTGCTGTACAAGAAAAACTTCAGCAGATCATTCATTGTAATGTCTAATCAGCAGTAACAAGGAGAATCAGACTCTCTGCAGTCACACAAACCCAAAACGTGAAACTGTTGAAAGGGTATGTGAGGTGAATCTGTTAGACTTACTAAACGAAAAAACTGAAATTAATAATCCAGACTAAACTTTTATTTGATTTATTTTTTATTTATTTCTTTCATCATAACTGGTAGTATGTCAGTTTATCCCTTTTTTCAGGATTCTTGACAGTTTTGAATGTTAGACAAGTGTGAAATACACTGTTAAAACAAAGAGTTCACATTCGTTTTGAAGCTATTTAAGAGTGGAGCTGTTCATCTCATCTATGTTTGGTCAACCTAGCAACAGTTGCTATGAAAGAATGCTTTTGATGGTGTAAGAGTTAAAAGCTTTTTTTCTGCTAATTAAAGAGTCTCTGATGTTTATGTTGCATTTTGTCTTAATATATTTGTCCTCCATCCAAGGACTTAAAGTAATGCTAAAGCAGTAATGAGCACCCCAGTCCGGGCGAGGGGAGTCTGTTGGTGTGTGTCTGTTTCGAGGCAAGTCTTGGGGGTTGTGTGGCTTGACCTGAGTCAAGACTATACAATCTGTCCCCAGAGGACAGCAGATCAGATACCCTGTGCAGGTTGTCTTAAATGAGTTTTTAGTGAATTTATAGTGTTTGGTTTGAACTGAATTTATAAGGCAAATGGATAAAGCCGTGTAAAACTGATAGGAGAAAATCCATATTTCTGTCCATTTAAGGGATAACAATGTCTGATTTATCTCAATAAAGTTAACCTGAAAGTTAAGAGACGTGTGTAATCTTGAAATCTAACAAACCTACATTAGAATTTTCACATTTTAAATTGTCCAATAATTTACTGCTATTAAAAATTGTTTAATAAACTTGCTCTGTCGCTTCACAGCAAGAAGGTCCTGGGTTCGATTCCCAAACGGGACAGTCCGGGTCCATTCTGTGTGGAGTGGACATGTTCTCCTTTCAATGTTAGTAATGCTGGAGGTGAGATTTGAACCTGGACGTTTTGGCCCCTTTCTGTAGGCACGTATCCTACCACTAGACCACCAGCACCCCAGTCATTAATACTAGTAAATTATATGTAAATATTTAGGACTATTAAAAAAAAAAAAAAAAAAAAACCTATTCACTGTGGCAAACATTTTCTTTATATGAGGAGTCAGACATAGTCAGCCTTCAGTTTCCTGACATCCTTTTTGCAGTTCATTCCGCAGGTGATGAGTTAAAGTGGGCAAAATGTTTCCGATGCCCGTTTAAAGCACCCCTGACCAGAGAGCACTGGCAAATGTGGTGTTAAATTAGTTTCAGATCAATAAGACGTTCCGGTATCCAGGATGAAGTTCACTGGCAGCCGGCAACCTGTCAGGAGGATCGAATGAGTTTTTGTTCCCCAGAAGAGTCACTTGTGACACAGATATGACTGGAGGGTGGACATGCTTCAGTGAGCTGGACAGTAATGCAGACCCAGCATGAAATATGGGATCCTCAGAACATTTCAGTGAGACATTACTGTACAGGACGTGTCCTCTTTAATGTGAAATCATCCTGATATTTAATATCCAGATTCTCAAATTTTACTCTTAATTATTACACTTTATTAGAAACCCTCACTCTGGACTTCCACTCACTGGACACTTTATTAGAAACCTCCTCTCTGGACCTCCACTCACTAGACATTTTTTTTAGAAACCTCATTTGTATTGTATCCTGTAAGTCACTGTCCTAAAAGTAAAGGACCACCAGACCAAGTTAAACCTTGGCTGAATTGAATTTTCGATGGTGAAACATCATCATCAGCTGAATCCATGAAACTGGTCCTTATTCAGAGACTTTGTGCAGCCTTGCGTATGTCCCACAGTGAGAGACGATACTTTAGAGAGAACAGACTGTCAGTCTCCAGGCCTTCGGATGAGTGGAGAAGGATGGAGAGAGGGATAAAGGAGAGAGAGAAAGTCTGATTAAATTGAAGTCCACCCTGGGCTGTACTGCACTCATGTGCCACAGACAACATCACTCATTATATAAAGACCCCGGTCTGAGCCTGGTGGAGGGTGAGATACTGTACCAGGTACAGGCCCTTTACCAGCTGACACACACACACACACACACACACACACACACACACACACACACACAGAGGTGCTGAGTGTAGTTTAGGTGAACTATGCAGTGGCTGCACTGTGCTAAAGTGATTTGTGATGTAGCAGACAATGTTGATAAAACACCTTTCTGACTGAATCTCATCTTTCTCTCTCTCTCTCTCGTTTATGGTATTGAATAAGGGATGTGGTCACATTAAGTGCACACAGTTCAGCTGATACAGGAACTTATAGACATGCTGTAGTATATAACAGACAAGAGTATTTCTCCCTTTCCACACTTCTATCTTTATCAATGCATTTTTCATGTGTAAATTAATCTACTTTATCTGCTGTTTTAACCCTTTATTCACCATTGTGCTCACTGTTGACATGGAAATGTTTAGATCTGTAGTGAAATGCGATGCTGCCTTTGAATCAAACTAATTTTTTAATTAAATCAAATTAAATTGTTCCTCTCATGAATAATTATAAGCTCATTAGACATTGTTTAAGCTCTTAAAGCTCTGCTTAGTTCTCTCACAGCAGTGGTGAGTGGTCAGACTCTTAAAACCACTGACAGCATTGATACTGTGTGCGTGCATGTGTGTGTACGTGCGTGTGTGTGTGTGCGTGTGTGCGCACGCACATGGGAGTGCAGGACTGTTACCCCTGCCTTCCCTCAGTGTGTGTGTGTGTGTGTGCACATGGGAGTGCAGGACTGTTACCCCTGCCTTCCCTCAGTGTTTGGCACATTTTAATTAACTGGGGCTCTTCTTGTCCTCTTTTATTCACAGGAATTGAACAAATAATAAATAATTTCAAAATAAGATTTCAAAATGAAAGATACCACCAGTTTGGAGAGGATGTAGAGGGACTAGCGTGCCTGCTTTCTTTGAGTCTGTGGTTCATCGCTGTGTCTTTTAGATTATTATTAGCTGCCAGTCCTACGGTGCCATTTAACCTATTACTGAGTGAAGGAGGAGAAAAGATTTATTAATTTTATGGCTAACAGTAAGTCATACTGTTTAATAAACAAATCCACGGGTCAGTTCCACTTGATGGAAGAGCTGGATGAGGGTTAAGGTTGAGAGAGGTTATGCTGATTTGTATTGGTATGTGCACATGTCTTATGTGCACCTGTACTGGGAAAAGAGGAAACCACCTGAGTAGGGTCGCCGGACTGTCTAGTCTACCTCCCGCTGAGAGAAACACAGTTCAGACAGACCAGGAGTATGAACAAAAAATAAATAAATTTATTAGGGAGATACCCAAACACCAAAGCTAAAGCTGTTACCATACTAACTCACACATAGGGAAAAGGGGAACAAACACAGAGACATCCAGACTAACAAGGGACATTGAAGCACATACTGAACCTGAACGAGAAAACTGGGGATCTACCTGAATATACTGGAACCTGAAATTTAACAAAGAATATTAGCGCAGAGGCTAATGCTAACCGCTAACCGCTAACAACTACTATCTAGCAGGGTTGAACTTGTATGTAAACAAGGTTATCATCAACACTGTGATGACAACATTCATATGAAAGCAGACAAATAATAGACTTATCTGAGAATGAATTCCAGGTTGCATCACATGAGGAACCAAAACGCCAACGCACCCAGTACACATTGCAATGTTCTATTTATTCCCCCTTGCTGCAGAGGTTCCACCAATGGTTCCACTTTGGTGATATTTACAGCAAGAGTGCATTGACTCACAGCAACATGTTTGAGAAAGATCTACATGAGGCATGTATGATACATTTATTGTTATCTAAATATGATCTAAATGCAATTCCCCGAAGCTTAGATAAGGAGGCACAGCCCTGAGAATCTCAACACATTAATGAAGAGATTTGTAGCCTACAGGTAAAAGCTCACACAGAAAAAAATCTTCAACATTTCTGCGGATAACACGAGTGCAGAAATGGTTAGCCACTGTGTATTCGCCTCTGATTCAAGAAATCATTGGCTAGTGTCACGTGTGGGGTGGTTTTGGGCACGCTAGAGGGCGCTCTGCTCTGACTGAGCACACCGGAGCCTAAGCAGGCTCACACATAGGGAAAAGGGGAAGCAGTTCACCAATCACAGCGGTCCTTCCGCGGAGACAGCGCTGTGCACCAATCACAGCGATCCGTCCGCGGAGACCCCGCCCTGTATGAAACACGTTCATCAGAGGGGAAAAACCCCGCGAAAACAAAGAAAAAAGGGACGATGCCTCGAGGAAGAGGCTTCGTTCGCGCCTCTTTCTTTTCCGGCTCCTGCTCCCCACCAACCACAACGCTGGAAATCGGTGGAACCCGCTGCATTCACCAATCACAGCGCCTCATTCGCGAAGACAGCACCCAGCTCCAATCACAGCGCTCCATCAGCAAAGGCGGTGCCAAACAAGGAAGCTACGGTAAAGAATTCTCTTTGCACAGTTAATAGAGACGTTATGATAAAGAATTCTCCCGGCTCAGAGAAGCCGTTTCAGGCAGGAGTATTAACTGCAAGAGTCCAGGATTTAGAACACGATCTACAGGAATCTCAGAAGGTCTGGCTGTCTGTTCTGGGCGCAGAAAGACAGAACAAAAACATGTTAGTCGAGCAGCTCCAGGAAATAGAGGCGGAGCTAACCAAGAATCAAGAAATCAGTACACGAAGTCTGAATCTGGCCGCCTTGCAAACGAAGTGTGAAAAATTAGAGGAGGACAACGCCTCTCTTCAGGCTGTGACACACCAGCTGCAGGTGAGTCACCAATCTCAAATACGTTCCCTTCAGGATGAGCTAGCTTCAGTAAAGGGGGAACTTCAGGAGAAGCAGGCTAGGCACCCTGAACGTGAGAACACAACCAGAGTGAGTAGCAGCAACAAAGTAGAAAAAAACACTTCCGGCATCCGGCAACCGGGGAGGTCAACCAAGAAGGCCCTTCGCAAGAGGGCAACACGGAGTCGACCCCCAAGCCCAGCACCACGAACCAGTCTGCTGCACCAAAGAAGAGGAGAGTTCGGGCACAGAGGAGAATCGAACATGAGGCTGCAGTAACCCTTCAGGTGCAGGTAAGGAAACACATAAACAGAAAGTACTACCTGAGGCTACGATGGGCAGCCAAGACTGTTCAGCGATATTATAGAGCTGGCAAGAAATTAAGTCTTTGAAGGAGAAAAAAAGGGCTGCCGTTGTTCTACAAGCTGCATTCCGAGGGATGAAGACCAGACAGACTCTGAAACTGAAGCACCAGGCTGCCACTGTGATACAAAGTGCTTACAGGGCTCACTGTGCTCGAGCACGATACTTATACATCAAACAGACTGTTGTTGCAACTCAGCTGAGGTATCGTTCCACACGTCAAGCCAGAAAACGGAGAGAGGAATTTTTGAAATTGCGCTCCGCTGCAATGTTCCTGCAAGCCTGCTTCAGAGGTCAAAGGGTCAGAAAGGCGGTGATCCTGCACCATCAGGCTGCTTCCCTGATTCAGGCTGCGTTCAGAAGACACAGGGAGGTAGTAAAGTACCAGGCCATAAGGAGGTCAGCCATCTTCATTCAAAGATATTATAGGTCCTACATTAAGGGCAAAAGTGAACATGAAAGATTCCAGGTGTTGAGAAGGTCAGCGATACGCATCCAGGCAGCTTTTAGAGGTTATTTAGTGCGAAAAAATGTTAATGCTATGAACAAAGCTGCTGTCATTATTCAGGCTGCTGGGAGAGTGCACCAGCGGGGATCTGTCTTCAAGAGGCCGCGCTGGGCAACAGGTGGTCGTCAGAGGAGGCTCGGAAGGTGGAGACCGGGACAGAGGTGTCAGATGTGTAAACATGCTGCGATGTGCTTGCAGAAGTCATTCAGAGAGGAGCCGGTGAGGGATCGGGCCGTGTGGCGCAGAAAGGCGAGGACAATCCAGTCCCACCTCGGAGGTGAACAGATCAGCTGCAGAAATGTTCGGATCGCAGAACAGGAGGAGTTGCTGACAGGACTCTACCAGCAGCTGACTGAAAGAGCCTCCATGCCACAGGTGAATGCAGCAGTCTCGAAGGACGGGGAGATGGGAAAAGAGGAGACTTTGTCTCAAGACAAAGGTGAGCGTCATGGAAGGAGCAGCAAATTCAGAGAAGGCAGAAAGGTCTCCAGATTAGAGATACAAGCTGTGATGGTTTTCCAAAGAGAGGGACTGAGGAGAACACATGAACAGAGAAACCAGATCGTATGCCAGATAACAAGGAGAGTTGAGACTCCAACTGCTCAGGAGAAACTGGAGGCTAAAATAGCCACAATGGAGGAGCAGTTGCATCAGAGCAGGGCAGAGCTGATACGGGTGCAGGACCACCACATCGCTCTGTAGGCTGACCTGAGAGAGGCCCGTTATGAGGCCAGCAAGCTCACAGAGCTAGAAAAACAGGTCAGAGGTATGGAAGTGAAATTGGCACTCATCGAATCTCAACTCACTTCTCCGACACCAGTGCCTGCTGGAACCCAGAGGGCAAAAGCCAAAACAGAGCATCTGGAGAACAGTCCAGCGGAGAAACAGGGAACGAATGCAGAGAGGGAGCAGCTGCCTTCAGACCCCCTAGCGTCGGCTCGCCCCCACAATTCAGCAAACCCAGAACAAGGTGACTTATGGAGGGAGCCAAGTAGAACTCCTCATAGTGGAACCAGAAGCTGGGACACTGCGTCGCCGGGCCCCAAGCGACCAGGAAGTATGACCAAGAAAAGGAAAAAGGCAAAAGACACCAACAAGAATCAGTTCAGGGAAATGGACAAGAACTTCGGCACCGTAGATTCGGGGAGGAGAGACGTGCGGAACACGGCTGACAGGGGTTGTAAGCAGAGTTTAGACTCGTTGAAAAAGACTTCCTCTGTGAACCCTGTAATGTCTCTGTTTAGCTCCCTTTCAGGTTCAGTCGAGTCCAGACATTCCGCGGAGTCAGGCAAAGCCTCCAGGGACTTCAGAGCCGAGTTCAGGCACCGGTCAAAAAGGTGGACTGAACTGCTGGGATTCCCCTCACCACCACCAGCTGCCTGACATGACTGGTCGGAGGTCCTTTTGGTGTTTTTTGTTGTGGACCTGACCGTGTGTCCCCACAAAGGACTTCTGTTTTTTCATGTAGTTTTGTTGTTCTTGGCCTCCCCCCCGGGGCTTGGCCAAGTTTTGGCGCTTCGGGAGCCGCGCCTTTTGGGGGGGGGTTCTGTCACGTGTGGGGTGGTTTTGGGCACGTTAGAGGGCACTCTGCTCTGACTGAGCACACCGGAGCCTAAGCAGGCACAGGTGTGCATCATTGGGGCTGACTATTTAAGCCCCGATGAGTCAGAGCAGAGCGCGGCTCATTGGTTAGGCTAAGCCTACACGTAAAGGGTGGTTCTGATTTAGGTTTTTGGGATTTGTATGACTTGGTTTAGGCTGCAGTTCTCCTGTTCGCAGGTTCTGCTTCGAACTGCAGCCCTTGTGTCGTGCTTTTGTAACCTGTGTACAATAAAACAGTGCTCCAAACTCCTGGCTCCACTCTGGTACCCCGCCACCGTTACAGCTAGTTATTGCAAATAGGCCCATCTGTGCTTTTGACATAAATGAATTAATCTTTTCCGTTACCCCAGGGGTAGACAGTGACAGGGCCAAAGCAATAGGGGGCTTGAGAAGTACTCTTCCACCAGGAAACCAGATCTGGATATTATCTAGAAAACAGACAAATCGGATTTGTTTGAAACCATTTAAGCAAATCTACTTGAGAGTATCTGACAATATGACACAGTTTGAGACTGGACCTTGATAACGTGTTATATAAGCTTCCATTACTTGTTAACATTAGCCTTGTAGCTTCAGTGAATAACATCAGATGCCAAACTTGCCTGGTTGACTATGTGGGGTAAGAGGAATACAGTGTAGACTTTAGTTTATTTATTTATACATATACATATTTCTGTCAAACTGTCCCTTTAAGGAAACTCAAGCAGTGATCTAAGTGAGCCTCATATTTTACTTCCTCAAATAAGTGCCCTTGGTGATGCAGCCTGCGTTGACTCCACAATTGAGAGGATGTGGCGGTGCAAAATTAGACTCAAATCAGCTCCAAAATGCATTTAAATGTCCACAATTCAATTTGCCGGGGCAGTGGTGGCCTAGTGGTTAGGGCGTTGGCCACGTGCTCGGTGGATCGGGGGTTTGAACCCCTTCCCAATAGGTTGCCCTGAGGTACCCTTGAGCAAGGTGCCATCCCCGTCCCGCTCCTCCCTGTGTTGGGCTGGCGACCTGTCTAGGGTGAATCCCCCGTCCTTGCCCTGTGTGTGCTGGGTTGGACGCCAGCACTCCCCAGCGACCCCGTTTGGGACAAGCAGAAGATGGATGGAGTTCAAAATGCCCCCACAGGCTGTACAGTGTACAACAGATTAGTGCAAGGGTGAACTGCAGTCACATTAAAATGAG
Source organism: Hepsetus odoe (assembly GCA_017165825.1). Lineage (NCBI taxonomy): Eukaryota > Metazoa > Chordata > Actinopteri > Characiformes > Hepsetidae > Hepsetus > Hepsetus odoe. The sequence goes on from CM029377.1 coordinate 23,698,190, forward strand.
GTTTTATTGCATTGTTTTCTGTATTTATTGCACTGTTTATTGCATAAAAAAATGCAGTTATTACAGTGCAATCAAGGCTGAAAATGAACCAAGCCACTAGGGATGCCCAAGCCAATGAAAGTGAAAACCCACAGCAGACAGTGAACCACAACAAAATTGGACTTCTGCATTTAACCCACACACACTCAAACACTGTTCAGCAGTGGGCAGCTATTGAAAGCACCCAGGGAGCAGTGACAGGGATGGTACCTTGCTCAAGGGTACCTCAGGGCAACCTACTGGGAAGGGGTCTGATCATGTGGCTAACGCCCTAACCACTAGGCCACCGCTGCCCTACCACTGCACTTCCTCATGTCGGTCCCAAGCCCGGAAAAATGGGGCGGGTTATGCCATGAAGGGCATGCAGTGTAAAACTTTTGCCAAATCAATATGTGGACAACGAAACCAATTTCCATGCCGGATTGGTTGAGGCCCGGGTTACCAATGACCTACCAACGACCACCAGCATTGCTGTTAGCCTACAGGGTGCTGGTGGAAATTGGGCTACTGTTGGCCAAAGGAGAAGAAGAAGAAGAAGGGGAAATAGGCATGTCTGGAGGGAGGAGGAGAAAGGGGAAATGGAGGAAAGTGGAAGTGAGGGTAGGAACTTTGAATGTTGGCAGCATGACTAAAGGTAAAGCATGGTAAAGGTAGAGAATTAGTTGATATGATGGAGAGAAGGAAGGTTGATATTTTGTGTGTGAGAAAATAGATGAAAGGGTAGTAAGGCTTGGTATTGGATGGAAGGAGGAATGGGGGAGGTATTATCCTGAAGGGATAGTATGTGAAGAGTGTTTTGGAGGTGAAGGGGATGTCAGATAGGGTTATGAGTTTGAAGCTGGAAGTTGAAGGTGTCATAATGAATGTTGTTAGTGCTTATGCCCCACAAGTTGGTTGTGAGATGGATGAGAAAGAAGAATTCTGGAGTGAGTTAAATGAAGTGAAAGAGAGAGTACCCAGGGGTGAGAGAGTGGTAATTGGAAAAGTAGAAATTGAGGGCAGAGGATCAAGCGTTGAAGACTGAAGAAGGAGGACTGCAAGGTGAAATTCAGGCAGGAGTTAACACGGGCACTGGGAGGTGTTGAAGAGCTGCCAGATTGCTGGTAAACTACTGCAGAAGTGATAAGGTAGACAGCTAGAAAGGTACTTGGTGTGACATCTGGAAAGAAGGAGGAGGATAAGGAAACCTGGTGGTGGACCTATGAAAAGTCCAGGAGTATATACAGAGAGAGGCAGGTGAAGAAGTGGGATAGTCACAGAGAAGAAGAAAGTAGACAGGAGTACAAGGAGATGAAGTGCAGGATGAAGAAAACAGTGGCGAAGGCTAAAGATGAGGTGTTTGGTGAACTGTGTGAGGGGTTGGAAAGTAAGGAGGGAGAAAAGGAACTATACGATTGGCTAGATAGAGAGACTGAGCTAGAAAAGATGTGCAGCAGGTCAGGGTGATTAAGGATAGAAATTGAAACATACTCACAGGTGAACAAAGTGTGTTGAGGAGATTAAAGGAGTTCTGATGGAGGGGTTAATAAATGAAGAGAATGAAGAGAATGAGAGAGAGAGAAGGTTGGATGAAGTGAGGATAGTGAACCAGGAATTGCAGCAAATAAGCAAGATGGAAAGGGGGAAAAGGCAGCAATAAAAAAGATGCAGAATGGAAAGGCTGTTGGTTCTGATGAAATACCTGTGGAAGCCTGGAGGTGTTTAGGAGAGTTGGCAGTGGAGTTTATGACCAGATTGTTTAACACAATGCTGCATGGTGTTTGCATGAGTTAAATACAGAGGTCCAATTTCATTGTGGTTCGCTGTGTGTTGTGACCTCACAATGACAAGAATAGTCACTTTTACTTTTCACTTTCACATATACTGATTGGCTAGACAGAGACATTTTTTATAATTTAATGTAATAACATAGTGCACTGTATTTTTCTATGCACTGTATTCTACATTATACATCCCCCCATGTAGGGTTAGGGACTATGCTCCAGGATAAAGAGGTCATGGGTTCAAATCCCAGGCCAGTAGGTTGCCCTGAGACATTCTTGTGCAAGGTACCATCCCCGTCACTGCTCCCTGGGCACTGGATGTGGCTGCCCCCTGCTGGATGTTTGCGTGAGGATTAAAAGCAGAGGTTGATTTTGTTGTGTTTCACTGTGTGCTGTGCTGTGTCACTCTCATATCTACAGCATCGTCATTCCAACTGCATCGTCCAGTCTGGGAAGGCATTTCCTTTATTTTTCACTCACTCATTTTCTGAGTCGCTTGTCCTGATTAGGGTCGCAGGTGTTTGAGTTTATTCCAGCTCTCACAGGGTGAAAGACCTGGATGGGTCCCCAATCCATCACAGGGCAGGCACACTGACAAACAAACTCACACTCACACCTAGGGGACAATTTAGCATCTCTAATCCACCTGACGTTCATGTGTTTAGACGGCTGGAGGAAACCGGAGCTCCTGGAGGAAACACATACAAGAGACATACAAGGGATATACAAGAGCCTTGTGCACTTTGTTTGTCTCACTGTGTGCTATGATGCACAAGGACAAATAGTCACTTTCACTTTCATCACCGCACCACAAAACCTACCAATGCTTGTCTCCGTACATGGTTATCTTTGGCTTGCACATATCTAATAAAGTGGCCAGTGTGGAAATAAAGGGTAGGTGTTTCTAATAAAGCGGTCAGTGAGTGGAAGCACAAAGGTAGGGGTTTCTAATAAAGTCCTGTCTCATTCCTCTTCCTCTCATTAATTCAGGAGGATTCATGTGAACGACTTCCTGTCTCCTGACCTGATTGTATGGAGGCTTCAGTAGAAACATGTGGGTGTTTGAGAGAGAGAGAAAGAGATTGTCTGCATGCATATGTGTGAGCGGTGATGCTTAGCCCAGATGCCTTTGATGTATGTGTCAGAAGTGTGCATGTGTGTGAGTGTGTGTGTGTGTTTGTGTGTGTGTGTTTGATATGCATTATGCATGTGTTCCTCTCATCCAGCCAGTTGCCACATCAAGGCCAATGATTCCATAATAGGATTCAAAACAACGACCCGTTTATACAGGCAAATCACCAGCTGCCAGATTGACCTTCCATCACACACACACACACACACACACACACACACACACAAAAGAGCGAACTGAACAGAAGCTTGACAGTGGTTGTGTTTGATATGCTAACACTTGATCTCTGAATGCCTTTTGGTATACCCGAATAGAAAAACAGTTTTGTTTCTGCTGTAGTTTGATTGGTTAGTGGAGCTCTTATTGTCCAATAGTAGGTTTCTTCAACACAAACAAATACCAAATATTTCTATCATTATGACATATCGCTGCCTTATTCTTCCCCTTTATTTGAGTCCTATTCTTCCCCTATTTATTAGAGTCCTATTTGTAGACACCTTCATATAGATGTGACTATTAAGACTTAAGACTGGTGTGTGTGTGTGTGTGTGTGTGTGTGTGTGTGTGTGTGTGTGTGTGTGTGTGTGTGTGTGTGTGTGTGTGTGTGTGTGTTTGTTTAAAGGTATATTTTCTGATAAAACTGTTTGATCTCTGGTCAGAGAACTGTCACACATGAGTCTACATCAGTGCTAAGCTTGATCTCCACAGGAGCCTAAATGGAAACCTTGATGATGGTGTGTGTGCTAGTGTGTATGCTAAACACACCACCTTTACTTCCCAGTTGAAGATACACCCGGATTAAGCATTTCAGGCAGGGGAAGAGAGGGAGGGGTAGATTGAGAGAGAGATATTTTGGGTAGTCAAAAAAGAGAAGGCTTGAGGGAGAGAGAAAAGTCTCTAGAGAGATGTCAAGAAAGAGCTTTTGAGGGAGAGTGAAAGAAAAAGAGAGCTTTGGGGAGAAGAGTGGAGAAAGAAAGAGAAAGTCCTCTCAGGTGAGAGACATGAAGAGGCTCAAAGGAGAGAAAAAAGGAGAAAAGAGGGCACTCTGTGGCAAGAAGGCAGAGAAAAAGAAAGACACGCTGAGAGTGGGTGAAAGTTCCAGGGAGAGACCTAGAAATTAAGAGTGGTGGAGAGAAAAAGAGACAGAATTCAAAATGCACTCCTCTTTCTGGTGGTAAAAACACCGTAAGTCTGTTAAATTTGTTACTACGTCACACAACAGCTGTTGATCTATCGATCCTCCAAAGCTTATCCCGGCTTCACGGCCATGCATTAAGATCAGTCAGACACTGGAGACTCCACTCTGAGCCATCGAGAGATTTATGAGTGATCCACTCTTCTCTTTAAAAGCTGACACCCATTCACCTTTTCATTTAATCCCTGCTCGTCCCCTGTGCACGGCCCTGTATATATCTGAACTGAAAAATTGCCCCTGCCACCCCTGTGACAGGACCATAAGTGCCTAAGAGTGTAGTTCATGGTTCTTGTGTAGCTTAAAGGAGAAGTCTATTGATTTTTCCTAATTTTACACATGCGTTGATGTTTGACCAGTGGCACCTCTGGCATCTTTAGCTGCATCTACTTCCATTTGATCAGCTTCACCCTCCACAGTTATAGACTCTAGTCCATTTGTTATAACACATCATTTATTGGCCACCTTCACCAGAGAGCAGGTACTACTTGTGAAAAGCTTTAACCCTTAGTTACATATGAATCACAACTGCACAGAAATATGTTTCAGACCCGCTGTGGATCAAAACTGTTTGCTGCCGTTGTAGCTCCTATGCAGAGAAAGTGAAGGGAAAGTGACTTCAGCACTTTCGGAGCAGCCGTATCCTGCACCCAGGGGGGCAGTAATGGGGACTGTACTTTGCTTAAGGGTACCTCAGAGTTACCTCTTGATCTGGAACCCAAACCCACAACCTTCCATTCATGAAGCCAAGTTCCAAACACTGGGCCACCGCTGCTCACAGCATGACTAAATTATGCCTGAACCAAGACTTAGTGAGATGGAAAACTCACTAAGAGGATGAAGAAGGCACACGGACGTCCCATTTCAGAACAGGTTTTGTTCAAAAACATCGAATCAGGTGCACATTGAGAACACCTTATGGATATTTCAGACTAGTGGACCACTTATTTCACATTCTTCCACTGTTTCGTCAAAAGGTCTCTTTTGGAAAAATAGTGATTCTGACCCATGAATGAATGCTGGTTGTGATGTACTTTCAAAGAAGTGGTCAATATCGTCATAATACAACAATTTGATTCAATCTCCCAGAGGATTTGGTGAACATGCTGGTGTCATTCAGTAATCTGATGTAATCTTCTCTGACAATGCCCCTGGGATTTGTTATCCACTCCGTCTTTAATAATCACCATCACTGCCAGCATCTCCTTTATCAGGCTCTATTGTCAGTTGTGTTTGAAGAGAGACAAAAGCTTCACCCCGTTTTTCAAAAGGCCTGTCAGGTCTACCACTTTGAAGCTTATCAAAAGGAAGGGAACGATGCCGTCCCACTCTGATCGTCATTAAGTAACCATCTTATCTCAAATTGCACAAAGGCATACTAGATGTTCCAAGGGTTTCTTAGTGTAAGTGTAGCTCTTAACTGAAATTGATACACCCTTCTCTAAGAGTTTCTAATGAATGAGGGGGAAGCAGAGAAGCTTTGGAGAACACATGCTTGCATGAGAAGAGCTTTAACCCTTACATCTGCATCACGTCGTGCACAATTTCAACGGCAACCTGGCCTTAGCTCAACAAAACCAAGTTCCAACCCCACTGTAGATATAAAATTTCACACTGTGGCCATTCCAGGTCTTATGTAGTCTGGCTAAATTATGTTTGAACCAAGATTCCAACGGTGAAACATATTAAGAAAATGAAGAAGGCACACTGATGCTCAACAGGGAGTTGGTTATGTTAAAAAAATTAACCATTTGGAGCAATTGGATCAAAAATAAATTGGTTCAGAACTTGAAAGGTTGGTTCCCATCTGGAACAAAAAGATTTTCCATCAGATGTACATCAAGCAACTCCCTACTTTAATGACACATCCTTAATCACAATCATTCAGCTCAAAACTGATGGTATCACTGGTTGTTTCGCTAGATGGATACAAAGTATCCTAAATGGCACCTCTTCAAGAACTGGTTTGAGAGGAACCACTAATCAGGAAAAATATTTTTTTTTCATTGAGGTCTAACATTTCATCCTACATGCTTTGCAGTTGTGTTTGTATGCAACGCACATTTGTCATTAGCGTGAACAAAGCTGCACACGGAGCCTAATCAGTGACATCCCATGAAGCATCTGTGTGTCCTGAATGTCAACAGCAACGAATGAATACACGTGCAGCACAAACCTTCATCTCAAAGGTCATCAGCTCAGATCAGCTTGCTTCTGTTTGTGAGTGAAGGTGAAAAAGGCTGGATGGTTTATTGCATCATCAGGTATGTGTATCTTCACAGCTTTAGCTTGAAAATGTGAATGAAGCCTGAGAGGAAACTAGACCTAGTACAAAAAATAGGAGGAAGAAATGTGGAGGAGAACTAAGACTCAAAACAAAAAATGCCATCAGAGCATTAAGAGCCATCCAAGGACACTAAAGCAAAACACACTAAGAGCACGAGGCAGAAGCAGTGGCGCTACAAGGGAAGCCCATCTCTCTCTGTAATGCACCGCATATGAAATTATAACAAGCAGGACACGTTTTCCAGAGCCAGTGGAAAGGTCTGTAAAGATCTGCCAGAAGATCAAGGTGTAGTGAAGGATGACAGAAATAGGGCAATGCATTGTACATGGCTTGTCCTATGAAAACCACTAGCAAACTGGAAGGTTTAGAGGTTATCTCCCTTGGTTCCCTGATTTACAGGTTCTACAGCTACTCAGTGTTTAATTGAAGTGTTTCAGGATGAGGGGTGTGTGATGTGTGGGTTTGAATCCCAGACTAGTAGGTTGCCCTGAGGTACCCTTGGGCAATGTATCATCACTGCTCCCCGGGGTATTTATATTGGTCCCCCATGTTGCACAATGTGTTAGGGTGAAAAGCAGAGGTTGCATTTCTTTGTGTTGCATCCAGCTACATTTAAAAAAAATGTCTATTATTATTACTGTTAGATCAAAATTCTATATACAGGCATCCTGCATGTCATCCTGTATGTCATTAGGATGCAGAAATCAGTGTTGGCATGGTATTGATATCTCAAACATCCTAGCAGGAGAAGAACCTGAACCAGAAATCCCACATAAAGTATTGGCTGCTTTGAGTTTTTGTGGAAGGGGGGTTGAGCTCTTTCAGCTTTTATATTTATTGCTTAATTGGGTCCACTCGAAAGTGTCCTGTTCTGACATAAACCGGCATGTTTGTGTAACTGTTGATCATTCCTGACAGAGAACACCACGGAGATCCACTTGCTTTTGCTGCTACTTGCCGAAAAACATTTTGGATAAAACCTAACCAGCAAGCGGAAATCTGATCCTGCCCCGAGCCTTTGTGTTACACATGAAAAATTAGACCAAGCCTGATATTTTGTCAGGCCTCACTGGGCTGAGGTCAGATGCCATCTTTCTTTGCAAGGCTGAGAGGATACACCATGACTACCTGAGGCTATCCTAATTTTGGTCTGAGGATGAAGAACGGAGTAAGATCAGGAGTAGTCCTAGATTTAGAGCTCATACAATGGTTAGTAGCTTCCATGCAGCTTTGAAAGTCAAGTCCCTGACTGAGCATCCATTTTTTCTAGGTGTGTTGAGAAGGTCTTTTTATGTAAATCCACCCGTCCTACTCTGAACGGCTGCCAGTGTGTAGATCTGAAAATGTGCATGGTCGTGCATGGTTGTTTTTATCAAGGCACTGCTGCACTTTGGATGAAGGGACACCACCTTCTCTGAAGACTGAACCACTTCTCATAGCCAATCAGTCTATCCATCGCAATATCAATGTAAAAATCACTTCTATGTCTCTGGAAAACCTGGGTGTTATAACTGAAGACCAGTTGTCTTCTTCTGATCATGTTGAGTCACCTGGTCATATCGCTTTTCTCTTGCATCATAAAGAAAATCAGGTTGTACCTGATTCCTGAAGGTCCAGAACGTGGCATCACTCTGGTTGTTCTATCAGCCAAATAGGGCTCGTATCCACTTCTCACTGAGCTCCCCTGGCAACCCATGGCTGTTCGAAATTGAAGTCACCAACACTGACCTACAGCATGACTTGATCTGCTCCCTTATACTCCTCATTCTTTATGTTCTTCTAAGGTCTTCTGGCTTTGTCATCCCTTCCCATAAAGCAATCTCAGTCCAGAATGTTCTCAATCCTGGTTCGCAGATGGTGGAATTGAATCCCAAACTCTATCAGAACAGGGTTCTTATCTAGATTCTTGAAGACATATCTCTTCTGAGAACTGCTCTTCTCTTAACACCTCTTTATTTAATTTCATGTATATTTTGTAGCAAATGTTCCTGCAAACCTCTCAGCACACTCTGGCTTGAATGTTTTAATCATTCACAACATTGTTAAGTGAGTAAATATGAATCTTTAAAGTGGCTTCAAGTTTCCTGGCTACTGATCTGGGGACATATTTGATTGAGATGTCACTTGCTTTGAAAAAAATGAACTAAATGTTAGTTCTAATGTTATGACAGTGGCGTGTGGAGGCATTCTGCAGCCACCAGCATGACGTTTACAACATCGGACATGAATGCCAACATAATGCAATCCTGCTCTGCAGCAAAGGCACACGTATCTCCAGTTTGGCTGCTCATTTAGCCACTAGCCTTTAACCATTCATTTTAATGCACTTTTCAGGTTTGAGAAACTTACACTGATTGTCAATTACATAATGAATGCATCACAGCCTGAATCCCACACACACAGTACAATACACCAAGGAGGTACTGGAGAAATGAATGGAATTAAATACATCATGAATTAAATCACAGTGGCACCTTATAGTGGCTCCTTTGCAATTAGTGCTTAATGTGTTGAACGCACAAATTAGGCTCTACATCGTACTTTATTAAAGCCTGGTTTCGTCAATCTTTTTGGCTTATGCAGAAAAATAACTAGTTTTTTTCTCATTTTCCAGACTGTTCTCCATACTTCTGTTCCTGTGTTTTCAAGACTGACGCATAAATTAGCTCAGTTTTGAATTGATTGGATTGATTGGATTGATTGGTATAAAACAAACTATTTGGGCAGAAATCTTCTAAATTGTCAAAAATCTTCTAAATTGTCAAAAAATCAAACAAAGAAAAACTTTGGCTGCTATAATCAGAAACAGTTGCACATTTACAGTGAATCTGCTGAGAAAAGCAAACATACACACACACACACACACACACACACCCACACATACACACACACACACACACACACACACACACACAGCACACACGGAGCCCTTTGCCTATAGGAAGTCACTCTGAGTCTAAACTATTGCTGTCAAAGTCAAGCTAAAAGCCAAAGATGATTTATTATGGCAGGGTGAGCCATCTGTGTGTGTGTGTGTGTGTGTGTGTGTGTGTGTGTGCGTGTGCATGTGCATGTGAGAGAGTGTGTGTGTTTGTGCGTGGGGGGGTGGTTTCAGTTGACATAGACAATCAGAAGTGATCTGTCTTGCCCTCCCTTCACCCCTGAATCACGAGCAGACACCCTGGCATGACCTTTGACCTTTAAAATACAAAGGCCATGGCTGAAACTCCAGAGGGTTTCTTTCTCTCCTTGTCCCTTCAAACCCTTCTGTCACTTCACAGAAGTCACACTGACACGCACGCACACACACACACACACACACACACACACGTGCACACACACACACACGCGCTCACGCACAGGAAGGGCAGGTGCACACTGGAGCCTGAAGGCTTATTCTTCTCTCATGTTTAGCACCTGGTGTGCTATATACACATACAGTCAGTCAGTCAGTCATTTTCTGCCGCTTGTCCCAAACAGGGTCGCCGGGGAGTGCTGGAGTCCAACCCAGCTCACACAGGGCGAAAGACGGGGGACACACCCTGGACAGGTTGCCAGCCCATCGCAGTATACACATACATACATATCTATATATAGTGGGGGGGTGGTCTAGTGGTAGGCCTATGGATCTATGGACCAAGCAGTCACAGTTTCAAATTCCATCTCTAGCATCACCACCATTGGGTTCCTCAGAAAGACCTTTAACCCCGAGTTGTCCCTGTGATCAGGACATGGAAGTCGCTGGATAACAGCATCTGAAAATGTAAATATATGTGTGTGTGTTTCTAAACTATAACTGGGATCGATCAGGTCTATGGTTTGACATACTTAAATGTTTGTGCCTCCGATATTATTTATAATAAATATAGTATTTATGATTGATCTTCTTGCATATAAATCAATCAGCCAAAACATTAGAACCACTGCCACTTGACATGAATATTGATGATCTTGTTCCTGTGGCTCCTGTTAAAGGCTGGTACACACTAGACAGTAAGAGAACGGTCGGGTCTTGAAGTTGATGTGATGGAAGCAGGAAAATTGGGCAAACTTAAGGATCTGATGAAACAAACTATAAGGACTAAACATCTAAATCAGAGCGTCTCTGAGAAGACGTGTCACGTGTGGTGTTCCTGGTGTTCAGGGGTTGATACCGCCCAACTGGTCCAAGGAAGAACATGTCATGGGCACTGAGAAGCTGACTGATGATCATGAGTGCAAAGGCTAGTCCATCTGGATAGTACATAAGAGCTACTTCAGCACTAAAGACTGTTAAAGCTGGATGTTAGAACTGCTAACTGCTAACTGCTGTTTGAATATTTGGAGCAAATGTAAATGTTTAAATCGGTAAATCTCTTCAACCAGGTTTACTGGCAACCGTTCTTGGGACATGTTTGTTTCATATGTCACTTTGGAAAAAATGAACTAAATGTTAGTTTTAATGTTATGACAGTGGCGTGTGGAGGGATTCTGCAGCCAACAGCGTGACGTTTACTACATCGGACATGAATGCCAACATAATGCCATCCTACTCTACAGCAAGGCACACATATCTCCAGTCTAGCTGCTCATTTGGCCACCAGCCTTTCATCATTGGTTTTAATGCACTTTTCAGGTTTGAGAAACTTACACTGAATGTCAATTACACAATGAATGCGTCACAGCCTGAATCCCGCACACGCAATACAACAACCCAGAGGAGATACTGGAGAAATGAATGGAATGCATCATGGATTAAACTGCGGCGGCATGTTATAGTGTCTGCTGTAACTGCTAATGCTGGTTATCCTGGACAGATATCTGAACACGGTGCTGCACGATGTGGGACTGCAAGCTGCAGATCGGTCAGAGTACCCATGCTGACCTCTGTCTACGCTGGGCATCAGGACTATTGTACAATAGAGGAATGGGCTGATGGATGTGATGGATGTATTATGGGAAGAGCACAAGCAATAAGAGTTCTGACACAATAATCTACCACACACACATACACACACACACACACACACACACACATACACACACATTGATGCTGTCATAAAATGATCATTCTCTTGTTTGCTGTGCACCTCAAATGCATTATAGGAGATTGGAAACTCTATCTATGAGCAAAGGTGTGTGTGAGTGTATGTGTGTGTGTGAGTGTGCCCGCATGCATGAGTGAACACCCGCCACAGTTTGCACTCTTAAAATTAATGATACAATATCTGTGATGTGGTAGAGAAGTCAGTGTGGAGCAATATTGCAGCAGCCGATCAGCGGCAATCATTTGATCTGCTAGGACAGGATAAAGGGCTAATTCTGAAATGGCATTTTAAAATGTCATATATGTTATCGGTGCTGGCAGAAGGAAAGGGGCTGATGCAATGCTCTGCCGCAGTTTCATCATTGTCACGGTGCAATCAGTGTCCTACAGCTGGGACAATGTGGTTAAAACACAATATCACAATATTTTTGGAAATTTTTAAAAATATTGTTGCGACGTATGGGTGATGTGTAGTTGTAACCGCATGAAAAGATGATCTAAGTATATTTTAACGGGAATATCAATGTGATCATGGCCCATATTTGCACTGCAGTGGATCTAAAGCTGCATCGACACATTGTCGATTTTTCACAATGTTGTTCATATTTTTGCTTCAGGATTCATGAATGACAAGGTTTTTGGTTCTAACTTTCATAGCAGCCCCTGTATCTGACTGGTTTCAGAGGCAGGAGCAGTGTGGGATCATCTCAGCAGATCTGATTATTTCTTTCCTTTTTGCATACTTGCTCTCTAGCAGGTAAACCCAATTCCTTTGGGCTAATTTCACTCATTTTGCAATTAAATGCACTAATAGCAGGCAGAAAGAAGCATTGTGATTAAATCAGTCCAATTTGTGCCCAAACGGCATCTATTATGCATCCACCAGCAATTATATCAGTGTTAGAAAATGTGGGCGCCCATGCATGTGTCGACGTGTGTTGGAGTGTGAACCCATGCAACACATCTGTGTGTGCACTTTGCACGCTCCAGCGATGACACGCGTTGTTTTTTAACGATTAGCTTCTGGTTGCACTGACCAGCACACCTGCAGGTTGCTGTGGTGTCTAAACAGATGTTTCGAAACATCTGCACACAGGCAGCCTGAGGCTCTGAAGGTGATGATGCAGGTGGATTTGATTAGATCAATTAAAATAGTTTATTTATACATATTGGTGATAAAATAAAAGTGAAGGGTCGTTTTGAACTAAAATATCTTTAAAAAACCTCCAGTCGGATGTGTGTATAAAGATTGAATAATCTTTTGGCTGCTCCCGTTTAGAGGTCACCAAAGCAGATCTTCCATCGCATTTCTTCCAGTCCTCTTCCTCTTTCACACCGACCTCCTGCATGTCCTCTCTCACCACATCCATGAACCTCCTCTTTGTCCTTCCTCTTCATCTCTTGCCAGGCAGCTCCATCCTTAACATCCATCTCCTAATATACTTCTCATCTTTTCCTGTCCAAAGCAATGCAGTCTTGCATCTCTGACTTGTCCAAACTGTCCAAACTGAGCTGTCCCTCTAGTATATAAATTCCTAATGCTGTCCATCCTCGTCACCCTCAACACAAATCTGCGAAGTAGCTCCTCCAACCCACACTGCTAAAATCCCTAATTGAATAAAATGAACAAACTGGATCAGGTGAGATCTGAATCAAAGCATTTCCACCCCGGGAGATAAATTCCGAAAGAATATACATAAGAGCGATACTCTGTGGGTGTGTGTTGCGTGTTTAAGGGAGTCTATTTAGGAGTTTGACAACACGACTCTGCTTTTAAAGGTTGAGCAGGTGGACTCCTGTTCTCAGGAAGAACACACTCCTGCCTCTAAAATATACATGATATCAGCTCACAGCCAAGCAGGCCTTCACCAGCCCTCCTTTGCTCCTGTGGGTCATTGTGTATTAAAAGTATTTGGACACAAAGCCAAACTAATGTTCTCTCAAAACACAGGAGCTCAGGTTAACCCTTAGTGACCCAAACAAATCCCAGTTATGGAGGCAACTTAGCGTAACTGGGCGTGAATATATATATATATATATATATATATATATATATATATATATATATATATATATATATATCCATCCATCCATTCTCTTCCGCTTATCCGAGGTCGGGTCGCAGGGGCAGCAGCTCCAGCAGGGATGCCCAGACTTCCCTCTCTCTGGCAACTTCCTCCAGCTCCTCCGGGCGGATCCCAAGGCGTTCCCAGGCCAGCCGAGAGACATAGTCTCTCCAGCATGTCCTGGGTCTTCCCCGGGGTCTCTTTCCGGTGGGACGTGCCTGGAACACCTCACCAGGGAGGCATCCAGGGGGCATCCTAATCAGATGTCCGAGCCACCTCATCTGGCTCCTCCCGATGCGGAGAAGCAGCGGTTCTACTCTGAGCCCCTCCCGGATGACTGAGCTTCTCAGTCACACCCTCTGGTCCCCTTTCTTAAAGAGGGGGACCACCACCCCGGTTTGCCAATCCAGAGGCACCGTCCCCGATGTCCATGCGATGTTGCAGAGGCGTGTCAGCCATGACAGTCTTACATCATCCAGAGCCTTGAGGAACTCTGGGCGGATCTCATCCACTCCCGGAGCCCTGCCACCAAGGAGCTTTTTGACCACCTCGGCAACCTCGGCCCCAGAGATGGAAGAGGCCATCTCTATGTCCCCAGGCTCTGCTTCCTCCTCAGAAGGCATGTTGGTGTAATTAAGGAGGTCTTCGAAGTATTCCCCCCACCGACCTACAACGTCCCGAGTCGAGGTCAGCAGCGCACCATCCCCACTATACACTGTGCACTGCTTTCCCCTCCTGAGACGCCGGATGGTGGACCAGAATTTCCTCGAGGCCGTCTGGAAGTCCTTCTCCGTGGCCTCTCCAAACTCCTCCCATGCCCAAGTTTATGCCTCAGCAACCACCAAAGCCGTATTCTGCTTGGCCTGCCGGTACCAATGCCACCGCATTGAAGTCCCCCAGCAGAACTATGGAGCGCCCCCTCCAGAGACCCCAGAAAGGGTGGGTAGTCCAGACTGCTGTTTGGTGCATAAGCGCAGACAACACTAAGGACCCGTCCCCCGACCTGAAGGCGGAGGGAGGCCACCCTCTCATCCACTGGGGTAAACCCCAATGTACTGGCCCCGAGCCGGGGGGCAATAAGTATGCCCACACCTGCTCGGCGCCTCTCACCGGTGGCAACTCCAGAGTAGAAGAGAGTCCAGCCCCTCTCAAGGAGACCAGGTTCCAGAGTCCAAGCTGTGCATCGAAGTGAGTCCAACTATATCTAGCCAGAACTTCTCAATCTCACGCACTAGCTCAGGCTCCTTCCCCACCAGAGAGGTGACATTCCACGTCCCTAGAGCCAGCTTCTGCAGCCGAGGATCGGCTCGCCAAGGCCCCCGTCTTCGGCCACCGCCCAACTCACATTGCACCCGACCTCTTTGGCCCCTCCCACAGGTGGTGAGCCTTTGGGAAGGTGGACCCACATTGCCTCTTTGGGCTGAGCCCGGGCCGGGCCCCATGGGTGAAGGCCCGACCAGCAGGCGCTCGCCATCGGGCCCCACCTCCAGGCCTGGCTCCAGAGGAAGGCCCCGGTGACCCACGTCTGGGCGAGGGAAAGGGTCTTCCAAAGGTCTTTCTCGTCATAAGAGGTCTGAACCGCTCTTTGTCTCTTCCCTCACCTAGGACCTGTTTGCCTTGGGTGCCCCTACCAGGGGCATAAAGCCCCCGACAACATAGCTCCCAGGATCATTGGGACACGCAAACCCCTCCACCACGATAAGGTGGCGGTTTGAGGAGAGGATATATATCCATCCATTATCTGCCGCTTGTCCCGAACGGGGTCACGGGGGAGTGCTGGTGTCCAACCCAGCGCACACAGGGCGAGGACGGGGGAAGCACCCTGGACAGGTCGCCAGCCCATCGCAGGGATATATATATATATATATATATATATAAAAATATATATATTTAAAAAAAAAAAAAAAAATATACATATATATATATATGATATTTTTTTATTATCAGTGTTAACTCTGTGAAACAGAATGAGAAATTAGATTCTAAACTTGCGGCCCACTTGATAATGAACCTTTTTAATGCTGTATGTTGGTGGGAATGGACTTTAATGGACACTGTTTTATAATGTTTATAGATATTTTCACTAAATAAACAAAACATATTTTTCTGCTAAAAATCTGCTTTTATTCATTTTATTTTATTAGCAAAGCTTACTCAGAAAGCATTACAGTGTGTCTTAAGGAAGCTATTGATGATTAATTTAGATTTCCTTCATTTTCTGCGCTTGTCCCAAGCAGAAGGATCACGAGGGCCTTGGGGGTCATCCCAGCTCACACAGGGCAAGGACACGGGACACACCCTGGATAGGTTGCCAGCCCATCGCAGGGAGGAGCGTGACAGGGATGGCACCTTGCTCAAGGGTACCTCTCAAGCAACCTATTGGGAAGGGGTTTGAACCCCTGATCCTCCGAACAACACCCTAACCACTAGGCCACCGCTGCCCCCACAATTTAGATTTCAATAGGATGTAAATTGAAAGTAAATGCAATTCTCTGCATTGCATGCCATGAAAAGATTTTTTCTTTACTGGGCAGCTCGACTGATGTTCAGTGGCGAGCAATAAATGCTATTGCGCTGGTGTCATGTTTCGCCGTTCGCTATGAAAGAGAAAAGCGGAGGCGCAAATGCGCGGAGGAAATACGGATTTAATCACACACTGAAGCAGCACAATGGTGAGCGGACAATTCCGGATTGGCAGCTGCCTTAGTGATCTCCGTTCAGGTGTTGCGAATCCTGTTGAAAATGCGAGCAAAGAGTAAAAGCCACGGCTAGTATCCGGAGATCGGGATCGAACTCCGGGTCGCGCCGTGACAGGCGTGACAGGACCCCCCCTTTCATGTGCGGGCTCCGACCGCACTGACCCAGGAGGGCCACCATCCGCAGCCTCCGAGGAGTGTGCAGATAGGCCTGTGCGCCTGGGAGGTCGCCCCCGGGGAAGCGGAGCAGGCCGATTTGGGTGATTTCTATGGAAATCGGCCTTGAGCTGGGGACAAAGAACGTCTCTCGCGGCGACCCAGCTCCGCTCCTCCGGACCATATCCCTCCCAGTCTACCAGGTACTGCAACGCTCCTCGGCGACGGCGGGAGTCCAGGATCTCGGTGATCCTGTGTGCTGGACCCCTGTCCGTCTCAATGGGCGGAGGAGGCTCTCTCATGACACTCCCTCGAGCTAATGGTCCCGGGATCACCGGCTTTAGAAGGGAGACATGAAAAGTAGGGTGAACATTCATGGACGGGGGCAGTCTCAGGCGGTATGTGACCGGGGTTATTCTATTCTCTATCACAAATGGACCTATGAATCGGGGCGATAATTTTTTACAGGGTAGTTTGAGGTTGAGGTCTCGAGTGGAGAGCCATACCTTGTCACCCGGTGTGTACCTCGGGGCTTCTCTCCGATGTCGGTCTGCCTGGGCGCGAAAGCGACGAATCGCCCGTTCGATGTGCGCATGGGCCCTCTCCCACACCCGCTCTGCACCCTTGAACCAGTTGTCTACGCTGGGGACCTCCGTGGGAGTAGGGTCCCAGGGGCAAAGCGGTGGTTGGTACCCCAGCACGCATTCGAACGGGGTCATCCTGGTGGAGGAGTGACGCAACGAGTTTTGAGCGTACTCTGCCCAATAGAGGTACTCAGCCCAGTCGTGTTGCCGGTTGTAACAGTACGCCCGGAGGAATTTGTTCAGATTCTGAATGGTCCTCTCCGCCTGGCCGTTGGTCTGTGGGTGGTGACCAGACGAGAGGCTGACCGTGACCCCGAGTTTCTTTAGGAAGGCCCGCCAAACCCGTGACGTAAACTGGGACCCTCGATCCGATAGGATATCCTCCGGGAGTCCGTAGAACCGGAACACGTTCTGGAACAAAGCATCTGCGATTTGGAGAGAGGAGGGAAGGCTGGCAAAAGGGACGAATCGACATCCTTTAGAGAACCGGTCTACTACCACTAGAACACAGGTGTGCCCCTTAGACCTGGGTAGCTCCGTGACTAAGTCTATGGACAGATGCGTCCATGGCCTCTGGGGCACTGGAAGAGGTTGGAGCTTACCGGCAGGCATCTCTCGCGGGGTCTTTGTTCTTGCACAGATCTCGCATGACCGAACAAAAGCCCGGACGTCTTGGGTGAGCGTGGACCACCAATATCGCCTGTTCACCTTGTCTAAGGTGCATGCTATACCCGGGTGCCCTGCTGCTGGAGAGACATGGACCCACCTGAGCAAGGGCCTGCGGAACCGCTCTGGCACATACACCCAATCGGGAGGGCATTCCCCCGGCCTGGGATTGCGCCCGGCTTCCCGGAGGATGTCCCGCTCAAGGTCCCATTGCACCGGGGCAGCCACCACCATTGGAGGCAGGATGGGTACTGGTTCTCTCTGGGCCTCCAACGGGTTATGCATGCGGGACAATGCATCTGCCTTCCCATTTTTGGACCCGGGGTGATACGTGATAGAAAACGAGAATCGAGTGAAGAACAAAGCCCACCTGGCCTGACGAGGGTTGAGTCTTTTGGCCTGCCGGATGTACTCCAGATTCTTATGATCGGTGAGCACCATGAATGGATGTCGAGCACCCTCTAACCAGTGGCGCCACTCCTCCAATGCTGCTTTGACTGCTAGCAGTTCCCTATTCCCTATATCGTAGTTTTGCTCCGCCGGGGTCAACTTGCGTGAATAGAAGGCGCACGGATACAATTTACTGGGGTTGCCATGGTTTTGGGATAAGACAGCTCCCAGTCCCACTTCGGATGCATCTACCTCCACGATAAAAGGCCTCCCGGGGTCTGTGAGTTTAAGGATAGGTGCGGTCGTGAAACGTCTTTTTAACTCCTCAAAAGCTACACGCGCCCCCCGAGTCCAGCTCAAGGACACCGGTTTGCCTCTCAGCAAGGAGGACAGGGGAGCTGCCACTGTGCTAAAGTTTCTGATGAACCTACGGTAAAAGTTGGCGAACCCCAGAAATCTCTGTAACTGTTTGACGGTACGGGGCTCAGGCCAATGCATGACCGCCTCTACCTTGCCTTTCTCCATTCTTACCCCCCGGGGCCCGATGAGGTAACCAAGGAACCCTATCTCTGCCTTGTGAAACTCGCATTTCTCCGCCTTTACGTACAACCCATGTGAGAGCAAACGAGAGAGCACCCTGCCTACCTGGGAGACGTGTTCGGCATAGGATTTGGAAAAGACTAAAATGTCGTCCAGATACACTATTACAAATTTGCCTAGCATGTCTCTCAGGATGTCGTTAACAAAGGACTGGAAGACAGCTGGAGCATTTGCGAGTCCGAACGGCATCACCCTGTACATGTAGTGGCCTGAGGTGGTACTGAATGCTGTCTTCCATTCGTCCCCCTTTCGTATCCTCACCAAGTTGTACGCACTGCGGAGATCTAGTTTCGTAAAGATCTTGGCCCCTTGGAGTTGTTCTAAGGCAGAGGGAACCAGGGGGAGCGGGTAGCGGTACTTAACAGTCACCGAGTTCAGGCCTCTGTAGTCGATGCACGGCCTGAGTCCTCCGTCTTTCTTTTTCACGAAGAAAAACCCGGCGGATGCTGGCGAGGTGGACCGCACGATGAACCCCTGAGCTAATGCCTCGGCAATGTACTCCTCCATTGCTCTCGTTTCCGGGCCCGATAACGGGTAGATGCGAGAGCGAGGGGGTGTAGCACCAGTCAGGAGGTCAATCGCACAGTCCCAGGGTCTGTGGGGGGGAAGCCGCGTAGCCCTTTTGGAGCTAAAGACCTGCCTCCAGGCGGCATACTCGTTTGGGATGGCCGGAGGTAGGTGAGCCAAGGGGCTCTCCACTGAGGTAGAGGACACAGATAGCCTTGGGGGAAGGCACTGAGCAGCGCACCTTGGGGCCCATGACTGGATCTGTCCCGTTGCCCAGTCCACTACAGGGTTGTGAGACCTCAACCACGGAAGACCTAATACCATCTCATAGCTGGACTGGGTAAGGACAAAGAATGTGATGTGCTCTGTATGGGACGGCTGGACGGTAAGTTTAACCGGGTCGGTTACCTGTGACAACCCGTTGTTCGGGATGGGTCTCCCATCCACGGCTCGGATGGTAACCGATCGGTCCAATGCGTGATGAGGTACCCGCAGGCGATCTGCAACGGAAGCGGAGAGGAAGTTGCCAGCCGATCCGGAGTCTATTAGTGCTGAAACATAAAACATATTATTCGCGTAGCCCACAGCAACCCTCACCAAGCACTGGTCAGTCAATAAAGCAGCCTTTGAACAAACTGTTCTTACATAGTCTTTCTGCCTTATGGCTGGACAGTCCCTCTTCCAGTGCCTTGGACTGCCACAGTGATGGCAAAGTCTCCAACTCCCTTGCCGTTCCTTTTCGGACTTGGGTCTCGTGGCTCCGAGTTCCATTGGATCTCCCCACTCCCGCTCCTCGGGCTTCCGTGGGGAAGCCGCCCGGACGGGTGATGTGCGAGGGGGACTCCGAGGGCGTGGCCGTGGAGATCGGGGTGGCTGGGACCGGCGGTGCTGGTCCAGTTGGATTGCTAGATCGATGACTTCGTCTAGCTCCAGTCCCACATCCCTGCAGGCTAACTCCCGCTGGAGTTCCTCGTGCAGGCCTGCCCTGAACACCGTGAGGAGGGCCCGGTCGTCCCACCTGCTATCCACCGCGAGGATGCGGAATTCCATTGCGTAGTCCGCAGCCGAGCGCGCCCCCTGCCGGAGCCTCAGCAGTCTGTCCCCACCGGCTAGTCCATGGGCGGGATGGTCAAAGACGGCACGGAACTGGTCACAAAACCGAGCATAAGAACGTACCGCCCCGTGCTCTCGGTCCCAGACTGCTGTACCCCACTCAGCCGCGCGACCAGAGAGTCGCCCAATGAACGCGGTAATTTTCTCGCGATCTGTCAGGTGGGGAAATTGTTCGAAGTACATCGAAAAAGCGACTACGAAGCTTCGACAGGAATCCGGATCCCCGGCATACCTTTCAGGCAGCGCCACGTGAAGCCCCGTGTCTCTGGGGGGTGGAGTGGCGATCGTCTGCAGTTGCGGGGGAGGGAGCGGACCGGCGGCCACCGTTAGCTTCTCCATCCGACTCGAAAGCTCCGCCAGGGCGGCGAAAACGTTGTGTTGCGTCCGCTCCTGCTCCGTCACCCGCCCGCGAAGCTCCTCGATTTCTCCCCTTCTCTCTTCGCGGGGGAAACCTCCGGCTGCGCCCCCTTGGGAGGTCCGTTCATCTGTCATGTTTCGCCGTTCGCTATGAAAGAGAAAAGCGGAGGCGCAAATGCACGGAGAATACAGTTTAACCACACACACAAACAGCACACAATGGTGAACGGACAATTCCGGATTGGCTTGGCTGCCTTAAGTGATCTCCGTTCCAGGTGTTGCAGATCCTGTTGAAAATGCGAGCAAGAGTAAAAACACGGCTAGTACTCCGGAGATCGGGATCGAACTCCGGGTCGCGCCGTGACAGGCGTGACAGCTGGCTAAATAACACTGTTTTTTTTTTTTACATTTATGCACTTCCATTTCCTGAATACAGGGACAGTCTCCCTGGACCAACTCACTGTTGAGGGTTTTGCCCAGGAACCCAACTGTGGCAGTGCTGCAACCTATTTGTCCATAGGCAGGTCTCCTACCACCAGACCACCATGCCCTCCAGCTGGCCTAGACTCTTGGCTAGGGATGGCTGAGGCATTGCCTCGGATCCAACTTGTGAATTCCCAGCACTTAGTTCCCAACTCCTGCCCACACTTCTTCAGCCCTCTAGAAGGTTTAGCAAATTAAATAATGCAATAAATGATTAACAGTTTGCAAAGTTTGCCATCACACAGCACAATAAACAGGGTCATTTGTCCTATTTTACAGTGCCTCTCACTTAAAAGCAGCGGTGGTGTAATGGTTAGGGAGTTGCCCTTGCATTGGAAGATTGTGGGTTTGATTTCCCTCACCAGTGGGTTGCCCTGAGGTACCCTTGAGCAAGGTACTGCCCCTGTCACTGCTCCCTGAGTGCTTTCAATAGTTGCCCACTGCTGCACGGTGTTTGCATGGGTTAAATGCAGAGGTCCAATTTTCTTGTGGTTCACTGTGTGCTGTGCTGTGACCTCGCAATGACAAGGGTTGTCACTTTCACTTTTTTCACTTTTCACTTTAAAATAAAACTAGCCTGCTGTGTCTGCTCTGTTCATCATCCATTTTGACTGACTAATCATTAAGTATGATTTAATTTTTTTGCAAATAACAATCACTCATTTTCCTTTTTTTTTTTCATTTTCCGTTGTGCCATAATTTTTTAAATTGTTTGAATCCTGCAATTAAAATAAATGACCACTGAATGTATCACTAATGGCGGGCAAGGCTTGCATTTCCCAGCATTTTGTCTCTTGTCTGAGCAGAAAAATTGACTATACTATACATTATCAGCATGATTTACACAGCTTGATACATATAAGGTGCTCCTAATGAAGTGAAAGTGAAGTGAAAGTGACTTTTTGCAGTTGTAAGCACAAAGCACTCAATTAATCACTTCGAAATGCATCCTCTGTATTTAGCGGACACACTGTGCAGCAGGGGGCAGCTATATCCAGCAACTGAGGAGCATTGATGGAGACAATACCTTAATCAGTGGTTACCTCAGGGCAACCTACTGGTCTGGGATTCAATCCCATGACCTTCCATCCTGAGGCCAACTCTCTAACCACTAGACAATGACTACAGTGACAGTTATGATGAAACTAAATTAATTTCTTTTAAATGGTCCCCATAGCAAAGTTGGTACTGAAATAAACTGGGCAAAAATAAATCTCCAAAAACAAGATGAAGATGATGTTGACATTTGTGTAATGCACCACAAGGAGTCCAATTTCTTTTTTTTTTCTTTTCTTTTTTTACTGTAAATGATTCTAAAACGGGGCAGTGGTGGCCTAGTGGTTAGGGCGTTGGTCGCATGATCGGTGGATCGGGGGTTCAAACCCCTTCCCAATAGGTTGCCTTGAGGTGCCGTCCTCGTCTCGCTCCTCCTTGCGATGGGCTGGCGACCTGTCCAGAGTGTGTCCCCTGTCCTTTGCCCTGTGTGAGCTGGGATGGACTCCAGTACTCCCCGCGACCCCACTTGGGACAAGCGGCAGAAAATAACTGACTGATTCTAAAACTAATTCCAAAGCTGTTTCTAGACCTGGTTTGAAACCTGATTCTAAAACTTATTCTAAACCTAAACATGATTCTAAATTCCATTCTAAACCCAATTCCAAAAGCTGATTCTAGACATGATTCTTAAACAGATTCTGTTCCGGCTAATGCTCAAGACCCTCCACCTCCCAATACACCCCAGGGACAGCCATATGTCCCCTTCTTGTCTCTGAAGCCAGGCATTCGAGTGGGCTCATTTCTCCACAATTGCACTCTAAATATTGGTGAAAATATTGGTGTTGGTATTACCACTTCCACCTCCTCCCTCTAGAATCATTGATTATACAATTTCCAAATTCCTGGATGTCCAGCACTAGGTTAGAGCTGGCAGTACCTCTTAGACTGGGAGGCGTACGGGACAGAGTAGAGGTCCTGGGTGCCCATGAGCGCTCTTGCTAATTGCTTAATTGCTCCCTCATCACGGAGCACCACCGGCATCATCCTGCAGCTCTTCATCCGAAAAACACTAAAACACCTGACTGTCCTCCTGCAAACTCATTGAGGGAGTGCTGTTGGCCAGGAGACAGTAAAAGTGGTTGCACCTGAGTCAGTGCGTTGGCGTAAGCCTGATTCTAAGCCTGATTTCAAACCTAATTTGAAACTTGATTCAAAACCAGATCCAAATTACTCTACATTTCCAAGGACGATCCACATAAAATGGGCACAATTGGTCCTGTCAGATTGTGAACTTTCACAAAGCAACATGCTGAACAGATGCTGAACCAACAATCTTAAATGAAACATTGAAAATGAAGTAAATGGAGTAGATGAGACTGAAACTGAGCAGCTGACTTATCTCACAAACCCGCTTGAAGAGGATGAAAGTTACTAGAATATAAGGAAAAAGTAAAATTAGAGATCTATCAAGATGCATTCGGAGTGAAGTCCAGCCCCTGTGAGAGAACTTCACATTTCTGTTGACTTTAACATCCTTTTCTTGTAAAGCAGGTTTATAAGAAGATGCATTCAGCTTTTCAATCTTTTCTTCTTTTATTCGTTTATTCTTTTTAAATCAACCAATCAGAGGCTTTTACTTTGATGCGTGAGAGTTCTTTCAGCGAGACACATGACAGAAAACCCCTCTCATCATCTCTCTGTCTCTCTCTTGATTCTCTCCTAATTTCTCTCTCCCTCATGTCCTTTCCTACTGTCTCTTTTCCTCCGGGTCTCTTTTTTCTTCCTCTTTTTCTCCCTCCCTCCCTGCTGTTCTCTCTCTCTCTCTCTCTCTCTCTCTCTCTGTCTCTCTCTCTCTATTTGTTTAAGCATCAGATTTCCCGCGCTTTCAGCACAGCAGCGCACATGCGTTCAGTCTGGAAATTTAAAATGGAATGACTTTAACAGTCCCAGCGGAGAGAGAGAGAGAGAGAGAGAGAGAGAGAGAGAGAGAGAGAGAGAGAAGTTAACTGAGGAGAGGGAAGACTAGGGGACAACAGAAAGGGAGAGAGGGAGAAGAGGAGAGACAGAAGCAAGACACGAGAAAGGGAGAAGAGGAGAGAAGAAAAAAAGAAGAAGGAGAGAGAGAGAGAGAGAGAGAGTGTGTGTGTGTCTGTCTGCTGGGATGGCGCTGAACTGTGTATCATGGCTGTTTCTTCTGTTACTCCAGTCTGACGGTAAGAGATTTGTTTAATCCACTGTTATCATCTCTCTCTCTCTCTCTCTCTGTACCTCTTTTGTCCATATCTTTATTTATGTGTTGTTTTTCTCTCTCCCTCTATCACACATGGTTTATGTAAAGTTGTAAACTTAAGTGTAAACAGAAGTGTATTAGGAACGTCAATGTAATTGTAATAGAAGGAATCCTCAGAACAGCATTCGTTCTTTCGTTCTTCCCCTCCGTTAACAGAAGTGCATCAACTCTTAAACACAGAACAAGAGCAGAATACACTCCTCAAATCCTGTCTGGGCTACTGCAGGGCCTCAAGCAGATCTGATCTGTGTGTGTGTGTGTGTGTGTGTGTGTGTGTGTGTGTGTGTGTCTGTGCTTTTTCCGTTTATGTAAGTGGAATTGAGTAAGCCAAAGAGTAATAGTGACAGCACTGCGCGCGCGTGTGTGTGTGTGTGTGCGTGTGTGTGGTGGAGCGAGGGTTAGATGGCTTGTGTTTGCTTTTCTGGCCTATTTTAGACTGCATCTGAGGGACACGCCTGATGGGCTACTCTCTTGTGAGTGTGTGTGTGTGTGCGTGCGTGCATATGAGAGAGAGACTACCTTCTTACACTTTACACTCTACTCTTATTTAAAACACTGCATTCTTATTGTACTACATTGTACACGATCAGGCTCAATCTGCCCTAAACTATATTGCCTGATGACTGAGTTGTTTCATTAAAGCTTTCCAAAAGTTTTGTGTATTTTTAAGAATCCTTTAATGATGGAAAGACAGATTTTGGCGAGATAAGTGTAGTGTTTCACCAGCTTCATATGTAAAGAGGTTTGGCCAAGTTTAGACTTTTATAATATTATAATAATCGTGATTATTATATGATTATAAAGAAGTGTCCCCACATCTCATTTCACATCGTGACTGTGTGTTTGAATTATGGAGGCATTTTTAAAAAATCTTTCTCAAATTTCAACGTGAGTTTAGTATTTCTGTAACAAACCAATGAAAATGTTCAGATTATGCCGGCCTGAACACATTAAAATGGTTTATTATTATGTAAACTGCTGTGGTGTGTATGTTCATCCCGGCCGCACAGAGAACTTTAATTATTAATCACATGATACACACCTGAAAGATTTTCTTCTCCCTCTCTTCTTGTCGTTCGTTCCTTCTTTCTTTCTTTCAGGCAGAAAACAAACTTAAACTGGGTAACTTCTTATTTTGCTCTCGTAAATTACTGTTAATGGGCTGTATCCTGAACACCACACTACCACACCAAGTGTGGTTAAAGAGTGCACAACCATTAGACATGCTGTAATGTAGTGTGTAAAGTGTGGATGTGTGTGATTTGGGATGCAGCCCGCTACCATAAAGGTCACTCGGTTGGCTCACAGACGCAGAATAATAATCATTAAAATCATTAAAACGCTGGAGCTTCTCTTTGAGAGAAAGTTTGTTTTAAGAACCCGTGAAGTACTGGTCTCCATGCTTTTTGTCACGTGGCGGGGGGCGGGGCTCGCACACAGGTGCCCAGCGACCTCGCTGGCACCGGCGCGTTACACTTTTATTCCCTCCCCAGAGAGTCACATCTAATACCAGTCCACCATCTCGTCCCCTGACCTTCCCATATGTGCCTTCATTGGTTAGTGAATCCAGTTAGATGACAATCCGGCATTTCAGTTCTTCTTGATCTTCTTGGTGGTCAGATGTGGATGCAGCTCATGACACTAAATGACTCTCATTGGCCTTTGTGTCATATGTTCTTCTTGCCTGTAAATTTTGTGTGATTTAGGGACGTGGAATGTCACCTCTCTGGTGGGGAAGGAGCCTGAGCTAGTGCGTGAGATTGAGAAGTTCTGGCTAGAAAAAGTGATTTTTGTTTTAAAAATTAAATCATGGTGTAGTTTTTATTGTATGATGACTGTGTGCAACACTGATGGAAACCTAAAGATCATGACATTCCTTTTCTATTTTAATGAAATCATTCAACGAATCAGCAAGTTAATTTCCTTAAGACACCATTTTAAAATTAATTTTAACAAATCCCCTTGAGAGTAAAAGAACATACTTTTTTCTTTTTTTTAATTTTCTCTCATTTTCCTCATATGATCACAGCGAGTCACCTGTTTCCATTTCCTAGGGTGCTCTGCATCTTCCTCTTTCAAACCTTCCACCTGCATGTCCTCTCTCACCATGTCCATAAACCTCCTCTTTGTCCCTCCTCTTCTCCTCTTTCCTGGCAGCTCCATCTTCAACATCCTCCTCCCAATATAATTCTCGTGTCTCCTCTGCACATGTCCAAACCAATGCAACCTTACCTGTCTAACATTGTCTCCAAAACATTTAACCTGAGCTGATAAATTGCCAAATAAAAGGTGTGTGTGAGTGTGTTTGTCTGTGTGCCTGTCCTGTGATGGACTGGCAACCTGTCCAGTGTGTGTCCCAACATTTTGCCCTAAGAGAGCTGCCACAGACTCCAGCACCACCCATGACCATAGTTAGTACAAGCGGCTCAGAAAATGAGTGAGCGATTGACTAATTTGCTGACACCAAAATTTCATTAATTTCACAGAAAAAAAGTGATAGATTTCTGAAGTCATTCAGTGTTAGAAACCTTTGAGTGAGATGATTTAGGAATCCATTTAGGAAATTAAAAGGAACGAATAGCAGACAATGGCTGAATGACAAGAGAACAACAAACAGAAGACAAAGACTATCAACTCTGCCCCAACTCATAGAGTGGAATATACATACACTCTTATTAAACACCTGGCCGAATGAACTGGTCATATCTGCAGTTAGGCATGTCCCGTCAGGGCAGGCACCTGACACCTGTGACAATTAATCACGTATTAAATCAAGGTTGGAATTCAACACACACATCTACACACCTCAGTGGCATCTCTTTCCTCTGACAAACATTTCTTCTTTCATGTGTGTGATCCTGCTGTAGATGCTTTATGTTTTGTAGAGGGGCAATAGATCAAGGTCAGATGACAGAAAGGATGTTTTGCACACACACACACACACATGTGCACACAAACACACGCACACACACACATACACACACACTCACACACACACACACACACTGATATGAAGCAGATCCGAGTACTGAATCGCTGCAGGGAACAAACATTCAGAAATGACTAATGTTTAATAGAGTTATAGTGGCTCATCTGTGTGTGTGTGTGTGTGTGTGTGTGTGTGTGTGTGTGTAAGCGTAACAGATCATTTCAATAGCATGTGACATCATCTTGGATCCTCAACATAAACTAGGTGTGTGTCAGAGCATCATGTTCAGAGAGAAGAGGCAGAGTCACACACACACACACACACACACACATCTCCACCCCACTAGAGTGAGTGTGTGTGTGTGTGTGTGTGTGTGTGTGTGTGTGTGTGTGTGTGTGTGTGTGTGTGTGTGTGTGTGTGTGTGTGTGTGTGACTCTGCCTCTTCTCCAAGATGATGTCACATGCTGTTTGTGTGTGTGTGTGTGTGTGTGTGTGTGTGTGTGTGTGTGGGATTAGGCAAGGTGTTGGGTTGTAGATGGTTGTGTTCTGCTCCTCTCTGTAGCTGATGAGATGTGAAGGCGTGGGCAGTGCTATGAAATCACTCTGGCGTGTTTTTCACCATTTCTGCAGGAAGTGACCACACGCTGCTCGGCGTACACTTCGGCCTTTTCGGGACCTTGACAGATGTGTAGTGAAAGTGAAAGTGACCATTTGTCACAGTGAAACACAGCAAAATTTCTGTGAAATACAACAAAATGCAACCTCTGCTTTTAACCCACATACGCCATGCAGCAGTGGGTGGCCATTTCCAGCACCCGGGGAACAGTGTTGGAGATGATACCTTGCACAATGATACCTACTGATCTGGGATCTGAACCCACGACCTTCCAATCCTGGGGCCTGGTTTCTAACCACTAAACCAGCAGACCTTCCACAACTCCAGATGTAATCAGTCTAGTTTAATGTCTTTAGTTCAGCCCAGACCAGTAGTTTGCACTGAGGTATCCTTGAGCAAGGTACCATCCCCATCACTGCTCCACAGGCACTTTCAATAGCTGCCTGCTGCACGGTGAGTTAAATATGCATTTAGTTGTGGTTCACTGTGTGTTGGGTTTCAAGATGAAAGTCTCAACATTGAGACTAGGCTGAAATGGATTTTCATTGCAAAGGGACCTTTATTTTACTCTCTGAATTTCCTCTCAGTGGTGGAGGGACAATGTAGAGTTGACCCACTGCTCTCATCCAAGGCCAAAGCTTATCTCTGAGTTAGAGCTCGACTGGGATCTTGTAAATGTCCAAATGTCCTAGCTTCCTCTTAGAAACATGGACATGCTCATACTTCTTAAAAAAATAATATCTTACGATAAGTGACAAAGATTTTTGTAACTGTCTGAGTTTTTTTAAAAATATATTTTAATAAATGTTTTATTTTTATGAGGGAAATGGGTGATATATCTTTTTTTTTTACTTTTTAAAAAAATTATTTAGTCAGTCAGTCAGTCAAAATTGTGACCAATGTTGTATCATGACCTTCTTATCCTGTTATTATCATTTCATATCATTAAATCCCAAGTAAATACAACCCCAATATGTCTCCACTCATTGAAACCACGTCCAGCTCTTCATTAAGGTGGTGCAGACCAGTGGACGGGGTTTAAGACAGTGTTTTTCCTGTGAGCTGTAAACATAAACTAAGCTTTATTGCTGCCAGTCTTTACACACATCAGGGCTGATATTCACAGAGCGGTTGTGAGAAATGTGATCCTTTATCAGACGGATAAAGGTTTGCATTATCTAGGGGGTGCAAAACAAAATGTGATTTACAAGGTTTCTGCATTATCTGGATTGACTTTGAACAAGCATAACAATCAAACTTTGAATTAGAAATACGAGTAAAAATTATGTCTGATTAAATCAGTGGATGGAGAGAGATTCCCACTTAAATGGAATTTGGATGAATATTTTTGGATTGGAGCGAAAGTCACACGAATTACACTTTGACTTTCCAACCAGCAGTTTATCAGATTATTGGATTTAGATTAGATTATTGGATCAGATTTCATTACCTCATACAAAAATGGTCTAAACTGGAGCTGAGGGCTATTTTGTGTGTGTGTGTGTTTTGGTCAGGTTCTCTGGAGGCAGATGCTGAGGAGAGGTTGGTGGAGGTTCTGTTGGGTCCAGACCGCTATAATAAACTGATCAGACCGGCAGTCAATAAGAGCCAGCAGGTCACCATCGGAATCAAAGTATCCCTGGCTCAGCTCATCAGTGTAGTGAGTGACACCCACATACACACACACACACACACACACACACACACACACACACACACACACACACCTTCCTAATGCTGTTTTTCTATTAACCAC
Source organism: Hepsetus odoe (assembly GCA_017165825.1). Taxonomy (NCBI): domain Eukaryota; kingdom Metazoa; phylum Chordata; class Actinopteri; order Characiformes; family Hepsetidae; genus Hepsetus; species Hepsetus odoe. Next base: position 23,727,834 of record CM029377.1, read on the forward strand.
CTCTTGCAGAACGAGAGGGAGCAGATCATGACGACTAATGTGTGGCTCACTCAGGTCAGCAACACACACAAGAACCATTAACACCACACACACACACACACACACACACACACACACACACACACACACACTGAGCGCCAGCCTTCTCATGACACACACAGCAGCATGTTCTAAACTGGTTCTGGTGAGTTTTATACTCAAGATTTCATGTGCTGATGAGTATTAGTGCTGTATTATCCAAATTTATTCTTGGATCTCCCAATACTGACTCCGATACTGACACCACGTCAGGTCGCAACATGTAAAAGACCCTTCTGAGCAGTTCCTGAGGAAAGCAGGACAGTACTCATCCCTAATCCCTAATATACTCATCCCTAATCCTGTCCATGCTCGTCCTGCCCGACGCAAATCTCAGCATCTTTAACGCTGATACCTCCAGCTCTGCCTCCTGTTATCATAAAAGATAACTTCAGTGTATAAAAACGTTTTAATGAAAAAGAGTTTTGTTGCCCCCTCTGGTCCAAATGGAAATTGTTCTATGTTTATTGCAGATTTTCAGCCCTAATAAACACAGTTCTTACCAAAATCACACGGCATGATGTCACACGGTATGATATCCTGAACCTGTCAGTGTCAATGCAGTTCAGAAACGCACATCAGTCTTGGTCCTTTTGGTCCCTCATCCTATTTTTTCTCCCCCTTTGCAGGAATGGAATGACTACAGACTTGTGTGGGACCCAGATGAATACGATGGCATCAAAAAAATCAGAATCCCCTCTCGCCACATCTGGCTGCCCGATATAGTCCTCTACAACAAGTACGCCACAGCTGCAGTCGCAGAAGTCTTCCCTCTCACTCGGTGCCCATCACACACTACGCCTCCCTCTGCATTAGTCATGGCCGCACAAATGCTAATTAGCTCCCTGCAATGTGAGGAAAGTCTGGGAGATTTGTTAATTGATTAGTTGGTGGGTCTTTTATCAAAGGAGATCATATTGTCATTCAGGGTGAAGCTATTTGAGTAGTTTTTTAGAAGAGAAACCCCTCCGAATTAGGAAATGATCTTTGTCATTTGCTGCATATTAAAGGCATAAGGCTCCTAATCTGAAGGCTTGACGTGTAGTGGATTTTGCCTGTTTTTTTTCATGCAGGAAACACAACTCCATGCAGACTGTCAGTTTTCCAAAAGACTGACTAATTATGCCACGGAGTTGCCAAAAGCGAGAGAGCGGCCGCCTCACCAAGTCAGGTCGTTTTTAGAATGATCTCAATCGCAAAAAAGCTTTTCACAAACAGTGTCGCTCAGGCGACTCAAGCTACGTGATCTAGGTCACCTGCACCTTGTAGACTGCTGGACCTTTGTTTTAATGGATGGGATGTCTCCAGCATTGAGTGAACAGTGTTGAGTTACCTAGTTCATGAAACAATGACGAGGAGAATGGAAATTTGTATAAAGAATAAAGAATTATGTTTCGATTTGCTCAAGAAGCGAATTGGTGTTACAGACAAAGGTGGGCTGCGTGATCCCTAAAACAACATTCTGTTTAAGGGCTGCTTTTAATGAAAAGACCTTTTAATGAAAATGGTCCTCTGAAGCTTCTTGTGCATGTTAATCAGAGACTATCAAAGAGTCTGGATTTTCAGCAACGTATAAAAGAGCAATTGTGAATGTGAATAAATACACTGTGATCATTATCTCACCTGACAGGCAGGTTTCAGAATTGCTATCAGATAAATTAAGGCTCATTAAATTTCAGCCACTTTTTAAGGCATGTAATCTGATTGTGCCACCATCAAATTACAATCTGTACAATCGAAAGCATGGATCTAAACATAGATCATTTTCAAGATCAGTGGGACACTAACTGTCTTTAAACCAATTATGAAATGACATAACATTTCTGTGCTGGCTGAACAGTAAAGAATTCATTTTTCGTCTGCATTTAATCTACAAACACATCAGTAGTGGACTGAAACGACAGCGCCCGGGGAGCAGTGTTGGGGACAGTACCTTGATCAAGGTTTTAGCAGTAAGAAACGTTTAAAGCCATGAAGGAAGAGGCAACATCGCTCTTGTCAGAGCAACGTAAAATATGAGTTTAAAATAAATGTTCCACAATGCAGCGTTTTAAAGAACCTGGCAGACTAGTATCTTCTTCTGTCAGCTGCTCCTGTTTAGGGGAGCGAGGCCATGATAGGCTTTAAATGCAAAAAGAAGTATTTTAAACTTAATGCCATTGTGAACAGGTAGCCAGTGAAGGTGATGGAGGACAGGAGTGATGTGTAATGAATGTGCAGTGTGGCTGAGAATGAGAGCAGCTGAATTTTGGATAAATTTAGCTAAAAACATTTGCATGGTTTAATTTACGCAAAGCAGCCATAACTATTGTGCCATTAAGGCTGATATTTGCATTCTCTCAGGTGCTACAATGAGACCTGGTGGAAAACCAAGACACTTTGACCACCAAAATCCCAGCGCTTAAGTGACAGTGAGAGTGACTATTTGTCATTGTGAATACACAGCAGAGCTAATTTGGAAAAGAAGGACAAAAAGGTAAAATAGGCAAACATGAACTGTGGCAGAAATTTGAGAGAACTGAGGAGACTGTTGTAAGTCTTGCAAGTACCGGAGAGAGTGATGCTGTTATTAAGACTGTGATAAAGAAGGGATGTAAGCTCATAACTGAGGTCCAGAAAAAATGGCTGTAAAAAAACATAGAAATTAAAATCTTATTTTCTATCCCTCAGTGCGGATGGTGTTTACGAGGTCTCCTTCTACAGCAATGCCATTGTCTCCAACACGGGCGACATCTTCTGGCTCCCTCCAGCCATTTATAGGAGTGCCTGTGCCATTGAGGTGCGAAACTTCCCCTTTGACCAGCAGAACTGCACGCTTAAGTTTCGCTCATGGACATACGATCGCACTGAGCTGGACCTGGTGCTGACATCAGACTTCGCCAGCCGTGATGACTACACGCCCAGCGGTGAGTGGGACATTGTCTCACTGCCAGGCCGCAAGAATGAAGACCCAGATGACGCCAAGTACATGGATGTGACGTATGACTTCGTCATCAAGCGCAAGCCGCTCTTCTACACCATCAACCTGATTATCCCATGCGTACTCATCACCTCGCTCGCCATCCTGGTCTTTTACCTTCCATCGGACTGCGGCGAGAAGATGACGCTTTGCATCTCCGTCCTCTTGGCGCTTACTGTGTTCCTTTTGCTCATTTCCAAGATCGTACCTCCAACGTCCCTCGCTGTACCACTCATCGGGAAGTACCTGATGTTCACGATGGTACTGGTCACCTTCTCCATCGTCACAAGCGTCTGTGTTCTCAACGTTCACCATCGTTCTCCGTCCACCCACCGCATGCCTGAGTGGGTCAAGTGTGTTTTCCTGTGCCGCCTGCCCATTTTCCTCCTCATGCGGCGGCCAGGCAGTTCCAACGTACGGGAGCGATTCCGACGGAAGCATCAGCGCAAGTCCTTCTCCAGTGGGACGTTGGACGACACTTTAAGCCTTGGGGACGACCCGAGGGCCTGGAGGCTGGGGGAGCTGCCTGAGGGGTCTGAGTTCAGGCAGAGGGTCAGGCTCAGACGGGACCCAGAAGTGGATGAGGCCATAGAGGGCGTGCGGTTCATTGCAGAACACATGAAGATCGAGGACGACGATGAAGGGGTGAGGGGAATCATTCTTTAGCAATGTTCTCATAGACATTTGTATAGTGGTTTGGATGAGCTTTTTATATACTTTTTAGCTTAATGGGGAAAAAACTCTAAATCTCTAAAGGGTAAAAAGTGAAAAGAAGAAAAAATGTTCAACAAAATTTTCCAACAAACAACAACTTTGTGCACAATTTAATGGCTAAGATGTTAAAACAGTGTCATCAGGAGTGGTTTGGTGTGAAAAATTAGAGGAAGTCAGATTTCTGAACCAGAATGTCAAAAGTTTTAATATAATTTTGAAAACATCTGCTGTTTTGAAAATTCCTTCTTGGCGTATGTCACGATGTGGTGTCGTGGGCTGGACATCAACGCAGAGCCGAGAGCTTCGTACTGAACTATAATACCAGATAACGTTCACAGAACTCATAAACTAAATATATCGAACAGATAAAGCTGTAAAACATAACATGTAAATAAATACAGAAGTAAGCACACAGAATGCTCTGATTCATTGGGGCTTATAATGCCAAGCCCCGATGAGGCACACCTGGCACCCAATGCCCAGGTGTGCACAATCAGAGCAGGGCGCCCTCTACTGGCACAGAACCGTTACAGCATAAAATCACATGGAGCCATTGAGTCAGACTAATGTTAAACTTTAGATGAATTAGATGAATCAGGAGTGAAGTAGGTGGAATTTCCTTGTAAGGCATGAGGTATTATGGGTGATTTACTTGTCCATTCATCATGAAACGTTCACAAAAATGGATTTGTGACCTGATCAGATGCGTTTTTTTTTGTAGATCATCGAGGACTGGAAGTATGTGGCGATGGTGATCGACCGCCTCTTCCTGTGGGTTTTCATCCTGGTGTGTGTGACTGGAACCCTTGGCCTCTTTGTTCAGCCGCTGTTTCAGAGCTATAACACCCCTGTAGCGAAGGACGAGTGAGTCACATCCCTCCCTTTCCTGTCGTTTGTCTTCTTCTGCTGTTCTGCTTGAAGAAATTGCAACCATTGTGTACTTTTCACGTTCAGATAATAAACCCTTTCTCTCTTCTTTTTTCTATTTCTTGTTTGCTCTGCTTTAGCTTTGGGGAATTCTAAACTTGTTAAACTTGAGAAGACGTTCAAACGCGTCCGAACTGCAGCAATAGGACCAAGAACATCAAATCAAAGACTGCGATCCACCCGACTTGCCTGCTGATCAGGAAGCCAAAATGCCAAACTTTGTCCGTTTTACAATATGCAAAAATATATTGTGTGACTGAGGCTGTTTTTTGTGTTTTTGTTTGGAATAAGCTACACATATTGCTGAGACCACCGACGTTTCAAAGCCTAAACCTGTTCACATTCAGTGAAAGTTGTCACTTGATTTCAGAATTTGTCAGAATTTGTCCCATTTGGGACAAATTTAATTTAATTTAATTTAAGCTTTAAAGTCAGGCTGGTGTTCTTTGTTCCTCCCACATACAGTACAGTGTGTTTATCTGAGCAGAAAGTGCTTTTAAAAATAAAATTTGTCTGATTTCCAGTCTAATTTCCAGAGCCCAGTATTTATAATCATCTTAATACCGAATACCGGATCAGTACCATGCCCTTTGACCATGAACCAATTTCTATTGATTTGTAATGATCATTATTTTGTATTAAAATTATGCAGAAAAATCAATTAATATATATTTGACTAATTAGAGAGTTTTGAAGTTTCCTTTGTTACCTAAAAACCTTGCACTGTACTGATTATTCTTACTCTCTTTGCATCTGAAGGAAGAGTTTGAAAATCTCATTTACAAGTGGAAAACTAGGGAGTAGGCCTAAGTGGGAGTAGGGAGTAGGCCTCATGATCGGAAGGTCGTGGGTTCGAGTCCCAGACCAGTAGGTTATCCAGAGGCTCCTTTGATCAAGGTACTGTCCCCGTCACTGCTCCCCGGGCGCTGGATATGGCTGCACACGGCTCCAGCTGGTGTTTGTTCACTAATAGTGTGTTTGGACGGGTTAAATGATATTTAACGTTTCTGCAAATCTGTTCCTGAAGCTTTTCTAAACCTGCCAAAAAGGTGTCCACATTTATTCGTTTCCACTAAAAGATTTGGGTGACTAGTGTTAGCAGCATTAGCATGCGGCTCTTAACCATGGAGGCCAAATGTAGAAATTACACACGTTTTAGCTGATCAGGAAACCTGGGCTCAGCGAGAAAATGGTGTCAAATTTTGAACCATCTGCAGTTTATTGCGCAATGCAGTAGGGGCATAGTGCTGTATTCCGTGTTCCTTCACGAACCCTAGCACTAGCAGAAATTAGCAGATTTGACTGGATGGAGTCTTTAAATGGTTAAAAAAATCCGCCGCCTCCCGTAATTGTAGCTGATGGTGTTGGAACAAGATCATACATGTGGCTTCGATCCCTGAGCTGCTCTCGCATCTGAGCTGCGGTTTATGTGCCTGCACATGTGATTTAATCAGGTGTTTTAGTAGGATTAATATGGTTCAGAAGTTTAGTTAATGTGTCTGTTTTATTATGAAAAACGTCAAGACATTTCTGTCAGGTTGTAATTTTGGATGAAACACACCCAAACTGATTGTATCTTAAGACATCGAGAAAGGAAAGTGCAAAGCATGCAGTTGCTTTACACTGTTTAATTCCCACCACTTCTCCTGCCTCACTGACTCACTGTGCGTTCTCGGCACAGGCAGCTGGGCGACTCTTCCTGAACGAAAGCTTGAGGGTTTAACTTTATCTCCCACCTGCGGCCGGTGCTCCAACTCAAACGGCGCTCCTGTCTTCTTTTTCAAGCTGGAATCTTTAATCGGGCACTTATGTTTGCTTGTTCCTTTGAGTATTCGCACACGCCTCCAGTTTGGGTTTGCACCTTTGCATGTTTAAATAAACACTGGGGATTTTGTTGAAGTTTCTTCTGTAAAAACATCCTTTTCCTCTTTTTTAATGGCCTTAAAGACAAAGCTGCCCTGGAGCAGCTGAACATTATTTTTCATCACTGATGTCGCTGCATTTCATGGAAAAAACGATTTATGTTTGAGATGTTCTACAATAAAAAGATGTCTTCCGTTTGCTATCACTGTTTGAGCTTTGCTGGTTTTTCCTGGTTGAACTGATTTACTCTCTTTTTCTTTCTCTCTCCCCTTTCTCTCTGTCTTTTTTTTCTGTCTGTCTCTGTCTCTTGCTTTCTATCTCTCCTTTCTGTCTCTGTCTTTCTTTTTCTCTATCTCTCCCCTTTCTCTGTGTGTGTCTTTTTCTGTCTGTCTCCCTCGCTTTCTCTCTCTCTTCTTTCTCTTTTTTGTCTGTCTCTCTGTCTGTCTCTTGCTCTCTCTCTCTCTCCATGTCATCTCACTCAGCCCTTCCTTACCCCTTACTTTACTGAGAAGATACACAGATGTACGTTGCAGCACAGAGAGAGAGAGAGAGAGCGAGAGGGAAAGAGAGCAAGAGAGAGGGTGAGTAGGGTGAAAAAGGGGGATGGATGAATAAAAAGGTAAATACAGAATCAGAGTCTGTGGGGATTAGAGAAGGTCAAACACTGCAGATTCACTTTGGGAAAAGCACAAAAAAGAAGGATGTGAGAAATAACCATCTGTTTAGTGGAGCCCTGAGTGTAAAAATAGATATTTTTTGGGAAAAGGTCACGCTTGCAGAACTAATGAACAACAACTGGGCTTTTTCTGTCTGCATGAATAACCGATAGCTTACTTTTAAAGGGCCCTTGTGAAGAACAAGTTCACATTTTCACTGGAATAAAAGAGACTGAAAGTGGTGTATAAACACACTGAACACTCATACAGTCCACAAACAGTGAAACTAAACAACAGAAGCAGCTTCTTTTGATGTTTGTGATGTCACAGCGACAACACGTTTACATAAATTCGGCTCATTAGACCTTCAGCCAATTAGCCCTGCTCATTCTCCCTGATGTCCCTGATGAGGACTGCCTTTTGAAAAGGGACAAAGCAGTGCAGTCAATCAGAACAGAGCTCATTTACATAAATCACTATTAAAGGTATAGTAACAAAAATTGCCTATTAGGTTCTGACTAAGAGAGGCTGAAAAATGATTACTTAGGTTTTTTAAACAATTTGTTTTTTTAAACATTTAAACAATTTGTTACTTTCTAAAGATTTAAACATGTTAAGGTAAATGGTAGATTAAAATATACTTATGTTTATATCGTAACACTTTATATTTCACTTGTTTTAGTAGCTTTTAGTAGCAAATAACCAGAATGGCACATTCTGCTTCACTGTATGAATGTGTAAACTTACTTTCACTTTGGAGGGAAGGTTTATGTGCTGATTCTTGATGTTTGGTTTCTGAGCAGATAAGCAGAACTTGTTCAGAATGTCAGAATGGTGTGGACCCATCAGTTGCCCTTAGTGTGGACTGTTGTCTTTTTCCTCTCTTGGCATTTGCTGAAGGTAGATTGTGTGGATTGAGGGATTTCTTTGATGTCAGGTTCCAATTTCAATCCACGTTCCCTCCTAAAATGAGCTGCTCAGTAAGAGATTGGACAGGATGATGTGTCCTTTAGTCCTTTACACAGCTTTAACATGGTGTTTCTATAAAGCTCTCTCTCCTCTCTCTCTCCTCTCTCTCTCACTCTCTCTCGCTCACTCTTTCTCTCTCTCTCTCTCTCTCTCTCTCTCTCTCTCTCTCTCTCTGCTATAAGTGTTTGCCACAAAAATAGATTGAAAATACATTGAATATTGAATCGCTAACACTGAAGTCACAGTGTTTAGTAAAAACAGGCAGTAATGAAGTTTGCATTATTAGTGCACTGTTACTCTCACTTGCTCATTTTCACAGCCGCTTGTCGTGCTTAGAAACGATGCTGGAGTCTATCCTAGCTCTCACTGGACGAAAGGCAGGAAAACATCCAGCATCCAACATCAAAACAGCCACTCAAAACATGGGGGACAGCTTAGCATCTCCAGTCCACCTGTCCTGCATGTCTTTGGACTGTGGAGGAAACCAGAGCTCCTGGAGAAAACACACAGAGACATGAGGACACGACCACTCCACACAGAACAAACACGAACTGTCCTGCCTGGGAATGGATCCCAGGACCTCCTCATTGTGAGGTGGCGGCACTACACACAGCACAGAAATCCATTTAATCTTTTACAGTGTCTCAGAAGGTGAGAGGGTTTTAGAATTGGAAATGAAAGTGACTATTTATCGTGAAACTAAATTAAATGTAACCTCTCCCATAGTGGAGCAAGGAGCAGCCATATGGAACACCCAGGGAGCAGTAATGGGGACAGTACCTTGCTCAAGGATACCACAGGGCACTCTTTTTTTTGATGAGTTTTACTGGCTTTGGGTTTGATGTGTAATAAATATGCTTTTCTTTCTTTTTTTCTGTGTTCTATTGGTGCCCTAAAAACAAAGGAAAGATAAATAATGAAATTCAAGTCAGAGGGACACTTCTTGATCATCAGACAGAGAGCTTCACCTCTGGCTGAAGCTGCTCGTGTTGGTCCTCATCACAGCAGATCAGTGCAGATGGTCTGGAAATGGAAAACAGGGTTATGACTCTGCTCTTTGGCCTGAAACACGGAGGCCGTAATCAAGGCTTCTGCTGAGCCAGAACCAGTCCTGCATCAGATCAAACCGCAGCCCTAACAACCTCCAGAAATAACTCCTCCATGAGTTCCAAACCTGAGTGAGCAGCTGTAATACATCTTAAATGATACTAGATTTATATTTTATATTATTCACATTCACACTCCTCAGATCTGTAATAATTTCTGATACTTAGAATGCGATATATCTTTTTCCTCATATATCTGGGCCCCAATATCAGGTCATAGGTTTGGGTCCTGAACCAATAGGTTGCCCTGAGCCTTGGGCAAGGTACTGTGCCCATCACTGCTTCCTGGGCACTGGATATGGCTGCCCACTGCTGTGTGTGGGTTACATTCACATTTACGGCATTTAGCAAATGATCTTATCCAGCATCTTCCATTTCCTGATTACAGGGACAGTCCCTTTGGAGCAACTCAGGGTTGAGGGTTTTGCTCAGAAACCCAATGCTGGTGGTGCTGCAGGTGCGATGCAAACCTTTAAACCTCTTGGTCCATAGGCAAGTATCCTACCACTGGACCACCAGCAACCCTGCAAATGCATTAGGTTGTGGTTCACTTAGTGCTGTGCGTTCCGATGACAGTCACTTCCTCTTCCACTTTGCTGTTGCAAACAGAGAAGCGTTTCACTATGACAAGCAGTCACTTTCAATTTCACTTCTGGCTCAGTGACAGTAAATAGTATACAGTGTATACAGTTTTTATGAAATGTATAGTGTGCGTACACACACACACACACACACACACACACACACACACACACACACAAATCCAAATTTATGACTTCAGGGCAGATCTCTCTTTATCAACAACAGTAAACAGACTGCTTTTATTAGCCAGTCTCACTTAAACACAGTCTGGAGTGAAATACTGCTTCTAACTTCAGCTAAAACACACACACCCACACATATATACACACGCACACACACACACGCACGCACACACACACACACAACTGAGTATAGGGGTTGATGATGAATACTCCTTATCTTCAGCAATGGAAACAAGAGTGTGAGTGTGTGTGTGGGTGTGTGTGTGGGTGTGTGTGTGAGTGTGTGAGTGTGTGTGTGCTGTAATTATTCAGATCAATATGTTGACCATTGTCATGCTCTCACATTTAGTGATCTCTTCATCCGCTTCCTGATTTTGCTGACAGTACTATTTGCATTCATACACACACACACACACACACACACACACACACACACACACACACACACACACATGCAGGCACGCCGGGAATCGCACACTCATTGCAGCGATAATGCTCCAGTGAAGTGGAGTTTTTTTTCAAGCACTTTTCAGTTTAAATTGCTTTTCAAAAACGACCCTTTCAGGAACGTCAAGAGAAGCTTGACTTCACCAGGCAGAGAGGAGGTGTGATATTTTCTTATCCTCTCTCTCTTTCCCCATTCGGTTTCTCTCACTTCTCTCTCTCTCTCTCTCTTACACTGTCTTTCTCAATATCCCATTGTCTCATTCACTCTCTCTACCTCTCTTTGTCTGTCTCTGTATCTCTCTTTCTTTCCCTCTTGTCCTGTTTTGCTCCCTCTCTCTCACACTCACCATATCACTGTCCAGCCTATCATCCATTACTCATTTAAACATACTCTCTCAGATGCATGTGCATATGTGTGTTAGTGTGTGTGTGTGTGTGTGTGTGTGTGTGTGTGTGTGTGTGTGTTTCTAACACACTGTCTCTGTTTAAACACACACACACACACCCTTCCTTTTCTAGTATACACATGAAGCTTCATTGATCCTGCCCTCATCCCTCCATTACTCTTAAATCCATCTCGCAGCTCTGAGCACTGATACTTACCATTAATGCATCCACAAATCAAACCACTGACCCCTCCGTCCATTATTTATAGATTATAGAACATTGAACTCTGCTGATGACCATGACTTTCCCTCCAAAGTGCACAATTTTTGGGAGGGGGACTGAAGGAAAGGTCTTCATTGCTTTGCTGGTTGAACTGAGAAGAAAATGTATTATTTTTGTTCTCATTTCCTGCAGTCTGTTCGTGTAGATGGACTTCCTTTGACATTTTATGGATTTGTTTCTATAAAATATTTTAAGGTGCATGCGTCCCATCAGAGTGTTACATACAGCAGTGAGCATACGGTCCTAAACCACCCCTCTTTTTTATCTTTCACTAGGGAATCACTTTTATGGTGCAAAAATACTATTTAATGTCTGTTAAAATGTAGAATCCTTGGTATGTTGAGTTGACTCAATGAACAGGAGCAAAAGTTTTAGTTCTCCAGGCTGCAAAGCAAAGTTTTTATTTATAGTAAAAACACCACACACACACACACACACACACACACACACACACACACACACACACACACATACCCACAGAATGCCACCCCTCTTGCAAATCTTGTTAGTAATTTTCATTAGCCTGTCCATAGGTCTCACTCTCGTTAGAATCTGTTTTCCTGCTCAGCTTGACATGATGTGAAAGTGAAGTGAAAGTGACTATTTGCCATCGTGGAAAAACAGCTCACAGTGAAACTGATGGGAATGCATTTTCTGTATTTATCCCATACACTCAACCGCATCCAGCACCTTGGGAGCAGCAGTGGGGACATTCAATTTTCATTGAAAAACCTTTATAGAAGAAACAGAAGTTGCCATCATTCTTTCTATCTATCTATCTATCTATCTATCTATCTATCTATCTATCTATCTATCTATCTATGTATTACATGGTCACAGGAGGTCACATTGTGTTTTAAAATGAAATGTTTTTTTACAGTATCCGGGTATACTAGTGTTGTGCTTTTCACAAACCCCCTCATTTACCATCCTCAGCTTCATTCTGCTGGAATATTTGTGTCCTTGAAGCATCCATCACACTCCTCTCACAATCTCATTTGGCAGCTTGGAGGAAGCAGCCAGTTCAGCCTTAGACTGTTTGCTTTGCCTGGTGCTGCTTCATTGGGCTTCATTTGCCTGAATTAACAGCCAGCCAGCTCACAGCCTGTTGTTCTCTCATGATTGATTCTATCAGAGAGAGAGAGAGAATGAGAGAGAGAGAATGTGTAACTAAAAATAACACAATAATTAAAACAAATGCAATTTTAGATTAATACAGTCCAGATGGAGAGCAGCAGCATTATCCACTATGCTACACAATCTGTATCAATATGGACTGCATGCTTTGCCATTTTTCTGTAGCTTTCCTTACCATTCAAACCCCTTTGCCTTGAAAATGCCCAAAAACAAAAGCAGCCCCAGCCATGCACACACTCACTCCAGTAGCTGGTGTGGCTTTTCCAGATATCTCTCATTTAAACATTGTCTTAAGGTCGCATGTCCCTCAAGGCTGGTGCTCTGTGCACTCATCTGATCACTCCCAGTGCTATTAAGGATTAAAAACCAACTGCAGTGCACAGCAGAGATGCTACGCTAACCCCTCGTGTTAATCAAACACACCCAGCCAGAGGGGGAGGAAGTGAGGCCTCATTTCTCATTTGATTAAACTCTTTTCTGAAGCGAACAGAACAAATCTGGAGCCTCTTTTGATCAAGTTATTTTAGTGTTGCTGACTTAGCAGAACACCAGACCTTTGTGACTTCTCTCATTTCGTTACATGGTGTAAAACAGAGGGCAGCCTCTGCTCCATGTTTGCTTATTTACTTCATTTTTCTCCTGCTTACAATCATTACCCAGGGCTGTTTTCACTTCCTAGCATTGTGTCTTCTCATAGCTAACTTTACTGCTTAATTAATTGTTGCAGAATTTACAAATAAAGACTTTATGGATTAGAAGCTATTTAGCAAAATGTCTTCACGAAGCAGCGCCTTGCTGAAGTTAGCCAAGGCCGAGGGCTCTGTGAAGACAGCCTGGTCAATGGGTCACTGACCACATCAATCACACGCCACTGATTGATTTAATTAGGCAACACCAGCTATACTGTGAAAGCAGTCAATGAGTGTTATGAAGCCTGGCAGAAGCTGGAGGACTGGACTGTCTTGTGCTCAGGACTCGGCACTGACACAACTCATTTAAGTTCCTTTAGAGATCTCAGTGAAGAAGTGATCCACAAGTGATTCACCAAACAGAGTGGAGGGTTTATTTAGGGTCTGACTAAAGCATGATTGTTGTCAGCTGGTTCAACATAACTTTCACAGCCAGACAATCAGATCGATGGAGTATCTTAGCTCTTGAATTCTTGTAGGAGACATAAATTTGGTGTCTGGAAGTCAGCTGAGAAAAACTCATCAGATGAATTTGTTTTTCAAATGTTTTTCATCAGATGTATTGTAGATTCCTCTTGACACAACTGGGATTTTTCTACTTTTTTGTAATACTGGGCAGGAAATTCTTTTTTGTGGGACATTATTAAAATATTGGATGATTTTCCTGTATTTTTTGGGCTGTTGCCCAGAAGATTTGGATTTTTTCATCATAAATAGAATTTGGACAGCTTTTGCACTCCTATGAAAAAGTGGACTCCACAATTTGGTTTCTTGAGCACTGATGGAAAAAAGTGAACTACTTTTGCTATTTGTGTGTATATCTGTAGATATAGCAACTGTGATATTAGGAGGGATGTTCAACAGCTTATGTGGGATCACTTTTTAAATGCATATTATAGTCAATATTATATTATTTTAATATTACTTTGACCAGGAAATAGACACAAAAACAACAGCATTCAGCAAAACACCAGACCTGAATGTAGAAGTAAATCCACTGTGATGATGTGAATTCATGTGATCTGCTTGTCAGCCAGCATTGCCAACACAGTCCTGATGCTGATGTCTCTCTGCAAGCAAAACCCATAAATAAGCTCATTCTGTCCATCCTAGACCTTTCAGATGACACAATCCAAACTGCTGCCACTGCAACTGCTGCAGTGCTTCATGTGGTAAAACCACTAAATTTATCCTGGCATGTTTGCCTCAGTGTTTATAGCATCACTTTCAGCAAATCAGAAGCATTCAAAAGACAAGAAAATATAAAAAAGAATAAATATAAATATAAAATACAAACTTGATCTGATTCATAGTGTTCATAATCAAATGTTTCAATAAATAAATAAATAAATAAAATAAATATGAAATAAAGAAAAATAGAATATAGCAAATAGTTCCAAAGTTTCACTTTTGTTTCTCATTTGCACTTGTTTTAGTAGGGCAACCTGGGGTTGCAGTGGTCTAGTGTTTAGGGACTAAGCCTCATGATCTGAAGATCGCGGGTTTGAATCCCAGACCAGCAGGTTGCCCTGAGGTTCCCTTGAGCATGGTATTGTCCCTGTCACTGCTCCCTGGGCGCTGGATATGCTGGCCCACTGCTGATCAGGATGTGTGGGTTACACACATTAGGTTGTGGTTCACTTAGCGCTGTGTGTCCACGATGACAGTCATGTTCTCTTCCCCTTTGCTGTTGCTTATGTTAGTTTGCTGCTTGTTGATTTCTCTGCAGATGTCCCGTGAGTCCAGTTATTCTGCTTAATTACTGATTTTGGCTACGTTTGTGGTGTGCTCGTAAATGATACATCACTTTACCGTCGTGATGAGTCGATTCCCCAGGGCAGCAACTGGAACTAGCTGTCATCAATAGAATTATCAACAGCAAAATAAAATAATAAATCAAAAATAAACTACATGTTTAAAAAAAATGAAAGTGACTATTGGTCATTGTAAAACACAACACACCACACAGTGAACCACAACCTCTGCTTTTAACCCACACCGTGCAGCAGGGGGCAGCTATATAAAGTGCCCTGGGAGCAACGAAGGGGACGGTACCTTGCTCAAGGGTACCTTGGAGCAACGTACTGGTCTGGGATTTAAACCCATGACCTTCTGACTCTGGGGCCTAATCACTAAACACTAGGCCACTGCTGCCCCAGTACTGTGTCCTTCTTAAGAAAGAAGCAAAAAAAAAAAAAACACAGTATAAGTAACATCTCTCGTTTACAATTTTGGCAAAACATGTACTTGTTTAGGACTGGTATTTGAAAAGCAGTGAAGGAGTGTGTGTGGCTCAGGTTTCTTCTAATTTATGGTAGTTTTTATGTGACTAATCCTTGATCGGTGGCTTTACTGCAGTGAAGATATATAGACCTAAAGAAACTAATAGTCAAGATGTAGAGGAAATATGATTCTGGAAAAAGTGTCAAAAAAGGAGGACTTTTGATGCCCTGGAACAAGAAGTCTTGTGTATTTTTAAGGATTCTTTCTACAAACGGTGGCCTAGAGTTTAGACCCACTAGGCCCCAGGATTGGAAGGTCATGGGCTCGAATCCCAGACCAACAGGTTACCCTGAGAAAGGTACTGTACCCATAACTGCTCCCTGGGTGCTGGATATGGCTGCCCACTGCTGCGCGATGTGTAAAGACACATTTTATTCACTGTGTGCTGTGCTGTGCTGTGGTTCATGATGATAAATAGTCGCTTGTACTTTCACTACAACCTCTACATTATGTAGAGATTATAAAAAAAAAAAAAAACAACAACAACCCTTGCTTAGCCTTGTAAACAGTGCTGGTTATGCTCTTTGCTCTTTGACAGCCTTCAGAACATGGCTGTTTATACTGTTTTGACAGCCTTTAAACAGCGTTTAATTATTCTGACAGGTTTGTAAGTCACTCTACACTGTGTGGACCTTCTGTTAAATCATTTTATTGTTTGATAGAATTACAGATCTGCCGTAAGTTCTGCTGTTTGCACTATTTTGTGGGCTCGTAACTGATGCTTTTTCTATAATTATTATTATTTTAAATGAGGCTGTTCACACTATTTTGAAAGCCTTGCAAACAGTTTTGGCCAAAAAAAAAAAATTGGTCCATTTTTAATTGAGATAAAGGCCGCAAAAATAAAATCTTGGATCGTTCACACATTTTAAAAACTATGATTTTATTTGCCATGTCATCCAGTCCCAGTTTACGTCAGTAAATTTAAAGTAAAAATACTTAAATCCTAACCTGTAGATTTCAGTTTTATTTTCCTCAGTTTGTTTCAGTTGATCGTCAGATGGAAAGAGGAGCTGATACAGGGCTTGTGTGTGTCAAACTCAATAACACAAACTCAATTATGGGAGCCTGAGTGCAGCACAGCTCTGCTGTTCCGGCTCTACCTGATCCCATCATCTCCATAAAGCCCATGGGGTTATTGTTCTACCTCCTGCAGCTGAGGACAACATGGTCAGAAATAGGAAAACTACAGAGAAAATCTACAATGAGATAAAGTGAAGAGGGAGAATAAAGAGAAACTCCTCTCTTTTCCTGGCTCTTGCCAGTGTAAGACTGCAGTTTTTGGCAGCGGGTTAACAGCTGGCGGGACAGCAGGACCCTGAGTGATAACACTATGTATCTTCGGGACGGAGGGCTGTGTATGGACTAACTGTAGACCCTCGATGCACCACTAGTATGTTTTGTTTGTCAAAACCTTTCTGGGTCTTTTGCTTGTGCTTTTTTATCAGCCTGTCAATTTAATACTGCAGCAGAATCACTCTCGGGTCAGACGGATTACATTCAGGGACACTTATACAATCAGCATTGACAGAAGTACTAGTACTCTAATTTAGTGGCTCCTTGATTTTAGTTAAATGTGGAAATGTGGTCTTCAGTGACCTTCGGTGCACAAACATGGGAATATTTTCAAAAATGAGAAAAAATCACTTGGTTTTAAGAACGTCCATATTTCAGCTTAGATGAGATTTTAGTAGTTTGGTAGTGTTATGCAAATTTAGCATCTCCAGTCCACCAAACATTCAGGCATGGGGAGAATATGTCCACTCCACAAAGAAAGGAGCATGACTGTTCCATCTGGGAATCAATCCCAGGACCTTCTGACTGTGAGGCGACAGTGTTACCCGCTGCACCGCTGCGCTGAAGTATGAAAGATGGTATGAAAGGTACGAAAAGTGAATAAAATCCAATAAAATCCAAGATGGCGGCATGGTAACAGGCAGCGGCCGCTCCGGGGTCCAAACTTTGGTGCTAAAGTCTGTTAAAAGTCTTTCATCCGACTACCTTCATCAGTAGACTTGCACATGAGCATCACAACTTCAGATGCTCTAACATATAACCGCCAAACACTGCTGGAGCTCAGGAATCAGCCAGGATACAGTCTTCCAGCGACTCTCCGAACAACGCTACGTGAGCACGGCGTGCTGCGAAGACCAGGCCTTCAGTCCCCAAAATCACTTGTTGTACCTGGACGACTGAGAGGACATCGGAAGCGGTGCGAGAGGAGACAGAAACGTGGCCCAAGCGTGCTGGGGTCCGGGTTCAGCTTAAGGCTAACGCTAGCCAACCGGCTATCCCACCCGTCCTCATCACCAATGTCTGCTCCCTGGATAACAAATTGGACTGTATACGACTCCAGCTGAACACCCAGCGTGAGTACAGAGACTGCTGTGTTTTTGTTTTTATGGAGACATGGCTCAGCGACAGCGTTCGGGACACCGCCATTCACCTCGCCGGACTCTCCGTGTTTCGCTCAGACAGAAACACTGCTCTGACCAGCAAGACTCGTGGAGGGGGGCTGTGTGTTTACGTAAACACACAATGGTGTACAAACACAGCGTTTTGGTCTCTACACACTGTTCGACACTGCTGGAAGTACTTACAGTCAGATGCAGAACTTTTTATCTGCCCAGAGAGTTCTCCACAGTTTTTATTACAACGGTCTACATTCCACCCAGGGCTAGCGCTAACAGCGCTAATCCTAACAGCGCACTGGCTGAACTTTATGGAGTGATCAGCGAGCTCCAAACTCCCACCCAGACGGACTGTTTATTGTCGCTGGAGATGTCAACCATGCAAATCTCAGGTCAGTTCTCCCTAAATTTCATCAACATGTGGACTTTGCAACGAGGGGGGGGAAACATGCTGGACTGTGTTTACACAAACCTGGCCAGCGCATACAGAGCGGAGCTCCGCCCTCACCTCGGTCACTCAGACCACATCTCTGTTCTGCTGATCCCAGCGTACAGACCCATCATCAGGCGTGTGAGGCCCACTCTGAAGCAGGTAAAGACCTGATCCACAGGAGCCATCTCTGCTCTTCAGGACTGCTCTGAACGCACCGACTGGGACATGTTTAGGAGGCTGCAACCTACGGTGACTCCATCAACCTGGAGGAGTACACAGCTTCAGTGACTGGCTACATCAGCAAGTGCATTGAGGATGTTACTGTCTCCAAGTCCATCATCACACAACCCAATCAGAAGCCATGGATGACTGCGCAGACTCCTGAGGACCCGGGACAAAGCCTTCAAGTCAAGGGACGAGAAACTAAGAACAGCAAGGGCGAACCTGTCTCGGGCCATCAGAGCAGCAAAGCGAGCTCATGCACAGAGAATCCATGGCCTCTTCAGAAACACCGGTGACACGCAGTGCATGTGGCAGGGCATCCAGGCCCTCAACAACTACAGGACATCTCCACCTGCCTGTGACGATGACTCCTCCCTCCCAGATGCGCTGAACCACTTCTATGCACAGTTTGATGCGGCGAACAACACGAAAATGAGGAAGACCATCCAAAGGACCAGGTTCTCTGTCTGACCACAGCTGAGGTGAGAAGATCTCTACTGAGAGTCAACCCACGGAAAGCTGCTGGTTCAGCCAACATACAAGGTTGTGTGCTCAGAGAATGTGCAGAACAGCTGACAGATGTTCTCACTGACATCTTCAACATCTCTCTGAGCACCACTGTTGTTCCCAAGTACTTCAAGACCACCAGCATCATCCCAGTGCCAAAGAAATCATCGATCTCCTGCCTCAAAGACTATTGTCCCGTTGCACTCACACCTATCATCATGAAGTGCTTCGAGAGACTAGTCATGAGGCATATCAAGACTCAGATCCCTTCCTCACTGGACCCCCTGCAGTTTGTGTATCATCCCAACCGCTCAACAGACGATGCTATATCCACCACCCTCCATCTGGCCCTTTCTCATCTGGACAGAAAGGACAGTTACGTTAGAATGCTGTTCATTGACTACAGTTCAGCATTCAACACCATCATCCCTCAGCATCTGAGTGAGAAGCTGAGGCTGCTGGGCCTGAATATCTGAATATCCATCTGTAACTGAATCCTGGACTTCCTGACTGGGAGACCCCAGTCAGTCAGGATCAGTAGCAGCACCTCCAACACCATCACGCTGAGCACAGGGGCCCCTCAGGGCTGTGTGCTCAATCCACTGCTGTTCACATTGATGACCCACGACTGTGCAGCCAAGCACAGCTCGAACTGCATCATCAAATTTGCTGATGATAGAACCGTGGTGGGTATGATCAGTGGTGGTGACATAGTGAGAACAGCTGACAAGATCATCTGTGTCTTTCTGCCCTCTGTACAGGACATTTTTACCCCTCGCTGCATCCGCAAAGCAACCAGCATTGTGGATGATCCCACTCACCCGTCCCACACTCTCTTCTCCCTCCTGCCATCTGGAAGAAGGTTCTGCTGCATACGGGGCTCCACTACCAGGATGGGAAATAGCTTCTTCCCCCTGGCCATCAGACTTTTAAACTGACAATATCCTCACAATTATTACTCTTCCATCCATATATCAACTATTTATTAATTTTTACTTTATTGCACATCGCACTTTACCGTACTGATAACGCTGCTTTGCTTGTTGTCATATGTATAGCACCAGGGTCCTAGAGGAACGTTATTTCGTTTCACTGTGTACTGTGTATATGGCTGAAATGACAATTAAATCCTACTTGACTTGACTTGACTTGACTTGAAAAGTGTATTTTCGTGTACACGAAAAATGTAAAATGTACCCTCAAAGTTACAACAGGGGCATACTGAGGGGGCAGATTTGTACCTGTTCCTGATGTTTTAGTAGAATAGTCAAAGGGAAAGCAAGGAGTTTGGACAGGCAATCAGTCCACCTTAAAAAATATAACTGCATGGAATATGGTGGAACCATATTCCCTAAATAAACCTACCCTTAAGAAGACCATCACCATGACACCCCAGCACCCTTTTTTTCTGCATGCATAGCTCCAATCCACAGTTTAAAGAATGAAACTTCCAGATGTGCTGTTCAGTTTTATTTATATCAGCTGCTTAATCTGGATTGGATTTATACCAAATTGTTCTGTCCTGTCTTTAAAAAAACTGTGCTTCAGCCATTTTCCAAGCTCTCCTTCTCAGTGTGGATCTAACCTTGCGTGTCTCCCTCCCTTAAAATGGATGAACAAGGCTCCAGATTTTACCGTTGGTGTAGAGAATAAGACCACTTAGCCGCTGTCGTCTTGGTATTGTAAATATCGATGATAAATTATTTAAGACATCATAAAAGTTCCTGCAGAGGATCGTTATATATATTTTTTTTTTATTTTATTTTATTATTTTTTTTTTTTTTCCATTTTTAATACTAGCTGGAAGATTGCTGTTCTGTTCTGGGTGGAGGAAAAAAGCTTTTAAAGAAGTGTTTGGGAGAGAGAGGAGAGAGACAGAGTGGGACAGGGAGAGAGAAAGAGAGGCTGAATATTCATGTGTGTAGGAAAGAGAGGCAAACCGAGGGCAGGACTGTGAAAGGAAAAGAAAGAGAGGGGTGTGGGGGAGCCAGAGGTAGAATGGTGAGAGAGAGAGAGAGAGAGAGAAAGAGAGGGAAAAAGAAAAGACATTAATGGCTCCTTGCGTCGCTGTGTCTCGCTTTTAGAAAGGCATGAATTAAAGATGCAGGGAAGAGTGTGGAAGACAGCGGAAAAATCAGCGGGAGCTGCGCTGATGCTTTTGGATGAGGGATGTATGTAGCTGATCTGGAGTCAAAAGAAGAGTTTGATGGGCAATAATCGGATGCAGAAGAAACTGATTTGCTGTCACACCTTTGACCTGCTCTGTTGAGAACAAATGCCTTCAGCACCGTGGACAGCACCGTTTTTTCTTTCACTCTAAAAAAGTAGTAAAATAGTAAAATAGTATGCAAAAAAAAGCTTGAGGAGCCGTGACGGGGATAGTACCTAGCTCAAGGGTATGTCAGGGCAACCTATTGCTCTGGGAATTGAACCCATGACCTTCTGATACTGGGGTCTCATCCCTAAACACTGGAAACACTGGAATGGAATGTTTTTAACACCATGCAGGAGAAAACCCATTTAAACACAAATGAATCGCATTCAGCACCATGGAAAGCGGCATGGCTGCCGTGCAAAAATCAAATGCAGGCTTTTTTTCTTTCTTAAAGAGCATCTGTAGCACCAAATCATCTCCAGTCTTGCATTCAGGCCAGTCTTTTTTATCAGCACACTTGTGTCAGCAGCCAGTATTATTTCAGACAAAAGGCTTTTCAGACAGTTCATTCCAGAGGAATATGTTCCAGACATGGTCTGCAAATGTGCAGGGCTGAGGGGAAAACCTCAGCAGGAGTCAGCAGGAGGATTTGAGGAAATGCACTTTATTATCTTCTTCTTCTTCTTCTTTTTCTTTCGGCTGCTCCCGTTTAGGGGTCGCCACAGCGGATCAACTGTCTCCATTTCTTCCTGTCTTTTGCATCTTCCTGCTTCAACCCGACCACCTGCATGTCCTCTCTCACCACATCCATAAACCTCCTCTTTGGTCTTCCTCTTCTCCTCTTTCCTGGCAGCTCCATCCTCAACATCCTCCTTCCAATATAATCGTCGTCTCTCCTCTGCACATGGCCAAACCAACGCAACCTTGCTTCTCTAACTTTGTCTCCAAGACGTCTAACCTGAGCTGTCCCTCTAATATACTCATTTCTAATCCTGTCCAACCTCGTCACACCCAACGAAAATCTCAGCATCTTTAACTCTGACACCTCCAGCTCCGCCTCCTGCCTTTTCGTCAGTGCCACCGTCTCCAACCCATACAACATAGCTGGTCTCACTACTGTCCTGTAAACCTTCCCTTTTACTCTAGCTGGTACGCGTCTGTCACAAATCACTCCAGCCACTCTTCTCCACCCATTCCAACCAGCCTGCACTCTCTTCTTCACCTCTCTTCCACACTCGCCGTTACACTGAACTGTTGATCCCAAGTATTTAAACTCCTCCACCTTTGTTACCTCCACTCCCTGCATCCTAACCACTCCACTTTCCTCCCTTTCATTCACACTCATGTATTCTGTCTTTGCCCTACTCACTTTCATTCCTCTCCTCTCCAGAGCATATCTCCATCTGTCCAGGTTCTCCTCAAGCTGCTCCCTACTCTCACTACAGATCACAATATCATCAGCAAACATCATCGTCCACGGAGACTCCTGTCTAACCTCGTCCGTCAACCTGTCCATCACTACTGCAAACAAGAACGGGCTCAGTGCTGATCCTTGATGTAATCCAACCTCTACTTTAAATGCATCCGTCACTCCCACTGCAGATCTCACCACTGTTACACTGCCCTCATACATATCCTGAACTACTCTCACATACTTCTCTGTAACACCAGACTTCCTCATACAAAACCACAACTCCTCTCTAGGCACCCTGTCATATGCTTTCTCCAAATCCACAAAGGCACAATGCAGCTCCTTCTGACCTTCTCTGTACTTCTCCATCAACACCCTCAGAGCAAACATTGCATCTGTGGTACTCTTTCTCGGCATAAAACCATACTGCTGTTCACTGATCCTCACCTCTTTTCTTAACCTAGCTTCTACTACTCTTTCCCATAACTTCATGGTGTGGCTGATCAACTTTATCCCTCTATAGTTACTACAGCTCTGTGCATCACCCTTATTCTTGAAGATCGGTACCAGTACACTTTGTCTCCACTCCTCAGGCATCTTCTCACTTGCCAAGATTGTGTTAAACAATCTGGTCAGAAACTCAACTGCCATCTCCCCTAAACATCTCCATGCTTCCACTGGTATGTCATCCGGTCCAACAGCCTTTCCATTCTTCATCCTCTTCATCGCTGCCCTTACTTCCATCTTGTTTATTTGCTGCACTTCCTGGTTAACTCTTCTCACATCATCCAGTCTTCTCTCTCTCTCACATTTTCTTCATTCATCAGCTCCTCAAAGTATTCCTTCCATCTGCTCAACACGCTCTGTTCACCTGTGAGTACGTTACCATTTCTATCTTTAATCATCCTGACCTGTAGCACATCTTTCCCAGATCTGTCTCTCTGTCTAGCCAATCGGTAAAGGTCCTTTTCTCCCTCTTTACTGTCCAACCTCTCATACAATTCAGCAAACACCTTATCTTTGGCCTTCACCACTGCCCTGCGGTTCATCTCCTTGTACATCTGTCTACTTCCTTCATCTCTCTGTATGTCCCATGTCTTCTTTGCCTCCCTCTTCTTTTGAATACACTCCTGGACTTCTTGGTTCCACCACCAGGTCTCCTTATCCTCTTTCTTCCTTCCGGATGTCACACCAAGTACATTTCTAGCCGTCTGCCTGATCACTTCTGCAGTAGTTTCCCAGCAATCCGGAAGCTCTTCGACACCTCCCAGTGCCCGTGTTAACTCCTGCCTGAATTCCACCTTACAGTCCTCCTCCTTCAGCTTCCACCACTTGATCCTTGACTCTGCCCTCACTTTCCTCCTCTTCTTGACCTCCAAGGTCATCCTACAGACCACCATCCTATGC
Source organism: Hepsetus odoe (assembly GCA_017165825.1). Lineage (NCBI taxonomy): Eukaryota > Metazoa > Chordata > Actinopteri > Characiformes > Hepsetidae > Hepsetus > Hepsetus odoe. The sequence continues at coordinate 23,751,641 of CM029377.1, forward strand.
TGTTTAGCTACACTCTCCCCTGTCACTACTTTGCAGTCTCTGATCTCTTTCAAACTCACCCTCCTGCAAAGAATATAATCCACCTGTGAGCATCTTCCTCCACTTTTATACGTCACCCTGTGCTCCTCCCTCTTCTTAAAATAAGTATTAACTACAGCCATTTCCATCCTTTTTGCAAAATCAACAACCATCTGACCTTCAGCATTCCTCTCCTTGACACCATGCCTACCCATCACCTCCTCATCACCTCTGTTCCCTTCACCAACATGACCATTAAAATCTGCACCAATCACCACTCTCTCTCCCCTGGGTACACTCTCTATCACTTCATCTAACTCACTCCAGAATTTTTCCTTCTCTTTCCTCTTACAACCAACTTGTGGAGCATAAGCACTAACAACATTCATTATCACACCTTCAACTTCCAGCTTCAAACTCATCACCCTCCCTGACACCCTTTTCACTTCCAAAACACTCTCCACATACTCTTCCTTCAGGATAACACCTACTCCATTCCTCCTTCACACCATGGTAGAACAGTTTACGCCCCTCCAATACACCTGGCCTTACTACCCTTCCATCTAGTCTCTTGCACACACAAAATGTCAACCTTCCTTCTCTCCATCATATCAGCTAATTCTCTACCTTTACCAGTCATGCTGCCAACATTCAAAGTCCCTACCCTCACTTCCAATCTCCTCTCCTTCTTTCTCTCCTTCTCCCTCTGGACATGCCTTCCTCCTCTTCTTCTTCTTTGGCCAACAGTAGTCCAATTTCCACCAGCACCCTGTAGGCTAACAGCACTGATGGCGGTCGTTGTTAACCCGGGCCTCGACCGATCCGGTATGGAATTCTGTATCGTTGTCCGCATATTGATTTGGCTCGGTTTTACACCGGATGCCCTTCCTGACGTAACCCTCCCCATTTACCCGGGCTTGGGACCGGCACGAAGAAATACACTGGCTTGTGCATCCCTAGTGGCTGGGTTGAAATGCACTTTATTATGGGATGTGAAATATTCCACTGAGAACTCACAATCTTCTGTCTACATGGCGTTTGCTTGAATTAGTTCACAAGAAAACAGCATTAATGCCATGGTGATATCAATATTCAGCCCCTTTTTGAATTTAAAGTTGGCATGGTATGGGCCAAGTCTAAACTGAACATCCATGACCTCTGATCCGAATCACAAACCATCATTCATCAATAGATAAAGTGAAGTGTAAATGACTACGTCATTGTGAAACAGCACACAGAGAACCACAATGAAATGCATTCTCTGCTTTTCACCCACACATTCTGTGCAACAGTGAGCAGCCATATCCAGTACTTGGGGAGCAGTGATTGGAACGGTACCTTACTCAAGGGTACCTCAGAGTAACTTGGATTCTAACCTTTCAATCTTGGGGCCTAATCCCTAAATACTATGCCGCCGCTGCCCAAAACAGTACCCTATGGTGATGGATTATGTTGTCAAGCTCTACAGACTGGTCAAATGAATCAGTAATCATCCTTTTTCAGAAGAAATGGACACTATGTCCACTGTGTGCAGAGATGAGAATGACCATCCAGACCAAACAAGGGAAACCAAAAAAACAAGGGATTCTCACATTGTGGGGTTTTGTCAGCACCTTTGACGGAGGTAATTTACACTTCTCCGATGCAGAATTAATCCAGAAATCTAAAGATTTAAGACTAAGCTAGGCTGCCTTCATGGTTTATCCAGACATTTTACACCAAGACAATGGAAACCACATTCTTGTAACGCGCCGGTGCCAGCGAGGTCGCTGGGCACCTGTGTGCGAGCCCCGCCCCCCGCCACGTGACAGAATGACTCACGGAGTCATTCTAGTTCATTACAACCCCTGTCTCCCCCGGAAGGGGACTTCGCGGACCGTGAGTTCCTTTGGTTCGGAGGGGCACGGGAGCCGGCTCCCACGTAGGCGCTGCGGGATGCGGGCCTGCGATTCCGGCTCACGTGTCTGCTCTGGGAGGAGCTCACGGGGTTCCGGCTTCACCGCGGAGGCGGCGGAGTTTCTCGAGTTTTTAGTTCTCTCAGGTTTTTTTGGGTTTTTTGTTATCTCTCGGGTCTCTTGGGTTTTTTGGGTTTTTTGTGTTTTTTGGGTTCTCGGAGGGATCCTGCCTTGGATGAGGCAGGATCTGGCGCCCCGGAGTAGGCACCATTGGGGAGGGGCATCTGTAACGCGCCGGTGCCAGCGAGGTCGCTGGGCACCTGTGTGCGAGCCCCGCCCCCCGCCACGTGACAATTCTGCACACATTACAAAGGCATTAAGAGAAGGAATGGCAATATATGTTAAGTGGTTAATGTTTTATCACCTGCGATGGGCTGGCGACCTGTCCAGGGTGTGTCCCCCGTCCTTCGCCCTGTGTGAGCTGGGATGGACTCCAGCACTCCCTCACGACCCCGTTTGGGACAAGCGGCAGAAAATGACTGACTGACTGACGGTTTTATCACTTTAAATTTTTTATTGGAAAGTGTTGCAGGCCTGAAATGCAGAAATGTAAAAATACAAATAACAAAGTAACAAATGACATGAAGTTAACCAGAGAAAACATGACATAGCTTGTAGTCCTGCTGTCTGCAATGGCATAAACGCCAAGGTAAGTTTAAGAAACACTGTCCCCCCATACTGTGGAGCTGGCTGGCTGGCTGACATCAAGTATCTCTGGTAACCTCAGGTCAGACTGATAACATCTGTTGGAAGGAGACACGGCAAAGTATTGATAAAAAGTACCGTCGTTGGTCCTGTCAACCCAGTTTGGTCAAGGGAAACCCAGATCGGGGTGGTGTTATTGAATGGGGAGGTACAAAAAGGGTAAGAGTCTTTGTCTTAGTTGGTTTTTCTGTAACACAGTCACAACACTTAGTAATTTTCCTATGCTGAACCATGTAAGAAACTGAAGTAATACTCTTTATCTTGCTGTTAAAGCTATGCTAATGAGTTTGAGAGATTTATCCCAGATTCATTCTTGTTGAATATCTGAACGAATTAGATAATTCAACCTCTGAAACCCAAGAAGTTCACACTCAAGCATTAAGGCTTTCTTCCTGAAATTTACTTTACATGACTAAATTAGACCAAAAACTCTGTAACTTACCCAGGAAATGTTATAAGTTTAGTTTAGTTTAAGTTATGATCATAAATCATATCATTAGAGTAGGATATTAAAAATTCCTGCCTGTCCGACTATTGTAACAAAAGTACTCAAGTTTTCCAAAGTGGTAATGCCCCCAAAGCACCCTACAGTACCGTCATGTTTTTTGGGGGTGGTTGTGAATTCCAGCAAAAAAATATCCATCAGTTGAGGTTGTTGGTTTTTAGTTTCGCTTTATTGATGTTAAAAAGGAAACATTTGGCAAAATATCTGTTAATAGTTGTTTCACCTGGAATTGTTCTGAATTGCAATTATGGACAGTTTCCATGGGAACATATTGTGATGCGTTAGTTTGTAGATGAAATACACTTTGGGTAATTTTCTCTCAAATGCTGTTATGTTTACATGGAGTTTCATCTCTGTCTGCACATTTATTGAGAAATAACAAATTGCACTCCAGTGTCAGAGCACAGAAGGAAAGTGGAAATTTTATTATTATTTTCAGCATCGATGTGATCTGACTGCACAAACTGTGCATTGAGAATTCATGATTTTTTGCATTTCCAAAAAGTAATTTCTACTTCCAGCTAAAGTCATACCTGAAAACAATCTATACAACTACTACTCACTCGTGTAATCCACTGTTCATCATTCTTGTAATCTGCACTGCTGTCCCTTTCTCTTATAATCCACACTTTCCTGACTTTTATAATCCACACAGTGATTCTTTACCTTTTAATCCACAAGGGTAGTCACTTTCACTTTTTTCACTTTCACTCCTTTAATTCACAAAAGTATTCCTCACTCTTATAATCTACGTAATTATTCCTCACTCCTATAATCCACACAACTGTTCCTCACTCTCATAATCCACACAGCTAATCCTCACTCTTATAATCCACACAACTGTTCCTCACTCCGATAATACACACAATTATTCCTCACTCCTATAATCCACACAGCTATTCCTTATTCCTATAATCCACACAGCTATTCCTCACGGGCAGTGGTGGCCTAGTGGTTAGGGAGTTGCCCTGGATCGGAAAATTGTTGGTTTGATTCCCTCACTAGTAGGTTTCCCTGAGGTACCCTTGAGTACGGTACCATCCCCTTCACTGCTCTCCCGGCTATAGCTGCCCCCTGTTGCACTTGTGTGTACGGGTGAAACACAGAGGTTGAATTTCGTTGTGTTGTACTATGCTGTGTTTCACAATGACAAGGATAGTCACTTTCACTTTTTTCACTTTCACTCCTTTAATCCACAAAATTATTCCTCACTCTTATAATCTACATAATTATTCCTAACTCTTATAATCCACAGAGCAATTCCTCACTCTTTTAATCCAAACAGTTATTCCTCACTCATAATCCACAACTTTGAATTGTAGTGAGATTTTAAGGAGTTAAGTTGTTGAGTACAATCAGATTTTATAAATGCAGACAGTGACATATTAAAGTGTACAAACCAAGATAATTTTTACTATTAAACTATTAAAATAAATTAATTGAACAGTCAGCACCATGGACAGCAAACACCAGCAACACTAGCGAACACACCTACGGCAGCTTCAGCACCATGAACAGTTACATCACCTACATTAGTAAACACACACCTACAGCACATTGAACACCATGGACTGTTACACCACCTACACTACTGAACACACAGATACAACAGCTTCAGGACCATGGACAGCTACATCACTTACACTCGTGAACGCACACATACAGTGGTTTCAGCACCATGGACAGTGCACCACCTACAGAGGACCATGAACAGCAACGGATGTCCATGATGGACATGGACATGGTGAATACACGCAAACAGTAACAGATTTGGCACCATGGACACATACACCACCTACACTAGTGAACACACACATACAGCAGTTTCAGCACCGTGGACAGTTACACCTCCTACACTAGTAAACACACATCTATAGCACGTGAAACACCATAGACAGTTACAACACCTACACTGTTAAATACACACTTACAGAAGTGGTTTTAGCACAAACTTTCTGTATATATGCTTTGCTTTTAACTTCTTTTTAACAAATTATAATAAACAATACACAAAAATGTCACTTCACAGTCCTTTCCATTGGTTTCTTTCATTACTTTCCTTTTTATTACCACAGACAGGTGCCCTAGACACTGGGCCTAGCCTAAGGTTTGCATCTGTGTGTGTGTGTGTGTGTGTGTGTATGTGTATGTGTGTGTGTGTGTGTGTGTGTGTGTGTGTGTGTGTGTGTGTGTATGTGTGTTTGTATGTGTGTGTGCGTGTGAGTGTGTATGTGTAGCTTAACCAGCCCAAGATGAATCCTTTGCCCTGAGTCGCTACACCTGCTCCCCCTAGTGTACACATACCCACACCCCACACACACACACACACAGCGACAGAATAAAATGTGTTATTAGAGTTTATTAATGTAATTAAACGTAATGTCTCAGTCTAGGACAGACTTAGATTTAAAGGGTGGTTCAGTCTGTGATGTGTGTGTGTGTGTGTGTGTGTGTGTGTGTGTGTGTGTGTGTGTGTGTGTGTGTTTGCAGACAGCATGCTGCAGTATCTGTTTGCGTATGTCTGAAATGTGAATGAATGAAGACGTGGATGGCGTGACCTGGTAAACAGGGATAAATGCAAAGATTTTACATGAAAACAAAACAATTATAGAGACAGCTGTGCTGCCATGTGAGCCCCTCTAGCCTGAGCGTGTGTGTGTGATATGGATGTGGGAGATGAAGATTGGGCATGCTTGTTTTTGAACATTTACAAGACAAAAATGACCTGATTGTGACAAAAAAGGAAACCTTTCACATTGACAGTGAAAAAACCTTCAACCTCCACTCATTTACTATTTAACGTCTGTTAATATATCTAATCCTTGGCATGTTGAGTTGATTTAATGAACAGGAGCAAATATTTTAGTGCTCCAGGCTGCAAAGTGTTTAAAGCCCTCCAACCCTCAACAGCAATCACCTGATCATCTGGAATCATCTGTTTTTTCAATGCTTTGTGTCTTAAGTAAGACGCCTTGTTTTGCTTGAAGGTTCAGATGTAGATCACTGTGTGGATTAACCACCAAAAACAATCAAACTGCTCAGGTACATAGACTGTACTGAAAATGAGAAACACTGTCCTTCACGAAGATCTTGCATTAAAAATACAAGAAAGTCTGACTCTGGAAGTAAAATATGAAAAAATGATGGGTCTTTTGCACAGTATTGTGTATAATGTATAATAAATACACACACACACACACACACAACACACACACACGATCCCCTTTGAAAGTGTGTGAGCTGTGCGTGTGTCCATGTATGAGAGAGGCACTCATCATTAAAGGTCAGTCACACCTCCTCTGCTCCTGAGGCAGTGGTGTCACAGTGTTTAAGGACGAGGTCCCAGGATCAGAAGGTCTGATGATCATTCAGGTTCTATTTTTATGGAAATGTCTACATAAGTAAGACTAAAAAAAGTCACACGTTTTTTTTTTGTTTAATACTTTCCATTGGTTTATTCTCTGATCTCGTTCATATTGTGGTCCCTCCTGTTTTCAGAGCCTCGTCCGAGCTCAGGGGGGGCGGGGCCAAGCACCCCCCTCCATCCCCTCACGCGCCTTCAGCTCGTGTTCACAGCCCACAATCCTTCTCACTGCTCTTAACCCTCTCCCTCTCTTATTCACTGTCATTCTCTTTTTCCATCTCTTTATTTTCTTCACTCTTGCATGAAGAGACGAATGGCTGGTGCGGGGAGACATTCTTTCTTCTTCTTTCTCCTCCTCTTCCTTGTGGTGCTCATGTCGCGAGGTAAGGCTCTTGACATCGGAGTCCGTGCGAGGGTCTCCTCCACTTTATGTTCCTCTAATAGTCTCTCTTCTTCTCTCTCTCTCTCTCTCTCTCTCTGAATCAGTCTGTTTCTCTGAGACTGCCTGACTCAGGCACTCCTGTTTTATTGATTATAGTTTCGGGACTGTAAGACCCCCGGGTCAGGTCAGAGGTGCTGGGAACAGAGTGATGACTGGTGCTGATAAATCAGCCCTTCTGTTTTGTATTTGTTTGAGACACTTTTTGAAATGTTTAAGTGCCTGTTCTCTGTCTGGAACACCTGCTCTGTTCCCCCAACAATCCTTTCATCACTTTTCCTGTTTTTGGAAGAAGGAAACCTGTTGACACCTCCGTGACAGAAGGGCAGGAAAGCAACTTTAGGGTATAATTGGGGATTTAATGATAATTCAGGAGGATAAATAAGGGCAACGCACTGCCTCATCCAAGAATTGCTCAGCATGAGTGTTGGGGTGAGTCAGAGAAGCACACACACACACACACACACACTGGGCTGTAGGTATTCCAGCGATTTTCCCCGCAGCACCTTATTCCTCACAGTGCCTTTCGCACAGTATTAGAATAGTGGCGACTTTGCCTGTGGCTGTGTGTGTGTTTGTGTGTGTGTGTGTGTGTGTGTGTATGTGTGTGTGTGTGTGTGTACTTCTAGAAGTGTGTAATGCTTCTTTTCTTCCATGTAAGAGGGATGAGAAAAGGAATTTTCTCATCTTTTCCTTTTCTCTGAAAAGGAATTGGATGGTGAGAGGGAAAGAAAGAGAAAGACAGAAAGGAGGGAAAAGAAGGAACGAGAGAGGGGTTGAGAGAGAAAGATAGGAACAGAAGGAGAAAGAAAGAAAGAGAGGGAAAGACAATAATGGAGAGAACTAGAGAGAGAGAGGGAGAGAGAGAGGAGATGAGAGATTGAGAGAGAGAGAGAGGAGAGAGGGAGGAGATATATATATATATATATATATATATATATATAGAGGAAGAGAGAGAGAGAGAGAGAAAAGAAGAGAGAGAGAGAGAGGGAGGATATATATATATATATATATATATATATATATATATATATATATATATATATATATAGAGAGAGAGAGAGAGAGAGAGAGAGAGAAGAGAGAGAGAGAGAGAGAGAGGAAATAGCCAGGTGTGACTTTCCGCTGGGAAAGTTCAGCTGCTCTGCTTGTCTGGGCAGCTCTGAAGACTAACATAAGAGCCTGACATCTCAGTCTAACAAAACATACACACACACACACACACACACACACACACACACACACACACACACACACATACACACACACATACACACACACACAATGTTCCCACTGAGATTGTTTGTAAAGAGCATCGTTTTCATCGTTTGAATAATTTCGCTTCATGGATACACAGATCTACACCTTGTGGTCACCACACTGGAAACATGCTGCCACTGAAATGTGTGTAGTATTTCCACATGAACACGACATGGACCAGCAAGCAGATGTAGGCTGAAGGGCAAATTTTAGCCAGATGTATTAATGGCAGAGCAATGTGCACACATACCTCCTTACCAGTTCACTTCATACAGTGAAGGAAACCTCCTGGAGATCATTGATCCCCTCTGAAATACATTAAACTACGCTCTCTCATTAGACTCACATAAACACAGTTGTGAAAAATGCATTCTTCACCTCTGGAAACATCTCATCCATCATCACTTTCATTGAAGGGCACAGAAATGCTTGTTCATGCTTTATCGCTTCGTCTGCGTTTTCCAATGCTTTACTCTTTGGTCTCCCAACTAGAACATTAACCAGGCTCCAGTATAACAGACTGGCAACACTAACTGCACTGGCAGCCCAGATCATATATTCAGTACCAGCTGCTTCTCCATCACGTTTAAAGTCTTCATGGATCTGTCCTCAAACCTCCTGAATTACTCAGTTATACAGCAACCTTACTCGCATTGTCACTCGTTTGGTTTACTCCACAGCTCCCTAAATTAGTTTGCCATATGGGTGAGTATATCATTGAAATGTTGCTGCTTCAACTCTAGATTCCTCAAAACCTACCTGGCGTCTCTGTCTTCAAAGCTCAGTTGAAAGAAACCTTATCTATTCAGTCTGTACTGTTCAACTTCCCCCCCATTCTTGATTTCCTAATTCTGCTGTTTGTTTGTTTGTCACTGCCTTTGTGTTTGTGCTATTTAGTTATATTTGCTTTGTATCTTCCTGCTCTGTAAAGTGACCTTGGGTTTGAGAAAGGCACTAATTATTTAATAATAATAATAATAATAATTGGATAATTCTTATTATTAATAATATTGTATCATTAATATATCATTAATAGTACATTATATTATATTATATCATATTATATCATACTGTATTATTACTATTATTATTATTTCTACTACTAATAATAATAATAAATGATAATAATACTTGTGTGTGTATATCAGATATGTACAGATCTTTGGCTCTTCCTCTCATCCAATTAGAGCGGGACCTTTAGGAGCCCCAAAGGCTTCATGATTTCCCGGAACTAGAAACACATTTGTGTCTCTTGGTTATTTATTATCAGCAGGCTCATGTCTGAATTTCAGTCTGGTTGTCTGCTCTGCTGCCGGCTGTGTGATGCTGTAGCCTTAAAAACGCAAGTCACTAAGCAACAACTCTAATGTCATATCAGTTTTCTTTCACCTGATGATGCTCACTTGGTCACCTTGGAGTGTACACCAATCAGCCAGAAAAGCACTGACAGCATTGAGGATTTTCTTATCTCAATACCTGTCATGCAGTGAGATGTTGAACATGTTGGACATGGATGTTGCTGAGCTGCAAGTGAACAGTCAGTTCATGGAATCGAGGAAAAATAATCTTGAGCAACTCAAAGGGCCAAATATGGAAAATCACCACCAATTAGATGTAAATTGGCTACATATGGTTGGGCAGGTGTGTGTGGGAGCGCAATAGCTGCAGGGTGCATTATGGGTAGAAGGCAATGTGGTGGAGTCAGTTGATGCTCTGGGCAATGATCTGTTGGGAAATCTTCAGTCCTGGTTGATATGGATGTCACTTGAACCTCATCCTTTCTGCAGTGTAAGCATCCTGTGGTGGCCTACTGTGGTGGTTGAGGCCCAATGATTGGAAATTTGAGGGTTTGAGTACCAGACAATTAGGTTGCCCTGAGGAACCCTTAAGCAGGGTACCATCCCCATCACCGCTCCCAGGGAGCTGGATACAAAAGCCCACTGCTGCATACTTATTGAATGGGTTCAAAGCAGAAAGTTTCATTGTGGTTCACTATACATTCACAATGACAGTCACTTTCACTTTCATACCTTCCTGGCAACACTATTACCTAACGATAGTGACCAACAGGAAAATGTTCACTCACTCAATGGTGGAAGGTCCATTGTTTCTTTTCTCCCATATTTAAAAACTGCACAAATTTGATCTTGTTTAGGGCAAATTCACTGATATTTTTCTGAAAGCCACCATGCCTGAAACGAACCATCCACAGTAAGATCCTCTCAGGCAAAAATTATTCCTCAGGAATCATTTCTGTCAAGAAATCCTCAGGATAAAAGCTGCTGAGTTTTTCCACAGCTCTGCTTTAATCTAAGAACGTTTGCCAGCCTCATTGGTAAAAAGTAGGTTTCATCTACCTGACTTCCATCAATAAAACGCTTTTAAAACGCAGCGCTTGAGACTCTGCGTTAAAGGTGCGCTTCCTGCTCTAACACATCTCATCCGATAATTAGTTAATGAGTTGGATGCGTTGTGTTAAAGCTCAGAACTGAGAAATTGCCTCCTGAGGGCTGATGCAAGAGAACCAGCTACAGTAAACATCCACGTCTGCACATGTCTGCTAGCAGGTAATCTCAAACAAAAGAATTAAGCTGCCTTTTGTTCCTGTGGTGCATTTGTCCCACAATCTAGGACATGTTGGTAGCCTAAATTAAGCCAAACTGCCTGCGATTTGTTCGGAAGGTTTATGCAGCCTTCCGTCTCTAGGGTTGTCATGGCAAGAAGGGAAGAAGGAAAGAACTCTTGTTACAGGTCCAAACTCCAAGTCGATCGATTTTTGCTGGGAATTTGAAATAATTCATGGAAGATGCTAAATAAACAAAAATAGTTACTGAATAATGGACAGCAGTTTTAAAGAATTCAACAATTCATAGTGAATACTGAATAATTTAAGACCATTATCAGTATAATTCACTTCTGAAAGCAATTATTTGCAGTGCGATGTACTAATAGTAGTAAGTGATGCCTTGAACAAAATAATGTATATGAATAATTTTTATTAGATTCTGATTCTTATCATTAATAGTCAGTTATTCTAAGTAGATACTAAATAAGAAGTTCCTTAATAGTTTATTAGTTACTAAGTTATTAGTAGTACAAACAAAGTGCATATCAGTTAAAGAATTTATATCAGCTATTAAATAGTTATTGAATCAATAATAGTAACTGAATAATGCATTACAGTAAATGAATCATTTATAAAAGTTAATTAATGGTTTCTATGAATGACTGAAATAATGTAAAGTAGCCATTAAACTAGGGACTGTATCTGGGTTTAAGTGTTAAGCTTGACTGTAGACTGTTCTTCATCCCAGCCATCATTGCACTTTTTTTACCAATGAGCCAACGTCGCCACGGAGACTCACAAAAGCATTCGCTATATTAAACAAATCCATGTAAAATGATGATTCCTTCACTTAGCCATGATGTGCATGTGGACTGATAGGGCGCATCAAAAATCTCTGCAACATTTTTTTTTTTTTTCCACTCCGTATCACAGCATCCTTGGCTGAGCAGAGCTGTGATAGTCGGATCAATGTGGCTCCAGCTGAGAGGCACACTGAGATAAACCTAGAGCTTTTTGTTGTTGTTTTCTTTTGAAGTCAGCCATTCTCTCCTTTTTTATCATCCCTCTTCCTCTCTCTTTTACCTGTTTCTTTCCACTTTTTGCTCTCTTTATCTCTGCTTTTCTTTTTCTGTCCCAGCTGAGTTCTGAAGGGGATTCTGGTCAGGTCCACTTCTCTGATATGAAACTCTTCACCACTTCAGATTAAAAAGAATGCAGTAGAATCTTTAAACTGAATTGCCAACTTAATTATATTTATCGCATGATTAGGTGATCATTCTGGAAGTTCATCAAACTCTGTTTGTATTTTCCTTAAAATCCAATACAAAAACCAGCAGCTGGAGGCAGGAGGTGCTGAGATTTTCATTGGGTTGTGATGTGGATGGACAGGATTAGAAATTAGTTTATTGGAGGGACAGCTCAGGTTGGACATTTTGGAGACAAAGTTAGAGAAGCAAGATGCATTGGTTTGGACATGTCCAGAGGAGAGAGGAGGCTTATTGAGCATGGAGCTGCTGGGAAAGAGGGAAAAAGGAGGTTTATGGATGTGGTGGCACATGTAGGCGATTGGTGTGAAAGAGGAAGATGCAAGAAGACGAAAGAGCAAGGCAGCAAAGAAGAAAGAAGAAGAAACTTAGAAGAAGAAGAAGAAGAAAGAAGAAGAAGAAGAAGAAGAAAGAATGAAGAAGAAGAGCACTAGACCACAGCACTAGTCTAGTGGTTTAGTGTGTTTAGGGACTAGGCCCTGGGATTGGAAGGTCTTGGGTGTGTGGCCCAGATCAGTTAGGTACCCTGAGGAACCACTGAGTAAGGTACCATTCCCAACACTGCTCCCCGGGTACTGGATACGGTGCCCCCTGCTGTACGTTGTGTATTGTGTTGTGTTGTGCTGCATTTCCACTTCACTTTTACTTTTCAATTTTACTATCTGGGGCAGTGGTGGCCTAGTGGTTAGGGCGTTGGCCACATGCTCGGAGGATTGAGGGTTTGAACCCCTTCCCAATAGGTTGCCCTGAGGTACCCTTGAGCAAGGTGTCATCCCCGTCACGCTCCTCCCTGTGAGGGGCTGGCAACCTGTCCAGGGTATGTCACGCTCCTCCCTGCGATGGGCTGGCAACCTGTCCAGGGTTGGACTGTTGTTTTTATGTGATAAACTGGATCAAGCAATAAACCATTAAACCCTGGGGTCTCCAGTATGTTTTGTCTTGTTTCTCTGTCCTTCTGCGCACACACACACACACACACATGCATGCATGCATGCACACACACACACACACACACACACACACACACACACACACGATCCCCCATGATCCAGTGAGACAGTGACAGTCGTCCCAGTGCGGCAGCCGCATCACACGCAACACACTTCATGACGCATGCCCTGGAAAAAAGTATGCATGCCCTGGTCACCATGCCCTGCAGTGCTCTGTTTGTGTGTGTGTGTGTGTGTGTGTGTGTGTGTGTGTGTACTCCCTACGTGACAGGCACAGCTCTCCTGTCTGATTCTATCTGCAGTGCTTCTCCTCCACTAACACAGAAATACACTTAACATCTACTACACTTTACCGGAGAGAGAGAGAGAGAGCGCGAGAGAGTCTCTTTTGCTCTCTCTCTCTAACTTTCTCTCTTTATTTTCACTCTATATGTCTCTTTCTCTCCTTTATGTCTACCTCTTCCTCTTTTCCCCATTCCCATTCTTTTATCTCTCTGTGTTCTCTCCTCACATCCCTCCCTGTTTCTTTTAAGTATGATTTAACAGGTTCAAGTTCAAGTTAAGGACAAAACCTAGAGTTTTAACAGGAGTTTAGATGGAGTTTAGTCTTAGCTCGGGTTCTTCTGTTCTGCAGATCTGTATGTCCTCGTGAAGGAACATTGTGGCCCGTGACTGCAGGAGCATGTGGTAATCTGACATGTGTTACTAAGGACTCATGTTTTCTTTAAACAAACGAAGAGCTTGTATGAAAAGTGCAGATCCGCTCTTCGTCAGTGGAAAAAGATCAAATCTGATGACATGACAGTTTTCTGCAGACTTGTTTTGTGCATGCTCAGTGATTTCATCCTTTCTTAGAAACAAATGAAGAGAAATATCAAGTGCACTGTCAATACAGAGTGCATTTGAATCTAAATGATTAACTTTAGTAATAAACATGTTTGTAAATTTTGTAGTAAAGGTAGTAGTTAATGCATTAGTTCCTGTTAAGTAGTTAATATAGTAGTAATTTTAGAAGTAACTGTAAGGAAGAGAAGCCTATTCCTGGAATGTAATATCATGGACAAATAAATGTCTCCTCTGAGTTAAAACGCAAAGAAAGTCTCTGTACCTCATTTTTACACATAATTGGCCTTTTTTTATTGTCTGCAGTGGACAAACTCATCTGGACATAAATGCCTCTCAAACGTTAATTTAATGTTTTCTTCCAAACCCTTAGTGTGTGCTGTCATGGCAGCCTGTCTGTAATTATGGGGCTGAATAAACCTCCAGCTACTTTCCTGCACAGACCTGGAGACGTCCGCTGGGTTGTGAACCGAGAACACAGAAAACAGTGCGTTTGATCTAATTGGTCAGGAGCGTTGAACTCTGGGAGGTGATGGGGATTAATTGTCCTCCTGTGTTTATTTCTGGATGTGCACTGGGCATGCAAATGAGCATGTTTTGTGGAGTTAGTTCAGCTGAAAGTCCAGCTTTATTTCCGTCAGTTTGATATACTGTTCTCTCGTAATGATGGAATTACATAATTTTCCAGGAAAGCATGTTTCCTGAAGGATATGTAGAGGAAGAATGATTCCCTGCACTTGCTATGGATGGGTGTTATAGTTTTAAGACGTTGTTAAGTGGTTGCTAGGCTTGTAGCAGGCCACTGAGAAATGGTTGCTATGGTTAGAGCTGCAGATTTAATTATACCCTACATAATAATAACACTGAATGTTGAAGAACATATGACCAGCAATCATACTCAACATATGGACAATAAACAGAGAAAAAATAAAAAATAAAAACAACACATTTTTCATGTTTTTAAGCTGTCTGGGATTGAGTGCCATGCAGGTATCGGTGAAATTTGAAAAAAAAGTGCATAAAGTGACTTTAGCGAGATTCATTCAAGGCGTAATTAATTATTATTTTATTCTTATTTTTAGTGTGATTCTTTTTTTCTTTTTTTTTTTTAATTAAAAAGCACACACTTTTTTTATTTCATTCTTATTTTTATTCTTATTTTTATTTTTATTCTGATTCTAATTCTTATTCTTATTCTTATTCTTAAGAATAGCAGTATGGTTTTATGCCAAGAAAGAGCACTACAGATGCAGTGTTTGCTCTGAGGTGTTGATGGAGAAGTACAAAGAAGGTCAGAAGAAGGACTTACAGAAAGCATATGACAGGGTGTTACAGGTCAGGCGTTACAGAGAAGTATGTGAGAGTAGTTCAGAATATGTATATGTATGTATGTAGGATTTTGAAGATGGAGCTGCCAGGAAAGAGGAAAGAGGAAGACCAAAGAGGAGGTGCATGGATGTGGTGAGAGAGGACATGCAGGTTTGAAGCAGGAAGATGCCGATAACCGGAGGAAATGGAAACAGTTGATCATTGTGGCGACACTAAGTAGGAGCAGTCGAAAGAAGAAGATTCTTATTTTTATTTTTATTTTTATTTTTATTTTTATTTTATTTATTTTTATTTATATATTTTTTTTAGATTTATTTTTATTTATATTTATTTTTATTATTATGAAATCTTATTCTGATTCTCTATTCTAGAATTCTCTAGTATTCTCACGATGACAGTCACTTTCCCATTTGAAACTTTTATTATTAAAAGCTTGTGTCAAAAAAACAAAAGAAATGGAAGAAAAATAAGACTTTCCTGAAGAGCGGTGTGCCAATGACAAATAGTCTCTTTCACTTTTAAAATGGTCTTATTAAATCTTGGTTTGGGCTAACCAGTTAACATTAACTGTTGAATAATGAAAAAAAAACTATAATAATCCTATTGCTATACATTTACTCACTTAATTCCACCAGTACTTTAAAAAGTTATTCGAATTTGAATTTGAATGAACCCAAACTAGAAAAATGTTTCTTTCTCATCAAGTCCGAAAAAACTCTCCCAAATCTGACCCGACAGCTCTGACTGTGAATGAATATTTCAGCTTCTCTGACGACTCACTGCAACTCAAAGGACAAGCTTTTTTTACTACTGCTTCATGATGCTACATTTTAAAGAAAAAAAAAAGGAAAATGGGTTTGAGCCGACGGACACAGAATGTTTCTGACCAGTTCTATCCGGCACGATCCGAGAGGTCCTTGCAGATTTAAGACGTCACTTCAGTTTAGAAGTTCTTCCAAGCCCTCCAGACTTAATAAAGGAAAAATACACGTCGAGCCTTATGTGTTTTCATCGGCCTGAAGTTTTTTTTTTAATTAATGGACGACAGGCCTTGTTATCCTCGGCTAACCCAATTAACAGAGAGGGTCAATGGAGAGTTAACAAGTTGAAGTAATTAAAGGGGAGGAATGACGGCAATACACACACACACACACACACGTACACACACACACACACACACACACACACTTTTTGTGAGTGTTTAAGTGCTCTGAAGCTTGAACTCTAAAACTTAACATTGGGAGCTCATAGCTCCTCATAAGTCACTGCATATTAACCTTCTAAAGCTTTATAAAGCTCCAGGGAGCCGAGAGCACAAGAAACCGCTTCAAAAAGTTCATTGGCGTCTTTGAGGATTAAATTTTCATCGCTAAGTACTTTTTGTCGGGTGTAACTGTTAATGCAGGGCAAATTGGTCCTGTGTTAAACCAGACACCGTTGCTGGGCACCACTCGAGTCTGCCGTAACTTTTTCCCACAGTTTAATGCTCTTATCTAAACATGGCGGTATTTTCATGAGGAACATGAATCAAATTTGCACAATTTAGTGACACGTCAAATATGCCTTGATGTTACTATTACGGATAAGTGAGAGTAAAGTGAAAGTGACTGTTTGACTATTCAAGCATACACTACAGCAAACCGCAGTGAAATGCATCCTCTGTATTTAACCCAGACACATCGTGCAGCCATATCCAGCACCCGCGAAGCAGTGAAGGGTACCTTGCGCAAGGGCACCTCAGAAGAGAAACCCTTTTAGGATTTTAGGATTGATCTTCACTCAGGGCAACCTTCTGATCCTGGGGCCTAGCCCTAGCTTTCACTGGAACTAAAATTCTAAAGAAGTTGACTCAAACCTAGTCAAACCACATCATGCCAATCAAGTCTCAAGTCTCTAGGTTGTGAATCTAAGTTGAGTCACTGCCTTTGCCATCTCTAGTCTCTCAGTGCAGGATAATGGACGCCTGTGTTGACCACCACTGCACTCAACACTAGGGGACAGGGAGGTACGTGAGGGCAGTTATGCTCTCTTGAACTCCTATTTCTGATTGTAGCATCACCCAGGAACTAACTCACTAACCTGCTGGTAGACCCCAAAGCGTAGAATCAGCGCACCACTTGAAGTAATAGTCTAAGATGATGGGGGACAGCGAGGTAAGTGAGGGTAGTTATGCTCTCTTGAACTCCTGACCCCTCATGGTTGTAGCATCACCAGGGAACCAACTCACACTAACCTGCTAGTGACCCCAAAGCGTAGAATCAGCGCAACACTTGAAGTAATCAGA
Source organism: Hepsetus odoe (assembly GCA_017165825.1). Taxonomy (NCBI): domain Eukaryota; kingdom Metazoa; phylum Chordata; class Actinopteri; order Characiformes; family Hepsetidae; genus Hepsetus; species Hepsetus odoe. The sequence continues at coordinate 23,769,124 of CM029377.1, forward strand.
GTCTAAGATGATTAGAGCCTGTGGTTTGTACAGAACCCTTAATGCGCTTCCACGACTCCCATACTGAAAACCGTTTGTAATCAACTAGGATAAAAAAAAATATATATATATATAAATTATTTCCCACACCTGCCTAAAACTTTTGCCTAAGTTTTAGGCAGGTGTGGGAAAAAATACTGCAAACAAAGAATGCTTTAGAAACATAAATAATGATTATTTATCTTTATTGATTTAAAATACTAAAGTGAGTGAACAAAAAGAAAATCTAAATCAAATCAATATTTGGTGTTACCTTTGTAATAAACCAGCATCAATTCTTGTAAGCCCCCACAGAGCCCTGATCTCAACATCATCAGTGTGTCTGGGATTACATGAAGAGACAGAAGGATGTGAGAAAGCCTACATCCACAGAAGATCTGTGGTTAGTTCTCTCAGGATGTTTGGAACAGCCTGTGAGTTCCTTCAAAAACTGTGGTCAAGTGTACCTAGAAGAGTTGATGCTGTTTTGAAGGCAAAGGGTTTGATTTAGATTTCTCTTTTGTTCATTCACTGCATTTTGTTGATTGATGAAAATAAATGATTAACACTTCCATTTTTGAAAGCATTCTTTGTTTACAGCATTTTTTTTTATATATATTCTCTTGTATTTTTGTCTGCAATGACTTTCTACATACATTTATTCTATTTAAATTTTTTCTTTATTCTAACTAGGCTCACCTCTTTATGTTATCCTTCATTAGTTCTTTTTTATGTCTCTTGTGATGCAGTGGAAATGATGGATGCGTTTAGATGGAGTAAACTCACTGCCGCACCCTCTTCAATGCGGAGAGTTTATTTTTAGAAGAAAGGTGTGTCGTGAGCTTTTAGCCACTCTGAGGCGACAGAACGGTGGCTGATGTTTCCTCTATGACATGCTTAAGTACGTCACGGGCTCCTGAAAGCCGCCCCATTTTCCACTCAGAGGCACCTGGTCTCCATGACGATAGCGCGGGGCGCCCCTGACCTCCACCGACGAGGCTTAGCTGTGCAGGGGACCCTGAGGAATGTGCTAAAAGCTACACACACAGCCCTTGCACACATTCAGTCACACTCACAAAAGAGCACGGCAGGCTGGGATAAAAACCGAGTTACTTCGTTTTCTCAATCAATCTTTTCACTGAAGTGCACATTTGTTCCTTTACCTTCATAAGAACGATGTGAAGACCAAATCTAGAGGCTGTCTATACAAGGACTCAGCGTTTTAAAAGCAATACTCAAGTATTCATGGCCAGCTTAGGTTGCTCTCTGCACGACAACAGTTGTTTAGGAAGCATTGATTTTTGAAACTGAGTGCTGGACATGAATTTATTCCATTTATAAGATCGTTATAAACACATCAGTATGTCATTTCTTTGAAAAAAATCCTCACATTAAAATTAAAAAGAGAAGTTACTCTTAGCATGTATGACAATGCTGACTTTAGGTTGAACAGGAATAAAAACGAGGTTGGATGATTTGGAGGCAGGTTGGTTTGGAGGGGAGATGAGGATTGTATCTGGAGGAGGATGTTGACGATGGAGCTGCCAGTGAAGAAGACAAGAGGAGGTTTATGGACATGCAGGAAAAGAGAAAAAGATGAAGACCAAAGAGGAGGTTTAAGGACATGGTGAGAGAGGACATGTAGGTGGTTGGTTTGAAGGAGGAAGAGGACCAGAAGAAATGGAGACAAATGATCCACTGTGGAGACACTAACAGGGCAACTGAAAAAGAAAAAGAAGAAAGAACAAAGATTGACAGATGTCCCTACATTCTTTGTTCTTCACATCGTGGAGACAAATGCATACTTGTCTTCAAAATAGCAAAAATAGTAACTCTTTGGAAGAAATAGAGATGCTAATGTAGCAAGATTTTGAATGATTGGTCATTGGTTCATTCCGATAAATGCTTCCTACATTGTTGTGAACCCCTTCTGGACTAAAACTTCTGTCACTCATAAACATAAATATTCATGTCAGTGGTTGTAAAAAAAAAAAAAGAAAAAGATGTTATGTGGCTAATGGCTTATTGTCACGGTGTCGGGGTGCGGGGAGGACGTCAGCACAGAGCCAGATATCCAAGACATAATTTTATTCTCTGTTCTGACTCACTGAGGCTTAAGTAGGCAGCCTCAATGTAGCACACCTGTGCCTAATGAGCTCAGGTGTGCTCCGTCAAGGCTGAAGCCCTCCGTGGATAAAGCCATCAACAAACACTCAAGAGACCTGACATCAACCCCTCCCAAGCGCGCAACTCAGGCGCTCTACAGTGGAACCTGGAGGGGAGGTAAACTGAAAGAAAAGAAAACACTGCCCCTTCAATGGGGTACATGGTCAGGTCTACAAAACAGAAAACACAGCCCCTTCAATGGGGTACATGGTAAGTCCATATGTAAATTGTAAATGTAAATTAACAAACAAATAAACAGGGTGAGGGACCCAGACCAGCCACAGTCACGGATAGGGCTGCTGGCGATGGTGAGGGGTACCCCAGAGTTTCAGTCCATATTCTCTGGTACAAGTCCTTTTTGTATTTATGTTTGGCCGTACGTTTTGTCAGTGCCTTTCTGTTGTCCTGCGTCTCTTCCGTCACCCATTTCCCCGACTCGATATTGGGGTCCCTTGGAGGAATCGTCTGATTGGCTGGAAAGCCTGTCACCATCTCATAGTCAAAACAAGTAACACACAGATTCTGTGCTAGTTAAAGGAGAATAACACCCAGTGTGCGCTCCGCCTCAGACCCCGGTCCTCCTCGCGCTCCGTGTCTACCGTCTCAGAAACTGAGGTGCAGAATTTGTCGTTCTTTATTAACAGGTTGTCTCTCGAAGAGTCAGGCTCCTTGTTGGTACTTTCTGTGTTATCCGGCCGTGCTGACCTCACTGTGTGTGCTGCAGAGCCCGATTTCAGGACGTGAAAGTCCTCACTTCGGGCATTCTCCGAAATTCAATCCTCCATGAACAGTGCATGAGTCCTTAACATGGCGCTCACCTCTTGTCACGCCTGTAATCCATACACTAACAAAGCAAGGTCTTTAAGGTGAGTACATCCCTCCAGAACAGGAGCCTCGCTGTTAGTTTCACCTAAAGGTGCTTTGTTCTGACTCCTCTGGGCAGTGTTCTTTGCCGAGTCCACCGAGACAGCTAGGAAACCTGAAGATACAGTGATCGACCTACTTCCACAAGGAGGCCATGGTTTGTGTTCCTGTGGGCTTAGTGCCTCCCTCTGATTGTTGTCTATGATCTTCAGAGGGGCACCAAATTTCTGAAATTTCCTGGCAAACCATTTTGACATAGGCATATGTTTACTCCGTTCATGCTCTGGTCCTGTGCCCTTGTCTTTCTCTGTCCTGTGGCTCTCTACGCCTTGTAACTGCAGGAAGAATCTCAGGGTGTTCAGGTTTTCATAAAAACAATAGCAACTTCTTGGCTTCTTTCCATACTGACACATGCAAACAGGTGTACAAATTGACCTCCTTGAACATGCTCCTTGAGAGGGTCATTAGTAACAGCTGTGGAGCACTTCTTTGAAATGTAGCCCGCAAACAGTCGCCCTTAGCACACCACTACCATCGATCCTGATGAGGCTGTTAGACAACCAAGCTATAGGAGACTGGTGTGAAAGTAATTGCGGAGATAGAGTGAGATATCAATGAGGTGGAAAGGCTCAGGTTCATTGTTGATCTTCTCCTTGCTCTCTGCTTCTCTTTGAAGCTCTCCACCAGGGTCCCAGCACACACGGGGGTCTCTCTCTGAGTTTTTTACAGTTTAGCCTGCAGAGCGGCACTGTTGTCTTGCACCTGCTTCAGCTCTGTTCTGGTCCTATTCAGCTGTTCTTCCATAGTAGCCACTTTAGTCTCCAGCATCTTCTGTTCCTCTGTTCTTTTCCTTATTCTCCAAACATTTGCAGCTTGCAGTTCCCTCCTCAGGACCTCTCTCTCTTTCACGAGTTTACTGACCTCTACATGAAGCTCAACATTGTCTTGAGCTAGAGCCTTTATTTCCATTTTCATGGTTTGGATGCCACTCTGGCACAGAGACTACAGTTCTTTGGTCTCCTCAAGTTGAGAAAGCAGATGGGTGATCGTTTCCTTGGTTTTCTGTCTTTCGTCCGTGACTGAAGCATTCACCTGTAGCATGGAGGACTCTTTCTATCGCTACTGAGTGAGCTTGGTCAGCAGCTCCTTCTGTTGAGTGATTTGAATGGTCATGCAGCTGATTTGTTCATCTCTTTGGTGGATGTCCACAAGAAGTGCATCGCGGCTTACATTGACCTGACTGAGTTTTTCTGATTTAACCCTTAGTTTCTCCTGGGGGTCCTCCTTAGTTTGGGGGTTGACTCAGTGCTGCTGCTTTCCACGCTGCAAAGAGCCTTCTTGGTCGACTTCCCTCGAGGCACGGCGCAGGGTGCATTGTCTGCCAGCTTCCTGCTTTTCGTGTTACGGTCAGCTTTCTTTGCCATCTTCCTACGTTGAATGGCGCAGGGAGCTTTTTTCGCCATTCTCCCGCTGAGATTCACGCAGGGTGGGTTCTCCGCCATTCTTTCACTGTGATTGGCGCATGGTGCTTTCTCCGCTGATGGTCTGCTGTGATTGGTGCGCATGACGCTTTCTGCGCTGGTGGTCCGCTGTGACTGGCGCATGGCACTTTCTCCGCTGATGGTGTGCTGTGATTGGCGCATGGCGCGTTCTCCGCTGATGGTTTGCTGTGATTGGCGCATGGCGCTTTCTCCTCTGATGGTCCGCTGTGATTGGCGTATTTATCCGAAGTTTATCCGACTTTAATTGTTGCTGTATTAGCTCCTAACTCCAGCATAAGCTTTAGAGAAAGAAAGCCAGATTTTTCATCAAACATTTTCATCACTTTAAATCATCCTCAGTGTGGATAAAGACCATCTTTAGGTCTTTAGGTATTCTTGTCGTGAAACACAGTGTGGTTTTTTGTAAACCACAAAAAAATTCAACCTCTGCACACTGTGCAGCAGGGGGCAGATATTGAAGCGGCTGGGGAGCAGTGATGGAGATGGTACCTTGCTCAAGGGTACCTCAGGACAACCTACTGGTCTGGGATTCAAATCAGTGACCTAATGATCCTGGGGCCTAGTCCCTAATCACTAGGCCACCGCTGCCCCCTAATAATGAACATATTTCTATTTACCTTGTACAGTCTGTTAATAAAATTTTATTAAATTCCCTAAATTCTGCTGCCATGGTTTTGTCCTCTCCGGTTGCTATCCTGCTGAAGACACCCACCAGGTGCTGGACGATAACAATACTGACACGTATCCTTGTGTCTCCGTGTGTGTTGCAGAGTGTCTGTCGTCTAAAGGCGAGGACAGGCTGTTCCGACGCTTGTTCAGGAGGTATAATCAGTTCATCCGTCCGGTGGAGAACGTATCTGATCCAGTGACGGTGGAGTTTGAGGTCTCGATCTCTCAGCTCGTCAAAGTGGTAAGCGTTGCTTCAGCAGGTGTTCCTGCAGGCTGCCCACAATGTATACACTCTCTCAAAACCAATGATGCAAATGTGCAGAACATCTTCTTATCGAGACCTGCAGAGATCTTTCTCAGTTCAAAAAATTTCAAAATATTATTTTCCCCAGAAAACATCCTCCGAAGGCCTTCCTTTCTGGCATTAGGGTTGAGCAATAGAATGAATGGATGGGATATTGGGCTAAAGAAGCATCTATAAGACATATATAGTTGTCCATCAAATTAAAGTGGCAGTATAGAAGGAGAACATTTAGCTAAAGTGGTGTCAAAAATAATAATAAAAATACATTTCTCAATATATATATATATATATATATATATATATATATATAATATATATATATATATATATATATATATCATATATAATAACAACTCTTTTAAGATTATGTGTATATATATATATATATACACACACCACACACACACACACATATATATATATATGTATGTATATATAATTTTTGGAATTTATTAATTTTTGTTTATTTATTTTTATTTTTTTTTTAAAAATTTTATATGAGAATTTTTTATATATGTTTTTTTATTTAATTAGTATTTATTTATTTTAATTTTATTATATTACGAAATTCCTTCTGGCACATTCATGAGAAAAGTTTCTTTCCTCAGCACAGAGTCCTTGCACCTGGAAGCCCAGCACACACTTTGGGTTTTAGCTACATCTTGGTCAAATGAGCCCCTGCAGCCAGGTAGAGCCCTCATGGCCCCTGTCTTTTCTTCCCTTCACACAGTGGCAGAGCAAACACACACCTGGATTACAGATTATTCCCTTTCATCCTGGCGAATTTGCAGAACCACTGCTGCTGCGGGTGATTGTGCTGAAAGGTGGTGTTTTTATCGTGTGATTAATCTCCTTCCACTGCTGAGGCTCTTTGTGGTGATGAATGATGTTTGTTATGCAAACCCGGGGGGGATCACTCTAGAGGGATGGATTGAGAAGAGATTTAGAGGAGAACATGTGTACATGTGTGTATGGAAGAGATCAAATGGAGTTCCACAGTCAATCCCAAACACAATATCACCGGTGTGCTCCCTGCAATGTAGAGTTGATTTGCATTGTTTTACACTGTTGGAATTTCTAAATTTAGATTTAGAATAAATCTCTCTCTCTCTCTCTCTCTCTCTCCCTCTCCCATAGGATGAAGTCAATCAGATCATGGAGACCAATCTGTGGTTAAGACATGTGAGTATTTCTCTGTGTGTATATTTATTGGGGATTCTTTTTAGTGCTTCAGTAAGTTGAAGCAGAAGACTGACTGATCAAGGCCCAATTTTAAAAAACGGAAACAGCTTCACACAGCTCACTACATCTGATTAGATATGATTGGCTGATGTGTGTGTTTTCTGTGAGTGTGTGTAGATTTATGCCTCAGAATGGAGTACAGGCCAAACTACATGTGAGAGGGAGACAGACAGAGAGAAAGAGAGAGAGAGAGAAGAGAGAGAGAGAGAGCATCACCCTTATGAGCGTTAGTCAATTGTAATGCAGTGGGGAAATATGTACTATATACTGAAAGTATTGTGTGTGTGTGTGTGTGTGTGTGTGTGTGTGTGTGTGTGTGTGTGGACATATCGAGAGGGGGAGGAAACATTTAGAAAAGGAAATGGTTTGAACAGGATGAAAAGCCAGAATGAGGTGATCCAGAAGTGCTTTTAAAGGAGGAAGTGATGAGAGGGAAATAAAAGATTTTTTTTGAGTATCAAATAAATTTGACCTGGTCAGAATCTGCCAGAAAAATGTAAAATCTTTAGGTCCCAGTCCCTCTGTGCATATCAAAACAAGCTGGCTGGCGGAACCGCCATCAGTCTGGTTAAAGAGGAGACGGAAGCCTAAAATAGGAGCTGAAAGAAAAAAGAGAGAAAGAGGAAAAACAGCTTTTCGATTCGTCTATTGAGTCAAAATCTGCTTCTCAGTGAAAACCAACTTACAGCGCATGTTTTCTGCAAAAATATGCCACTTATAAATCATCTTTTTATTCATACAATGTGCTGGAATCTCAGCCACACAAATAAATATTCATATTTATGAATATAAACATATACCGGTGTCCTGCTTGTATATTTGTTCACTGAAAAATTATCATTCGGACAGTGTATTCAAATCAATCACTTAAAAACTGGTTCATTTTGAGTGAATGTTGCCTATAAAGGTTTCCATAAAAAGCATTGGGCCTCTTTATTAACATTGTGCTACTGAATTGATGCTCTAAATTACTGAATTGATGCTGTTCCTATTTTGGGACACTTTGTAAAATAATTTTAGATACTTCAGTTTACATTAATGTTCTTGAGACTGCTTTTTAGACTAGTTATCCACACACAGCTGGTGATTATTTTTTAGTTATTATTAGTGTTTTAACACTTTTTGCAATGAATATTTTATTTTGTCTTTGCAAATTTAAAGGCAATTTTACATAGTTTTTTTTTTTATTTATTATTTTTAAGTCTCTTTTTAGTCTTTTCTATGGCTACTTCTAAACCAGAAATTTAAAAATATTTTTTCTCTTCTCTTCATCAGTAATCATTTTAAATTAGACAAAAAACATAGAAAATTGCTTAAATTTAATTTAATTTATGACTGTTCAAAAGCTGTTTTTTTGCTCATATTTTAATTAAAGTGTCTGATTAAATGTTGAGGGACGGTTCTTCAGAGTGAAGTGTTTTTGTCTCTCATTTTCAGTCTAGTCTCTGTACCTGAGCAGTTTAATTGGTTGGTTAGTCACAGTGATCTACATCTAAGCCTTAAACCAGAACAAAGTGTCTAACTTAAGACATGAAGCAGTGAAGAAGCAGGTGCAGATGATTTCAGATGATCAGGTGACCCAGCACACAGCTGATGCTGATGTAGTGAGACCTTTATCTAGAAGCCTCTGAGGCCTAAATAATTTGTTTCTTTAATCTATGATAAGACATAAAATGTATTTTTGCACTAACAAAAATAGTAGAATATTAAGAAATGAGAGGAGGCTCAAGATTTTTGCACAGGACTGTAAGTTGAGCTGCTAGCAAGCAATTAAGGAGTACATAAAAAAAACAGCACCTGACCATTTTTAAAGCCTTCTTTGATTGTTGAGATTAATAGACCAAAATTTAAGCAACTTCTGGTTTTGAAAATCATGAACACTCCATTCAACATAACTGAACAGAAAGGACGAGAGGTTTGACCAGAGGTGCCTTCAAAATGAGTGCAGATTGTATTTTTGGATGCTGTGAAATGTGTTTAAGAGTTTTTTTTTTTATATTTTTTGCCATATTTGTTCTTTTATTGCATGTGTGATAAAAAAATATTAAAAAAGAGATTTGACTATAAGAAAGGGAATGAAAAAGGGAAGACAAAGAAAGAGACCCAGCTCAGGGAGGCTCTGGCTTATTAGCTCTGATGGTTGCCATTATACTCCTGAGCCTTTCCCCTCAATCTTCTCCAGCACTCACCACACCTCTCCTGCGGAAATAATCATGGGTTGAGGAAACATCGTCGAGGACATTTGTCCACTGAAAGTTCTGAAAGTCAACCCGAAATCCAGCTTTTCTCTACCGTCTTCATTCATACCTTTTCATCATCAATCATTTCAACCAAAAAAACATCAGATGCTGATTGGAAGGGTCTTGATTTCATGTAACGTTTTGTTTTTTCTTGTCTAAGCCTCAGTCAAATCAACAATCATGCAACGTTGCCAGGAAAAATCTTATTAGCTTGTAATCTAATTGCTCTACTCAGAGACACTGATTCCATGCATGATTTGAAAAATATCAGTTCATGACATAATATGATATGAATATTTTCAGAGAAACGCAGCAACCAACTTGTTTGCAAAATGCAATTCTGCAAAACTGAAGAAAGTCTTTGCGGTACTTTTATCTGAAAGGCTACTGGAACTTTGATATAGCTTTCCAGAATGTTTTTATATAAATAACTGCACACCAAATAACCTAGCGATACCTTAGCAACTGTTATGTTAGATACTACCTGCATTCTATTAGTGACCAATTTAGCAACACGCTAGCAACCTTCTGGAACACCTAACAACACCCTAGCAACCACCAGATAAGCCATAGACAACAGCTAGCTATAGCCTAGCATCCACCTAAAATGCCTTAGTAGCCACCTAGCAAATAATGTATAATAGTACATATAAAGAACAGAACAATAGTAAACAGTGTCATGATTATTCAACATCAGAACGAATCACTGCATTTTATGCTTTCTATCCCATTAAATTGTAGCACCAACACTCCACCTGCATCTGTAATTAATTTTGAATTTGAATCAAATCTCTTAAAGATAAAGATGCCACAATTCATTATATTCTTTAAACTAAACACTCTACCTATAAGAATAAGGATCATTGTTGTAAGTGAGACAATCATTTAAATGCATAAAATGTAAAAATGAGAAATAGAAATAAAAATAATTTACAAAAATGTTGTGTTTCAAAACATTTTTATATTAAGATGTTTATTCAACGTTGTTCATACCTAAAGTGACAAGGAATAGAGCATGAAAGGGATAACATCCATTGCCTGACACACAATTAAGCCAGCATGGATAAACACTCCCAGTCCAGGTTACTTGATTCAGCGTTCTGTACAAAAGAGTTTTTATACCTCGTTGTCCTTCTGACTGGAGCTTAAAATCTGTGCCTGGAGGTAAAAGCTCCAAGGAACACTTCATAATGTCCTAGACCTTCCTCTGCAGTGCAGGGATTCTTCAGGAGAGAGTAAAGAGCATTACCATATAGG
>CM029377.1:23781885-23796885 GCA_017165825.1 Hepsetus odoe
AGGATTATATTGTTAGAAGGATGTTGCAGATGGAGCTGCCTGGCAAGAGGAGAAGAGGAAGTCCAAAGAGGTTTATGGATCACTGCATTAAGGGTGGATTTTCAGATATATAACTATGGTAATAGTTACCATGGCTATCGTGTCTGAGGTGTTGTGTGTGTGTACATACTGCCAGTGAAGATACTCTCTCAGCCAGTCATTGTGCGCTTGAGATCATGTTGCGTTGGAGATGAGTGACATTGCACAACTGTCATGCAAACAGACACTCAGTCTCTTTGCACATAAATAAATCACAACAGGAAAAGGTGCTGTGACTTATTCAGAGGAGGGGGTGAGTAAGTGAGATGTTCTATCCAAACCTTCAGTGTTGGATTCAGGTGGTGTTACTGACAGTCTTTTATGTGACTGAGCTCAGCTGTCACGAAGAGGAAAAAGAAAGACAAAAAAAAAAGACTTGTGCTCATTATTCATGTAGCAAACCCGTCCCAACACTTAGCGGGAGGATGTTCTTATAAAGAGTAGCTGTGAAACGCCTGTGTTTAGCAAAATGTTTCAAAAGAAAAGAACTGGAATCTCACATAGCAAAGGACATTTTGTCAGGTGGTCAAAATTGGCTGAAAATTAATACTGAAAGTAGAGATCACTCAATGTGCCAAAAATAATTTGACAAGCATGATTCCTTAAAATAAAAAGTAAAGAAGACTTTTGCACACATAGGCCATGTGTTTCATTATTTCCAGCTTTTTTGTTGACTGTGTGTTGCAGATATGGAACGACTACAAGCTGAAATGGTCACCGGCTGAATTTGATGGCATTGAGTATATTAGGGTTCCATCCAATAAGATCTGGAGGCCTGACATCGTGCTGTACAACAAGTAAGCCCAGACAATCAGTTTAATTTGACCTTTGAAATTGAGTTGAAATGCTTTCAGAGACCATCTTCCTAAGTCCTCTGGAGAACGAGGGGAACAGTCCCCTGTGTAATTATGAAAGGTGGCCAAAAGGGCAGAAAGTTATCTCTCAAATTAAGTAGGCGAAATTAACTTTTGTTAACCACTTTTCCTCCACAGCGCTGTAGGTGACTTTTTGGTGGAAGATAAGACCAAAGCTTTGCTCAAGTATGATGGCACCATCACATGGGTTCCACCAGCCATCTTCAAATCCTCCTGCCCGATGGACATCACCTACTTCCCCTTCGACTACCAGAATTGCTCCATGAAGTTTGGCTCCTGGACCTATGACAAAGCCAAGATCGACTTGGTGTTAATTGGGTCCAAGGTCAATCTGAAGGACTTCTGGGAGAGTGGAGAATGGGAAATCATTGATGCACCCGGGTACAAGCATGACATCAAGTACAACTGTTGTGAGGAGATATACCCGGATATCACTTACAGTTTCTACATTCGTCGTTTGCCTCTGTTCTATACCATCAACCTTATCATCCCATGCCTCCTCATTTCTTTCCTGACTGTTCTGGTCTTCTACCTTCCATCAGACTGTGGGGAAAAGGTTACCCTCTGCATCTCAGTACTCCTGTCTCTCACTGTCTTCCTGCTGGTTATCACTGAGACCATCCCATCTACCTCCTTGGTCATCCCGCTGATTGGCGAGTATCTGCTCTTCACCATGATTTTTGTCACACTCTCCATCGTCATCACTGTCTTTGTACTCAACGTACACTACCGCACGCCCACCACACATACTATGCCTGGCTGGGTCCGCACCATCTTCCTACGGGCTCTTCCTCGCATCATGCTGATGCGACGCCCTCTCGATCAGTCCGAATCCTCAGGGAAAGGTGGTGCCCCTGAAAGTGGGGGCTCATCTGGGATCAGTGGCGGAGGGGGACGAGGAGGAGATGGGAAGAAGAGGAAGAACAGCACCTCCCAACAAGCTGCCATGAACTGTCTGGAGTTTGGTGAGGGGAAGAGTTCAGGGGAAGCCAAGAAAGGGAGTTGCCCTTGCCATCCCACAAAGGAGGGGCCGGAGGTGGACTGTGGGAAAGTGAGCCGTCAGCTGAGTCCACAGGCCATCAATACAGTGGTGGCGTTTTCAGTGGTTTCGCCGGAGATCAAACAAGCCATCGAGAGCGTCAAGTACATAGCTGAGAACATGAGGAGTCGCAACAAGGCGAAAGAGGTACGTCCACGCTAGGACTCTTTCACTTTCACTTTCAGGAATCTGTTGCTGTTAGAAGTATTAGAAAACCCAAATCCAGGAAAGTGAATTTTTTTTAAGTGTGAACATCTTATTTGTGGATTCATTTTCATAAGTATGTGTAATTTTCCACATTTTCTGTTCAAAATAATACATATTCACATTAGGGTGTGAGTCAAATGAGGTAACCTGTCAAGCCAATCGGTGTCAACTAAAGTACTATACAATGAAATCAATAGGATAAGACAAACATGGAACAATTAAAAAGGGATAATTTAGGATTACGATAAGTCACTGAATATAAAAGATATATTCATATATTATATTGATATATTGAGAGAGTCATAAGACTGAGACTGGAAAGGTCACTGAATTGGCTAAAATGACACTGTGAATAAACTTGGTTTGAGGCTTCTTAGACTCATGTCTTTCACTTGTGTATATTAAGTAGTTTGATGTCAGTGCCATCATTATAATCTTTCTTTGTCACTCTTTTGACACAACCTTTCTTGGTCCACATGCTGAAAAAAGACTAAAGCTGGTGCAAAAGGTTAACAAGTCTGTTCATAGTGATGCTTAGTATGTCACAGGTTTTAGCCCTGTAATATCCTTTTTAGCATAAATTATGACTCACGGCTCCAAATCTAGCATGAGCTTGCAGAACAACAGCGCTCTGCAGAATCAGAGCGTTTTAGAAAAGAGCTTTTATCTAAAAATACAGCCTTTAAATCCTCCGTGGAGGATCAGACTTTGATATGGAAAAGTCGGCACTTTCTTACTCTTGCTCACTTTCCTTCGACGCCTTGTCACTGAAGCGGCCAACAAATGACGGTAACATTGTACTGTTTCATAAATTCTGGTTTTAGCTCTTTCTGGCATGACGATTTAGGTATATTATGATAATCCTTAGTGCAATCTTTGCTTACTTTCTTTTGGGTTTTCTCTCCATCATCATTATCTGCCATTTGCAATGTTTCCTCTATGCTATACATCTCACTTTTCCCTACACCTGTTTTTCCTCTTTTCACTTCATGGTATCTTTTTCAGGTGGAGGATGACTGGAAATATGTTGCCATGGTGATTGACCGGATCTTCCTGTGGGTTTTCGTGCTCGTCTGTGTGCTTGGAACATTGGGCCTCTTCTTCCAGCCTCTCATTGGTTTCCTCTCGTAATGCTGGTCAATTACACACACTGTCCAAGCCAATTAAAGTCACGGGACAGTCTCTTTCAGCCAACTGCCCGAATCACTGGCACACCAATTACACACACTTCTGCTTTGTGACAGCAAAAAGAAAACACACGAATAGTTTGGCACAGTCGACAACAATTCAGGTGTAGATGTTCATCAGCTGGTGCAGCAAACAGCTGAACCGTAGACCACCAACTTGGGAAGCTACACAGCAGAGGCTGATATTCACGATCCTGCCACTGTATAAAATATAGAGGGTTTCTAATTACCAATAAGACAGTAATGGTGCATTCAAACAGTCTGTGGAAACACAAAATCATAAATTGGTGACAGATTTTTAACTATTCTTTTTGACAATTCTCACCAGAGAGAAGTATTTTGGAGATAGCTTGTCAATAGAGACTAAGTTTATGTGGTTTGGGTATGCACTGGACAAGATTTTTTGTTCGCTTTCAGGAAACCTGTTTGAACACCAGTAAGCATTTCAAAAGAAAAATGTCCCTGAAGTAGATTTCTTTATCGATTAGAGAGGTAATAGGCTGCATAATACAACCCCAGACTGATTGGTCAGTTGACTGGATCTTTAAAATAAAGTTGTCTAGTGGTAAACCTGGGCAAACTCAGGTATGCTGGAAGTTATAAACCATGATCATTACCTTCCAGTGCATTCTCCTAAACCATGTGACCAAGCTGGCAAATAAGCAAATACAGATGGGTGAACAATTAGAGAAAAAACACAGTCTAAGAACCATGATAAGGCACCAAAACAAAAGGTTTGGTATACCTTGGCACAGATAGTGTCCTGGAAGGGTGGAACAGACCCCCAAAAGATATTTTCTCTTTTCTTAATGGAGGTGTAGTGGAAATTTGACATCCAAGTGAATGGGGTGCATTGCCACTCTGGAAGTGACTACCCCTCTCAAGATAGAAATGTTTCATCACAGGATAAAGGTTCCTTTTGATTTATTTGCTGAGATCTTTCCAAATGGCTACAAATGGGACTAAACCCTAGAAAAATGCCCCTCATTACCATTAAAGCCACCATTTGACCCCTTTTGTGTTGATGTCAAACAATCAGTCCTGTGCCATACTTTGGGTTTACGCCTTACAAATAATAACATGTCTCTGACATGTATGTCGCCCTGTTTTGCCCCTCATTTCAGGTATTTTTCCTTTAATTTGTCACCTGCTTTTTACCTTGGTGAATTTACCAATTGCTGTACATGAAGTCCAAGGAACAATATAGGGAAGTGAGCGGTTTGCATACTGTACTAGTTGACCTGGACCTGAACATGCTACTAAAAAAGCATACTCTCTAAAAAATCATACTACTCTTTGCTTGGATATAATCCTGGGATTAGTACATATACAGTGCTGTGCAAAAGTTATAGGCAGGTGTGGAAAAAATGCTGTAAACAAAGAATGCTTTCAAAAATATAAATAATGATTGTTTATTTTTATCAATTTACAAAATGCAAAGTGAGCGAACAAAATCAAAATCAAAATCAATTCAATATTTGGTGTTGCTACCTTTTGCCTTCAATCCAGCATCAATTCTTTTGGCCCCAACAGAACCCTGATCTCACCATCATCGAGTGTGTCTGGGATTACATGAAGAGACAGAAGGATGTGAGGAAGCCTACATCCACAGAAGATCTGTGGTTAGTTCTGCAAGATGTTTGGAACAACCTACCAGCCGAGTTCCTTCAAAAACTGTCTGCAAGTGTAGAAGAATTGATGCTGTTTTGAAGGGTGGTCACACCAAATATTGATTTGATTTAGATTTCTCTTTTGTTCATTCACTGCATTTTGTTGATTGATGAAAATAAATGATTAACAGTTCCATTTTTAAAAGCATTCTTTGTTTACAGCATACCTGCCTAAAATTTTGCACAATACTGTATATTTTTGAATAGGTTGTTGATTATTTATTATATATATTACTGACTGTCACACTAAACACAGATCAAACCACTCATCAACCTTCTATCAAGGACAAGTACAAAGGCAACTCAGGAACAACAGAGCAACAAAAGGGATTCAAACGAGTCAATGCAAGGAAAAGTGTTTGTTGAGCTCTGAGTGCTTACAGTAGATCAACAGCCAGCCTGCGAAACATTGGCTGTGAATGGGGATGATTGAAGAGCAGACTCAATTGGGTCAGATTTACATAGCTGCTCATTAACGTCCCCACTTCCGTTTGTTAATTTGCAGTTAGCATTGCTTTAATTAATCCGCCTTTCCATTACGCCTCATGTCACGCTGTGCCAAACGCTTCGTTTTTTTCCATCTGAAGAGGAGGATGTGGGAGACCAGGACGTTTGAACTGAAATCTTCTACTCAAGCTTTCCAACAGCGCCTGCGTTGCATGATATTCTTGACACTTCTCCCTCTTCCTCGCACTCTACCCCCTCTCTCTCTCTGTCTGTCACGGACGTAATCCCTCCTTTGGTGTCACCATTTTACATTTTTTCTTTACACAAGCTTCTCCTTGTCGACAGCTGACACTTTTGTAAATCTGTTCGGTTTCTTTATCACTAATGTCCTACAAATAAATGACATTTCCTGTCTGACATCTGCGTGAATCACAGTGACGTACGTTTGTGTTTCTATATGTCTGAGCACAAATCCATAAGCGTTCGGGGAAACACGTGCTTATCTCTGGAGCGACAGCAGCTGAAAATGCCTCTAGTTTTTACTACTGGCTTTAGTCGCTGTTTGCAGTGGCAGAATTATCAGAAGTGTTTCTTAAGGCTAATGTCAAAGTGTCTCCAGGACTGGGTGGCTTTATTCCATTTAAACCTCACCCCCACTTACTCATACAAGCGTTATACTTTTCCACATGAAGGAATGGACAGAAATGGATGGATCCCCCACCATCTTGGTGTAATTAAAAACCAATGGGGGGGTCAGTTATTTGGGCCCATTAAATTATGCACATTTATTCTAGTAAGTCAAGTAAGTCTAGTATTCAGTCCAAAATGCTAATGCTGCTAACCATAAATGACACCTAATATAAATTAACCTTAGACAATTAACATTAGAATTTGACCGTATTTGCTCTTCTGAGTTTCAGTGTTATAATTCTTTGCCTGAACGCTAATGTGGCTAACCATGAATGAAAACAAATAGAGATAAAGGGCTATCAAGCTAACAAAATGATACAAAATGGCCCCCAAATGCTTCAGTGCTATTATTCCTTCCCTTGAAATGTGGCTAACCATGAATGAAAGCTAATTGACTAACTAATTATAAACCTAATATCGCTGCCCTAAACACTCCCTGATTTGCTAAATATAGTCACACTTTGCCCTTGTTAATGTGGCTAAATATGAATGAAAACAAGCAAGGATCAAAATGTTGTCCCTCAAATGCTAATATAGCTAGTCATGAATGAAAACGGATAAGGATAGCTCATTTTAAAGCTAATGACTCTAAAAAGTCTATGATTTTCTAAAAACTCTCATACTTTCCCCCTATAATGCTAATGTGGCTAAACATGAATGAAAAACAGATAGAGTTTAATAAGTTGAAAGCTTGAAAAAAAGTGACACTAATTTGCCTTGAATTTATAAAATGCTAAAGTGGCTAAATGTTATTGAAAAATGAGCAAAACAATTTGGCTCCAGCTTCTGCTCATTTAGAACTTTCTGCCCAAAATTTTGCAATGACTATAACCACAAATTGACTAAGCGAAATGTATTAACATCAGGGAAATAATTTCAAATTGTTAGCATTTCTGAGTTTTTGTATTATCATGTATATGGCCTAGTGGTGAAGGAGCTGGCACCAGGATCAGAAGGTCTTTTGTTTGACTCCCAGACCAGTAGGTTGCCCTGAGGTACCCTTGAGCAAGGTACCGTCCCCATCACTGTTCCCTGGGTGCTTTCAGTAGCTGCCCCCTGCTGCATGGTGTGTGTGAGTTAAAAGCAGAGGATGTATTTAGTTGTGTCTCACTGTGTGCTGTGCCATGTTTCACAATAACAAAATAGTCACTTTCATATTCCCCCAGATATGTTAGCATGACTGACTATAAGTGATAGCAGAATAGGGATCAACAAACCTATAGCTACTAAACTGAGAAATCCCTGTGAGACCACCAACAAGGAATAAACCTGTGGAAATGCTGGGGCTTAGAGAAATATTTTGTAAATATTCAAAGACAGTTTTCACAGAAACCCTTTCCCCAGACCACCATCATGCCAGCGGATGGTTAGAGACCCCTGTCCATCTGTTTCAATCGATCAGCCATCATTGAGTAAGCAAATACTAGGAAAGTGGACACAAAGTAGCAGTAGAAATATCCTGTTCCTGATAAATTGGCATGCAAGGTTAGAAAAGTGTGGGAAATGTGAGGAAAGAAGATAAACCAAATGTATATCCAATGAAATCCTTCTTTATGGGTTTCTAGTGACTTAAAACCCCAAAAAGGACCATCTCACAAAAAAAGCCTTTTGTTGTGATCGCTCGTGTGCACTTTTACTCGTAGCCTCTTCGTTACTGAACCTCTGAGCTGAAGGCTTTTTTAGGCCTCCTGAAAATTGCAAAGGAATGCATGTCAGGGTTCCCGCGTGTGTGTGTGTGTGTGTGTGTGTGTGTGTGTGTGTATGTGTGTGTGTGTTTGTGTGTGTGTGTGTGTGTGTATGTGTGTGTGTGTGTGTGTGTGTGTGTGTGTGTGTGTGTGAGTTCACATCCTGCATTAGCTGAACGAGCCTCATTGAAGCCAATGCTTCATACCACAAGCCATATGCTGCACTAATCTAATCTCGCTAACGCTCATGAGGTTGCATCTCACTGCTGGTACTGTGACACATCTCACTCTGATCTGTTCCTGCTGAAGATGCTTGATGTCCAGCTTCTTTCAGGCCTTTAACAGTGTCAGGTTCACCTAACTTTAAGAACTTAAAGATCTTAAAGAACTTAAAGATCGGTCAGGTTGCTGCAGATGGAAAAAAAGCTCCTCACAGACCACATGAATAAACAAATTCTTTAATCACATACTCACCACCTCCGATTAGCTTCATCCCCTTTAACGTAAATGAGAGAATTAAAGCGTGTCAGAACGGATATTAAGAGCATAGGATAAATACGGCAAATGCAGATAAGGGAGAGAGATTGCATTAATATGAAATGAGACTGCTGTGACAATGCAAGAGAGAAAAAGATAAGAAATCTTTCAAGAAAGCAACATTTTGGGTAGTTTACTAAATGCTTTACATGAGAAACTGTGAAAGAGGAGGATTGCAGGAGGGTTGCATGTTGTAAAATCAAAAGGATAAAGTCATGTCATTTTGATAATAATAGTTACTATTATCTATGAATATAGTATGGCAAAAGTATTCAGACAAGACACACCTTTCAATCATCAAAGTCAGGTGTTTAAGCCACTCCCATTGCCACAGGTGGACAAAAATAAGAACACACAGGACATGCTTGTCAGGTTTACAGAGATTTGTGAACAAATGGGTTGTTCAGAAGAGCTGAATTCAAGCACGGTGTTAAAATAAGAAGCCAAAAACTGTGCGAGGACCTTCGTGTAATGGGGTTAAACCAGGTTTAGCAGGTCAGAACTGGACTAGAAACATGTGGAGGGACAAATCAAGCTTCTCTGTTTGGCAGTCTGCTGGAGGAGTCTGGGTTTGGCAGTTGCCAGAAGAACATCACCTTTCAGACTGCATTGTGCCAACTGTAGAGTTTGGTGGAGGAGGGATAAAGATATGGACATCCTTCCCAGATTTCAGTTCCAGACCAAAACATTTTGCACCATTCTGTGCTTCCAACTTTATGGAAACAGTTTGGAAAAGGGACATTTCTCTTCCTTCCTACGACTCTTCCCTGGTTTGCAAGACAGTCTGGGTGAGTCTGGTGTGGAACAACTCCAAATCTGACCTAAACCCCATCAACCCTTTAAGATGAAGGGAAACAGAGACAGTGAGCCAGGCCTTCACCAGCATTTAGGCTCGCAAATGCTCTTCTGGATGAACGGGTGAGAAATCCAACAGACACACTGCAAAACCTTCCAGGAAGCAAACCCAGAAACCTTCGCCCAACAGTACCATCAATCTGCCCTCCAGAATAATTTTTTCTAGACTCCTTCTAGAATATCTTACATTATTATAAACACCTTTCTGAGGAGGCCTTATTCCAAGACCAACATCAAGAATATCATTCATATTTTTACTTCGGTTCAGTCATACTTTTACTCAAGGCTTAACTTAACTGTTTAACTATCACTGGGATAAAACACCAGTTTGAGCCTGTTCTTTTGTTTTCTTCTAGTGCCCCGATTTGTTCTCATTTCCTTTCTTTCCACTCCATCTCAGATCTATGTGTGACTATATGCGGAATCGGAAGCTTTTGTCATGGCAACGGCATCCCATAATGCAAGGGTAACAGTTCTTGCAGTTCTGAGCTGCCTTTCATCACTCACACCTGGTTATGTCACACCTAAGGCAACGCTGAACGGTACAGTGGGATGTAGAGGTTCTGAACATACAAGCAGTCAACCCATATAGGGATGCATGAGTGCAGTGGTTTGACTGTAAAAATCATAGTAAAGCACAGCTCCTTGTCTTTCTACAGTAGTTGAAGTAAATGGCAGCCAGGTAATTCACTAAACCCAACACTTTGTGCTGGACATCACCCCACAATTGCACAGTGTTATTACTTTGAGTCTTACTGTGTGCTGTGGTGTGTTTCACACTGACAGAATAGTCACTTTCATTAAGTTCATTAACAAATTTCATTAATTTCACTTAATGAAAGTGACTATTCTGTCAGTGTGAAACACACCACAGCACACAGTAAGACTCAAAGTAATTCAACCTCTTTCAGCTTTTAACTCCCACACACCGTGCAGCAGGGAGCAGTGATCGGGATGGTACTTTGCTCTAGGGTACCTCAAGGCAACCTACTGGTTTGGGATTCAAACTCACGGCCTTCCAAATCTTTGGTCTACTCCCTGACCACTAGGCCACCGCTGTCCTGATGTAACAACGTAACATGTAACAATTTGGCAAATGCACACAATTTGCCACAGGTCGATTAGCAAAGACATGTTTGGAGTCTAAATTGGACTTCTTAGTCCAGAACTGGACTTAAAAATTTTTTAGTCTTTATTTTTTTTAGCCTTAACCACCAAAATCTCAACCAGCTCACACTGCATCCAGCCCATTAGGGATCTTTTTTTTAACTGCACTGTGAATATTAACTTTAAAACCCCTGATTTGAAGACTGTAATGAGCATCAGTGCTGAATGACTGCAAATGAAGTGAACCTAAAAGTGCCACTGTGAAACACAGTACACAGTGAACCACAACGAAATGCACCCTTCGCATTTAACTCCAGGGTACCTCAGAGCAACCTACAACCTTCCATTCCTGAGTCCGAGTCCTTAAACACTATGCCACCGCTTGCCCCAAGAGAACGTATGACCCCGGACATGGGGTGAAGCGGAGTGTCCTGTTTTGTGAAACGGTCCCTTTAATGTCCCTCCACGCCGAACAACAGGTGTGTTATGGGATTAAACTGATAGCGTTTCGTGTCCTCTGCTCTATTCATACACAGCACAATAGCAGCCTTCTCTATACGCTTCGTAATTATACTAATCTCCAGTCTCAGCGTAATGACTACGGCACATCACAGCTGTATCCACAGCACACACTCCCACACTCCTCAGACAGAAGCTCCATCGTCATTGTGTGTGTGTGAAAGTGACAACCTATGTCATTGCGAGGTCACAGCAAAAACAAAATTGGACCTGTAATTAACCATTTAACCCATGCACTCAAACACCGTGCAGCAGGGGGCAGCTATTGAAAGCGCCCGGGGAGCAGTGACGGGGACGGTACCTTGCTCAAGGGTACCTCAGGGCAACCTACTGATGAGGGAATCGAACCCACAATCTTCCGATCCCTAACCACTAGGCCACCACTGTGTGTGTGTGTGTGTGTGTGTGTGTGTGTGTGAAGATGTTACTCTAAGAGTGTCAAGTCAATGCCATAAAAGCTTTTCAGGAGGACAAAAGGTCCATTTGATTTGCACTTGCATGCTCTCTCTCTCTCTCTCTCTCTCTCTCTCCCCCCCTCTGTCTTTTTCTCTTTCTCTGTCTCTCTCTCTCTGTTTCTCGCTCTCTCTCTCTCTCCCTCTCTCTCCACCCCCCCCCCCCCCCCATCTTCTCTCTGTCTTTATCTCTAAATTGGGTATTCATTCCATAATCTTCTACATTCCTGCACAGTTGGATACGAGACTGGAAAAGTCAGTTAAGTCTTACAACAGTTCAGTTGTCACCAAGTCTCAGAAAATGTGTGTGTGTGTGTGTGTGTGTGTGTGTGTGTGTAGAGTGGTTTAAATGTGTCTATGAATAATGCAGATTCTTGAGTCTTTCAATGTGTTTCCGCCTCACCCTCCCTTTGCCCTGAACAAGCACACACTCCTGAGGACCCACAGTTTACGTCATGTTATCAAAGCAGACCCACAAAGAAATGTCCAAAACACCTTCATTCCTTAACAGGATCAGAAGAATTCAGACGTGAAGTCACAAGATAATGAACCACTTTAATAAAAGTATCTTAAAGTGGTGTGTATTTTAATCTGGTAGAACAGCCAGCAAACTAGAGGAGAAGAAAAGTGAGTTTCTCAGTGATTCTAGGCTTAATTCTTGGAAAAACCTTTCTTTTCAAAGAACTAGAAAACAGTCAACTGTAGAAGCTCATTTTATCACATTAATATCTGGCTAAATATCTGTTAAACTGAACTTTATTTTGATTATTAAAGATTCTAATAGTTCTGACCCGAAACCCAACCATAACCTGGACCCAAAACTCTAATCTCAATCTTTTCCCAGCTCTACACCATCAGGAAATGGTACTGCGTAGGTAAATCTCTGGTTCTTCAGGGTAAACGTCCCCTCCTGGGTACTAAATGACCCGTGTGGTCCACTTTTGTCCCTTAAATTCCTGATTTCTGCTAAAGGAACAGATGGTTTTTGAATGGGATATAAAATATGTTCATGTTAACACAATGCCAGGTGTCCACTCATTTTTGGACATTTAGCGTAGGTCTTATAAGCATCTTTTCAGACTATTTATGTTGTATCCTTTAGGAACACACACACAGACACACAAACCACTCCAAGGGGAGCGGCCTAGCAGTTAGGGACTAGGCTCCACAGTTGGAAGGTTGTTGGCTCGCGTCTATGACCAATAGGTTACCCTTGAGCAAGGTACTGTCCCCATCACTGCTCCCCGGGTGATGGATGCATGGCTGTTCACTTTAGAGTTATTGCATAAGAATGCATTTCATAGTAGGTCACTGTGCTGTGGATAGTCAGTTTCACGCACACACACACACACACAAACACACACACATACACAGATGTGTATCTAGTGTAGGTCCTATATGACTTATAGCCAAGCCACATCACACTGCATGTAAAAGTGCAGTCGTGCTACACACACACCTCCAGCGCACACACACTCAATGGTTTTGACACACATGTCCGGGTGCATCACTGTGTCAAAAGCACTAGTACTCTGGGTCAACAGGGAGGCTGCCTTTAAGAACATGGATGTGTTTGTGTGCGTTCGTGCGTGCATGCATGTGTGTGTGCGTGCCAGTCTCAGTAAGTCGCCTGGAAGTAAAAGGGATGAAGCTGCTGTATCTCTCAATAATTAGTGACGTGTGAGAAAGTGCTCATGAAGGAAACTCATGAACAGGGTTTCTTTCACAATTAGAGCCCCTCTGTGCAGAACTCCAGCCGCGTTTCCATCGCCCACACAGCACAGCGTGTTTTCCCTGCACTTGAATGACGATCATTAACAAATGCAAATGATCAGACTAATCACCACGTCCTTCTGGATCTGAATCAGCTAAACAGAAAACACATGAACGGCAGGACATCTCGCAGGGCGGATTTATCAACGTTTAACTTTAGTCTCTTATGATTGCCTGAGTGAAGTGGGGATCTCTCTCTCTCTCTCTTGCTGTCTGTCTGTCTCTCCCTCTCTCTCTCTCTCTCTCTCTGTCTATCTCTTTCACACACTCTCAGTCTGTCTCTCTCTCTTTGTCTATCTCTCTCTCTCACTCTCTGTGGTCTGTCTGTCTGTCTCTCCCTCTCTTTGTCTCTCACTGTCTGTCTCTCCCTCTCTTTCTCTCACTGTCTGTCTCTGTCTGTCTATCTCTCTCTTGCAGACTCCCAGTCTGTCTCTCTCTCACTCTCTCTGTCTCTCTCGCTGTCTGTCTGTCTCTCTCTCTGTTTCTCTCTCTCTCTCTCTCTCTCTGTCTCTCTCTCTCTCTTGCTCTCCTGCTGGAGTGTGAAACTGTGTGTAGTGAGCCTCTCATTATAAGTGCAGTTTTAGGAGTGTGTGATGTGATGAGATGACAGATCTTCCTGTGTCTGTTTCATTATAACAGTTAAACTCAGTCATGTGTAAAAGTATTTTATTATCACATCCAGGCCTAATACAAGTGATATTAGTATTCATTAATATTATTGTAGTTAATGAGATTCATTCATGAACAAATAAACTAAAAGAAGAGAAAAGACTGCAGGTCATTTTAAAATGAGAAGAGTGAGAATGTCCTGGGATTGGCATTCCCAGGAAATCCCTTTCTGTGTGGGGTGGACATGTTGTCTGTGTGTCTGTGTGGGTTACATAATAAATAATACATGTAGGTTATCTTTCCATCCTGATAAATATAAAACATCTGCATGTCTTGCTTCGCTTCTGAAGCTCTCTGTAGCTCATTCTCCAGCAGTCAGTGAGAACCAGACTTCAACTTCAGCTCAAAACTAACCCTTCAGTCCCTGTCCTTCATAAAGCCTCCATCTTCACCCTCACAGAGGGAATAAACCCCTCCAGCTTAGTCTCAGAACTGAGCCTCCACAACACTGGACCAAAACTGTTCAGGTCCAACTCATCCACAGTCCACAGACCGAATAACAGCCACCCTGCAGTCCTACAGAGACAGAGGAGCCCGAACACATTATTCATCCAGGTTTATGGAGCAGAGCAGAGCATTTCCTCTTTCATTCGTTACTTCACTGTGAAACTAAGTGAAATTAAAATTTACCTTAAAAACACAAAGACACGCTTATGTGTTCTGTATCCAAATGCATGTAATATATACAAGACAAATGTATAAGGACAAATAATAATAATAATAATAATAATACACAGCAATATCAATAATACATAAAAAGAATGTATTTTTGCTGTTGCTTTGTAATAATAATAACAACAACAACAACAATAATACTTTTTTTAATCGTATTCAATTCAATTCAATTTATTCTTGTATAGCGCCTTTTACAACAAAGTTGCCCCAAGGCACTTTACATTGATAACAGGTTACAGTAATAGATGTTTAAGATGTTTAAGCCGGATGACTACGGAGGAGAGGAACCAAAAACTCCACTATGTGGAGAAAAAAAAACCTCTGAGGGTCCAAGGTCAACCGGCTACCCAACCCCTTGGGTATACTAACAGTACAGAGTTAGTTTGGTTTTAAACTCCAGGATCAGTGAGGAGTCCCAAGTTGCTTCCAGGTACCAATGAGCCGCCAGGGTCCCTTGGCGCATCAGATGCATCACACAGACCAGATGGTAGCTCGGCATTGGACTCAGGTGATGACCACAACGGGCCCCCCCGGA
>CM029377.1:23801885-23814385 GCA_017165825.1 Hepsetus odoe
GTGGATATAATGTATAATCTCTTTCTTTCTCTCTCTCTCTGTCTCCCTCATGGCTCATATATTCATTGCGTATGTGTGTGTGTGTGTATATATATATATATATATATATATATATACAGTACTGTGCAAAAGTTTTAGGCAGGTGTGGAGAAAAAATTGTTATACACAAATACATATTCTAGTCTCCAATCCAAACAAAAAATGAGTTCCCACAGATTAAAAAAGTGGATTGCTCTGCTCTTTTTACCAAGTCAAGACAAATTTCCTGTGAAAATGGAGAAAAAAAACACCCAAAGTCAGGTCAGCTTGCCTAATTCTTCACGACAGGCTGTCTTTTGTCAGGTGCTCTCATTCAGACGAGTTATCGACATGCCCAGGTTAACAGCTCCCTCCTCCTCCTCCTCCTCCTCCTTCTCCTCCTCTTTGAGGTGTAGCAGCTGCTCGGTGTCTTCTGCACCTAAACGGGAAGAAAAACCCTTCCTGTCATCTTAATTAGGAAGCGTTTAATAGGCTGTGTTGTACTTCTGGGTTTTAATGAAGCTTCTTAATTATTATTCACTCTTGCGTGAGGCCTTTGGTTGGATTCCACGTGATTGACACATCAAATTGCTTCAGATTTCTAAAGAGAGGGACAAAAATCTTTACACAAGCTGTAAAGTGAAAGTGTAAAATGGCACAAATAGAAATAATTCTTGTGTCCAAAATGAACTGAATAATATTAAAATACAATTCAGGCTTTAAACAATTTTAACCTCAACCATCCTAAAACCGAATCCCTAAAAAGAATGAACTTCAAAGACATAACACTCTATACACGTCTTTTCTCCACACACAGGTCTGCACTTGTCACATCTGTTGTGTGCGATCTGCACTGATGGACACACTGAGGGCTTGTCCTTTCTGTGTGGTTTTGCCCATTTAGGTTCAAATTTGTCTTAAAGGAAGGCACTGAAGAGAAGTTTCCTTTAAACTAAATGAATGAAATGAATTGATGAAGGTATTAAAGCTAAAGGAATGAAAGTGACATCTGAGTTTAACCCACACACACACCGAGCAGCAGGAGGCAGACCTATCCAGCACCAGGGGTCAGTGCTGGGGACAGTACCTTGCGGGTACTTAGGGCTGGTCCGAGATGTGGACTGATGAGTATGGGGCCTAGTCACTAAACATTAAGCCACTGTCCCACAAACAAGGCATGCTGGGATACGAACCCAGGATCTCCTGTTTACTAGATTGACGTTTTAAAGTAGAAAGTGCAGCTTTTGTGTTAAATTATAATCAAATATTCAAAAGTACAGATCCCTGAAAACTCGATTTAAGTACTTTGAGTATTTCATTCTTTCCCATCTTATGAACCAATCTTATCAACATCACAGTGACTGAACTGTCAGAGATGAGACAAAATTATGTCTTGTATCTGCAGTACAGCAGGGGAACCTAATCCCATATGGACTGTGCCAGCGTCCCCACTGCCAGCAGAGATAGAACAAGCTGGGCGGTAAGTAGGCCACAAGTTATATGTCCTAACCAGGGTCACAGGGGGTCCTGAAGCTTATCCCAGAACACCAAGGGCGACAGGCACCCTGGACAGGTCGCCAGTCCATCACAGGGCAGACTCACAGACACACACACACACACACCTAGGGAGCAATTTTGCATCTCCAATCCACCTGACAGGCATGTCTCTGGACTGTGGGTAGAAACTAGAGCTCCTCAAGGAAACACACACAGAAAGGACAGAAAGGACAAGCCATCTCGCCTGGGAATCAAACTCAGGACCTTCTCCTTTCTCACCCAGAACCTCATGAAAGATAAACACAGATTGCAGAGGAGCCTGTTGGTTCTGTCTGCTGCTGATAACACAAGCGTAGTTAAGCATCATCAAAAGCAAGTATGGAGTCACGCAAGTATGGGTGACGGACGTGAGTCTGGTAAATTGGCCACTTCACATCAATCGAAACGAACCTTCAATGTTTCTAATAATGGGTGTGGATTCTCCAGCTTCCAGAAACTTATTATGATCTAAAGCCATGATTCTCTCTACACATCCTTCACACATCTGTCCACGATGTACTGTTTGAGTCTCTTTTTTTGAAGAAAATCTCTTCCATTGAAGTTGGCCTTTCTGTTTCCTTTGCAGGGATTTTTACAGGAAGTGGCCCATGGCCCCGAATGTGCTTATACTCACCAAAGACCCTTCGAGTTATCAGAAATGAAAATGAAGTGAAAGTGACTATTTGTAATAGTGAACCACATAAAAATACATCCTTTACGGCAGTATGGCAGGGGGCAGCCATATCCAGCACCCAGGGAGCAATGATGGGAACAGTACCTTGCTCCAGGGTACCTTAGGGCAACCTACTGATCTGGGATCCAAACCAACAACCTTCCAATCCTGGGGCCTTGTCTCAAACCACCACAGCTGAAGAAATAACCTAAATGTAGCAGAACAAAGTTAGAGAAGCAAGGTTGCATTGGTTTGGACATGTCTAGAGAAGAGATGAGGATTATATTGGAAGGAGGATGTTGAGGATGGAGCTGCCAGGAAAGATGAAAAGAGGAATACCAAAGAGGAGGTTTATGGATGTGGTGAGGGAGGACATGCAGGTGGTTGTTTTGAAGAAGGAAGATGCAGAGGACCCTAGGAAATGGAAATGGATGATCCGCTGTGGTGACCCCAAAACGGGAGCAGCCGAAAGAAGTTAGTAGTAGAACATCTCCTTCAAAGTGGATCTAGATATTTTGTAGAATTTCTCCACTGAGTGAGTTGAATTCATCTGAATTATTAGTTGTAATGGATGAACAGGTCTGAAGGTTATTGAGGCTGATAAAGGAACCTGACCTCACCTGAATAATCTCCCAGTGTTCATCACTACAGCTCCATCTGTTACTTCTGTTCCTTTACATCCTTTCTTTCAACACTCGGCCCATGACTAATCACAGCAAGGCACAGAAACAGCTTCTCAGTCTGGGAGATGAGTGTAGTGGCTCTGGGAGAGAAAACACATTATTTGTCAGCATCAGCTGAAACCTCTAAACTGCTGCCTCAGCTTCAAGCACCCCCCCACCCCCTTATTTATTTCTCTCTCTTTCTCTGTTTCATCTCCTCACTCTGGCCTGCTTTCTCTAATTATATTCCTCATTCTTCTCCTTCACAAGCTATTTCTCTCTTCGTTCTTCATGCTGATGTTTTCATTCCCTCTATAAGTGTCTTTCTGGATCTTCTCCATCTTCCTGTCTTCTGCCCCTCCTTGTGGTTCTCTATATGGTGGGATTGGTTGTATTTGTGAATGTTTAAGACTAAGAGTGGTTCGGTTTGACTCTAGGATTTTGCCTCCACTGGAACCATGACCCTTTAAAATAAAATGAGCTACACTGTACTCTGCTAGCTAGAGAAAGCAGAAAAACTGAGCGGTTCATCTGATTGGTTAAAATGTGGAAACAGAGAAACCGGAAAGACAATAAATGCCGTCTCTGAACTATAGTGTGTGTGTGTGTGAGTGTGTGTGTGTGTGTGTGTGTGTGAGTTTGGCATGCTGGTAAAGAGATCAGGTGCTATAGTCTCTCTCTTTGATGAGCTGTTAGAGCTTCATTAGATGTCCAATTTACACACATCAGGACCACAGTCTGATCTGTTTTGACTGAAAGACTGAAAAACGACCCTCTGCCTGCAGTGGCCGTCCCAGACCTGCCGAAGAAAGAATAATGATGAAAGGATACAACCTCTACATTACCTGGGCGTCTGTTTTAACAACCTGTCAGTGTCCCCTGTTGCTGTTGCACTTGGCAACTGTCTAGGTTACTGCCTAGAAATGCCCCTGTTTGTGATGCTCTTGGGTCTGTCCCACTTAGAACGCAGCAGAAAACTGTGACTCCAGCTTGACGGTCCTCCCTTCTTTCTGACTAAAGTGAATTAAACAAGTGAGGCTCAGTGTAAAGCTCAGGTCCAGCTCTCGTTTGTACAAGGTGATAATAATGTGTAATAAACATTTAATAAGAGTAATACATGTATGATCTGTGATATAAATATGGACAATGTGTAAAAAAAAAGGACAAATTAAACGCGTCTAGTAACTCCATACACTCATACTCCATAAAGTCTCTCTCTCTCTCCTTCTTTCTCTCTCTCCCTCTCTCTCTCCATCCACACTTCTCTTTTTCACTCTGTCCCTCTCTTCTTTCTATATATATCTCTCTCTCCTTTCTCCACCCCTCTCTCTTTCACTGTCTGTCTTTCTCTCTCCTTCTTTCTATCTCTCTATCTCTCTGTCTCTTCCTCTCCTCTCTCTCTCTCTCTCCATCCCTATCTCTCTTTTTCCCTCTCTGTCCCTCTCTCTCCTTCTTTCTAAATCTCTCTCCTTCTTTCTCCATCCCTCTCTCTCCTTCTTTCTAAATCTCTCTCCTTCTTTCTCCATCCCTCTCTCTCTTTCATTCTGCCTCTGTCATTCTCACTCTCTCTCCTTCTTTCTTTCTTTCTCCATCCCTCTCTCACTGTGCCGCTTTCTCTCTCCCTCTCTCCACTCGCGCTCTCATCGCGCATGCGCACTCTCTCTCTCCCCACATCATCGACTACCCAGGGCAAAGGGAGCTCTAGCTTCTTAGGATTAACGACGAGCGCGCGCGCGCACACACACACACACACACACACAGAGATCCTCACCGTTGCGTCCAGCCTGCTGGAGTGATGGAGAGATGAAGGAGGCATGAAGGAGAGGAAGACAGGATGAAGTGTGTGCTGTTAGCGCTGTGGCTCGCGCTCGCCGGCGCCACTGCGACCACAGAAGGTGAGTGAGTCACGTGATTAACCATTGATTATTAATGAGGTGAGCGCGCGCTTGCACATGAGATGAATATACTGACAAGCTGTGTGTGTGTGTGTGTGTGTGTGTGTGTGTGTGTTTGTGTGTGAGAACATACAGCAAGTGCCTGTGTGTGTGTGTACATACAGTAAGTGCCTGTGTGTGTGTGTGTGCATGCGCGCGCGTGTATGTGTGTGTACATTCAGTAAGTGCCTGTGTGTGTGTGTGTGTGTGTGTGTGTGTGTGTGTGTGTGTGTGTGCGTGCGTGCGTGTGTATGTGTGTGTGTATGTGTGTGTTGGGATGTACATACAGTAAGTGCCTGTGTGTGTGTGTGTGTGGAGGAAGCTGACAGGCTGGTGTTGGTCTCTTTAGTTAAATCCGACGGACAGACGGAGATACTGAGGCAGATAGACAGACTGGTAGATTTATTGACAGATGGACACAGAGAGAGACAGACAGACATATGGACAGACAGACAGACAGACAGACAGAAAGGCTGATAGATTTATAGACAGACAGACAAACAGACAGAAAGAAAGAAAGACAGCGTTAGATAAATGTATAGATATTGATTGATTAATTGATCTTTAATTGAGGTGAAACCAAAGCTTTTCAGTACAGTCTCTCCAGGTCCTTTAGGGTCTTCTGAAGTTCTCCAGCTCAGCCCACAGGTTTTGAGTGGGGTTTAGTCTGCGGACTGGGTTGAGCCCCTCCCCTTGAGGCATTATCGTGTGCCTGTGAACCCAGTTTTAGCTATCAGAGCAAAGGTATCCGTGCTATGGAGTCTTAAACTCCACCTATCTTCACAGGAGTCCCAGAGCCTCTGGAGGAAAAAGAGCTTTGTTCCGTTCTGATCCTTCATTTGATGGAAATCTCAGCCTGATCATTTGTGTGTGTAATAATATGCTGATTCAAATATAATATTCAATAACGTTCTCCTTTTTACACTTCTTTATATGGAATACACTCACTCACTCACGCACTCATTTTCTGAGCCACTTGTCCTGACACCCAGTCCAGCAAACAGGTTCACCCATCTACAGGCAATTTCCAAAATCCACCTGATGTGTCTTTGGACTTTTGAAACTGGAGCTCTCGGAGGAAGCACACACTGACACGGGGAGAACATGTCCACACAGAAATGACCCGGAATCAAACCCAGACGCAGCGCTACCCACTGTGTTACCATGGCAATTCAATTATGGACATACATCTTAATATGCTTGAGGATAATTAGGAAAACACACCCGTGCTCACACACACCCTCCCTCACACTCAGAACAATCCAGAAAGAGTGACTGCTGTCAACTTTCTTTTTCTTTTCATCTTCTACTTCAACATTTGTGCAGCATTAGTTCCGCCCCGTTGGTGCTGTGCCTTTAGGTTAAGAGCACATGGCCTCGTGTTCACATGCCTTTTGTTTGAACTCTGTGTGTGTGTGTGTGTGTGTGTGTGTGTGTGTGTGTGTGTGTGTGTGTGTGTGTGTGTGTGTGTGTGTGGCCTTGTGTTTCTCATCTCCTCATGGGGACTGAACTTCCTCATAATAAAAGATAAATCTCTAGAAATGGGGACTTTTGCTGGTCCTCATAAGTTCAGCTTTGCTGGAAGAAGAGGAAGAGCAGAAAGAAGAGAGGGGTTACTGAAGGTCGGTTGGACCAGTCTTAAGATCAAGGTGAGACCAGCTATGTTGTATGGGTTGGAGACGGTGGCACTGACGAAAAGACAGGAGGCAGAGCTGGAGGTGTCAGAGTTAAAGATGCTGAGATTTCCATTGGGATTGACGAGGATGGACAGGATTAGAAACGAGTATATTAGAGGCACAGCTCAGGTTATCAAGTTATAGAAGCAAGGTTGCGTTGGTTTGGACATGTCCAGAGGAGAGATGAGGATTATATTGGAAGGAGGATGTTGAAGATGGAGCTGCCAGGAAAGAGGAAAAGAGCAAAGAGGAGGTTTATGGACGTGGTGAGAGAGGACATGCAGGTGGTTTGAAGGATGAAGATGCAGAGGACCGGATGAAATGGAGATGGTTGATGCGCTGTGGCGACCCCTAAACAGGAGCAGCTGAAAGAAAAAGAAGATGGAGGTTACTTATCATACTGAAGGTATCGGTCCAGCATGTTTGGTCTTGTCTCCAGAGTCTCCAGGATGATCTTTGTTTAAAAACATTTTCCTTCAATTCCAATGACCAAAACAGCTTCTCTCAGTTGAACAAGGACTTTGCAGCATCTGCCAGATGTTTCATGACGCATGTGCTGCCGAACAAGGCAAGAAACACACACCCTCACACCAGAGCCAGAGCGAAAGACGAGTCCGCTGGAGATGCCAAGTCATACTCGTTCAATTAAAAGACGAATGGAATGGAATGCGGCTCAGTGAACGTCCTTCCCAAGCTCACATACAAAAGCACGTCTCTTGATTCTCGTCCAAGGCTCCTCTTCTTCTTTGATTCGTGGACTGTTTTTTAGGGATGCCGGCCAAGACGGGCGTCCTGGTGGCTTCTCCGCTCGGGCAGCTTGGCTGGAACTGAAAAGTGAAAACCCTTGTCATTGCGAGGTCAAAGCACAGCAGACGATGAACCACAACAAAATTGGACCTCTGCATTTAACCCATGCACACTCAAACACCGTGCAGCTGTGGGCAGCTATTGAAAGCACCCGGGAAGAAGTGACAGGGACGGCACCTTGCTCAAGGGTACCTCAGGGAAACCTATTGGGAAGGGATTCGAACCCCCGATCCTCAGATAATGCGGCTAATGTCCTAACCACTAGGCCACCACTGCCCCTACTGCAGTGCAGTCTCTGAGGTTTTCTGGCCTCAAGACTGTGCTGTGAACCTGGAGGCTGATTGATTGCAGGGCTGTACTGTGTCCTGTCTGCAAGAGCCACCATACTTTTCTGGGCTCTTAAGTGACTTCATGTCCCCCTTCCCTATGGGGTGAAAAAAAAAAAAAACAACAACAACAATAAAAATAATAATGACAATAATAATAATAATTGAAATAATACCTTATTGTTGTTTTTGTTGTTGTTATCAGGGTTTTTTTTCTGAAATATCATGGAATATATTCCATGCATATATGGAATATAAAGTCTTATTTCACTCATAGAAGTCAGGGAATATATATTTTTAATTATTCATAATTATAATTTTAAGGTGTAGAACATCAGTTAATTTGGTTTGTACCACATTAAACATTTTGCAGCCTTTTTTCAAACTATGATTCTATCCATGCCATATTTTATAAATGAGTAAAATATACTGTATCTTATAAATGCTCTTTATTCATCCATCCATCCATCCATCCATTTTCTTCCGCTTATCCGAGGTCGGGTCGCGGGGGCAGCAGCTCCAGCAGGGATGCCCAGACTTCCCTCTCTCCGGCCACTTCTTCCAGCTCCTCCGGGCGGATCCCAAGGCGTTCCCAGGCCAGCCGAGAGACATAGTCTCTCCAGCGTGTCCTGGGTCTTCCCCGGGGTCTCTTTCCGGTGGGACGTGCCCGGAACACCTCACCAGGGAGGCGTCCAGGGGGCATCCTAATCAGATGCCGGAGCCACCTCATCTGACTCCTCTCGATGCGGAGGAGCAGCGGCTCTACTTTGAGCCCCTCCCGGATGGCTGAGCTTCTCACCCTATCTCAAAGGGAGAGTCCAGACACCCTGCGGAGGAAACTCATTTCGGCCGCTTGTATTCGCGATCTCATTCTTTCGGTCACTACCCACAGCTCGTGACCATAGGTGAGGGTGGGAATGTAGATTGACTGGTAAATTGAGAGCTTTGCCTTTTGGCTCAGCTCCTTCTTCACCATGACGGACCGATGCAGAGCCCGCATCACTGCAGAAGCTGCCCCGATCCGCCTGTCGATCTCCCGCTCCATTTTACCCTCACTCGTGAACAAGATTCCGAGATACTTAAACTCCTCCACTTGGGGCAAGGTCTCACTCCCAATCCTGAGAGGGCATTCCACCCTTTTCCGACTGAGGACCATGGCCTCAGATTTAGAGGTGCTGATTCTCATCCCAGCCGCTTCACACTTGGCTGCGAACCGATCCAGAGAGTGCTGAAGGTCACGGCATGATGAGGCCAACAGGACAACGTCATCTGCAAAAAGCAGAGACCCAATCCTGAGCCCACCAAACCGGACCCCCTCAACGCCCTGGCTGCGCCTAGAAATCCTGTCCATAAAAGTTATGAACAGGATCGGTGACAAAGGGCAGCCCTGGCGGAGTCCAACCCTCACCGGGAACAGGTCCGACTTACTGCCGGCAATGCGGACCAAGCTCTGACACCGGTTGTACAGGGACCGGACAGCCCTTAACAGGGAATCCGATACCCCATACTCCCGGAGTACCCCCCACAGGAGCCCCCGAGGGACACGGTCGAATGCCTTCTCCAAGTCCACAAAGCACATGTAAACTGGTTGGGCAAACTCCCATGCACCCTCCAGGACCCTGCTAAGGGTGTAGAGCTGGTCCACTGTTCCGCGACCTGGAAGAAAACCACATTGCTCCTCCTGGATCTGAGGTTCGACTATCCGACGGACCCTCCTTTCCAGGACCCCTGAATAGACTTTCCCTGGGAGGCTGAGAAGTGTGATCCCTCGATAATTGGAACACACCCTCCGGTCCCCTTTCTTAAAGAGGGGGACCACCACCCCGGTTTGCCAATCCAGAGGCACCGTCCCCAAAGTCCATGCGATGTTGCAGAGGCGTGTCAGCCATGACACAACATCCAGTCCTACAACATCCAGAGCCTTGAGGAACTCTGGGCAGATCTCATCCACTCCCGGAGCCCTGCCACCAAGGAGCTTTTTGACCACCTTGGCAACCTCGACCCCAGAGATGGAAGAGTCCACCTCTATGTCCCCAGGCTCTGCTTCCTCCTTGGAAGGCATGTTGGTGGAATTAAGGAGGTCTTCAAAGTACTCCCCCCACCGACCCACAACGTCCCGAGTCGAGGTCAGCAGCGTACCATCCCCACGATACACTGTGTTGACCGTGCACTGCTTTCCCCTCCTGAGACGCCGGATGGTGGACCAGAATTTCCTCGAAGCCGTCTGGAAGTCCTTCTCCATGGCCTCTCCAAACTCCTCCCATGCCCGAGTTTTTGCCTCAGCAACCACCAGAGCCACATTTCGCTTGGCCTGTCGGTACCTATCAGCTGCCTCCGGAGCCCCACTGGCCAAAAAGGCCCGGTAGGACTCCTTCTTCAGCTTGATGGCATCCCTCACCGCTGGTGTCCACCAACGGGTTCTAGGGTTGCCACCGCGACAGGCACCGACCACCTCCCGGCCACAGCTCCGGTCAGCCGCCTTGACAATGGAGGCGCGGAACATAGTCCATTCAGACTCAATGTCCCCCACCTCCCCCGGGACGTGGTTAAAGCTTTGACGGAGGTGGGAGTTGAAGCTTGTCCTGACAGGGGACTCTGCCAGACGTTCCCAGCAGACCCTCACGATGCGTTTGGGCCTACCAGGTCTGACTGGCATCCTCCCCCATCAACGAAGCCAACTCACCACCAGGTGATGGTCGGTTGACAGCTCCGCCCCTCTCTTTACCCGAGTGTCCAAGACATGGGGCCGCAAGTCCGATGACATGACCACAAAGTCGATCATTGAACTGCGGCCTAGGGTGTCCTGGTGCCAGGTGCACATGTGGACATCCTTATGCCTGAACATGGTGTTCGTTATGGACAATCTGTGACGAGCACAAAAGTCCAATAACAAAACACCGCTCTGGTTCAGATCGGGGGGGCCATTCCTCCCAATTACACCCTTCCAGGTGTCACTGTCATTACCCACGTGAGCATTGAAGTCCCCCAGCAGAACGATGGAGTCACCAGGAGGGACGCTCTCTAGCGCCCCCTCCAGAGACCCGAGAAAGGGTGGGTAGTCCAGAATGCTGTTTGGCGCATAAGCGCAGACAACACTAAGGACCCGTCCCCCAACCCGAAGGCGGAGGGCCGCCACCCTCTCATCTACCGGGGTAAACCCCAATGTACTGGCCCCAAGCCGTGGGGCAATAAGTATGCCCACACCTGCTCGGCGCCTCTCACCGGTGGCAACTCCAGAGTGGAAAAGAGTCCAGCCCCTCTCAAGGAGACTGGTTCCAGAGTCCAAGCTGTGCATCGAGGTGAGTCCAACTATATCTAGCTGGAACTGCTCAACCTCGCTCACTAGCTCAGGCTCCTTCCCCACCAGAGAGGTGACGTTCCACATCCCTAGAGCCAGCTTCTGCAGCCAAGGATCGGACCGCCAAGGCCCCCGTTTTCGGCCACCGCCCAGTTCACAACGCACCCGACCTCTTTGGCCCCTCCCACAGGTGGTGAGCCCATGGGAAGGGGGACCCACGTTGCCTCTTCGGGCTGAGCCCGGCCGGGCCCCATGGGTGAAGGCCCGACCACCAGGTGCTCGCCAGCGGGCCCCACCTCCAGGCCTGGCTCCAGAGGGAGGCCCCGGTGACCCACGTCCGGGCAAGGGAGAACGTCTTCCAAAGTATTTATTCATCATAAGAGGTCCTCTGAACCGCTCTTTGTCTCTTCCCTCACCTAGGACCTGTTTGCCTTGGGTGCCCCTACCCCGACAACATAGCTCCCAGGATCATTGGGACACGCAAACCCCTCCACCACGATAAGGTGGCGGTTCAAGGAGGAGTTATTTTCTTTATTCAGAGAATTAAAATTTTTAATTAGCTTGGAAACCCTGTGTTGTTGATTTTGTAAAATTGAATTATCACATTTTATTGTGTTTCTTTAAGCATCTAATAAATATGAACCAATGAAATCAACATAACTTACATTAACAGACACACAAGACAACGGAGACATACATCTGCCAATATCTGTAGGAGGGATGGGAAAGAGGGACGTCCATTAATGCAGTAACAGAGTTAAAAAAGTCTAATGAAGAAGAGAGACACAGCAGTGAAGTGGCACCTCTGAGCCGGTCACGTCAGCAGATGAAGGCCGGTTCCTGAATGTTGTGTTCATTGTCTGTCTGACTGAACGGCTCTCGAGTTTAATCTAAGTTACGATCTGCAGTGATTCCACTACACCTGCGTCCTCCGTCCTTAATGCCTGCAGTAACCAATTAAAGTCCAGACTTCAGCACCACAAGGTCTTAAACATAGCATTTTCCTCTAGAATGAACCCACTACTGACTGGACTGCCTCCCTTTCAGAATTTCTCATAATAATTATTAATTATTAATTATTCATTATTTTCCCATTAACCTCCAAAAGATCCATCAGTTTACAAGTGGACTTTAAAGTGGACAATTCATAAAGGAAGTTCTGATAGATAGATAGATAGATAGATAGATAGATAGATAGATAGATAGATAGATAGATAGATAAACAGCTCGGTTGATTGGCTGATAAACAGATGGATGTATAGATGGATGTTTAGATGTGTTTAATCTTTCAGATAGTGATCAGTGTAAAGTGTTTAATCTGTCAGGACTTTGATAGCGATTAGTGTAAAGTGTTTAAGATTAGTGTAAACTGGTTAATCTTTCAGGACTTTGATAGTGATTAGTGTAAAGTGTTTAATCGGTCAGGACTTTGATAGTGATTAGTGTAAAGTGTTTAATCTGTCAGGACTTTGATAGTGATTAGTGTAAAGTGTTTAAGATTAGTGTAAACTGGTTAATCTGTAGGACTTTGATAGTGATTAGTGTAAAATGTTTAATCTGTCAGGAATTT
>CM029377.1:23819385-23999385 GCA_017165825.1 Hepsetus odoe
CATGAAGGCTTAAATAGCAGCCCCAACGAGTCAGAACAGAGCGTGGTTCATTTATTCATTCGAAGCCTTATGTTAACGGGGGTTCTGTTGGTCCTTGTGTCTTGTGTTGGTGACTATGTCAAATAAAGTTATATTCCTGATCCCTGGCTCTGCATAGACGACCTTCCCACACCCCGCCACCGTTACACATGGTTACTTCAAAAGCAACTGTTGCCGGGCAGGAAGCAACAACTTGTGGTTGTTTCTGGGCATTAGCCCAGTTGATAGCACTGCTCTGATGGCATTGTGTAGAATCAGCTTGCAGTGGTTCAGGTTTTGACTTTTGTGATGGAGGTGTGAGCTTCTGGGTTCTTTCTCTAAAGAGAATGTAATTTGAGAATGTCATTCATGCGGCATCAAATGGAAGGTCGTCATCCCTGCACGTCATTTTGGTTTGAACTTCCACTCTTAAACCCCTCAGGCTGAGCCATTTGCAGAAGTTTTGGAAGGACAGAGCATGCTCGGGAGTGGGATGGTAACCATGAGTTGTTCTCCATTCCACTTGAGGGCAACACTGCTTTGAACTTTAAACTTAGACCCAACCATTAAAAGTAAAAATTGTGGTATAAAAGTGAAAGTGACTATTTGTCATTGTGAAATGCAACACAGCACACAGTGAACCACAATGAACCTGCTCTTCACCCACATTCAAGTCCAGTGGCGGGCGGAGCAGTGATGGGTACCTCAAGGATACCTACTATTCTGGGATTCAAACCTAGGGCCTTCCAATCCTGATGCCTAGTCCCAAATCACTAAACCACACCAAGCTTCAGATTTTGTGAATTTTTTGTTGGTTAGTGCTTCAGAATTGGGAGGACCTGTTGTGCTCAGGTGGTCCAGCTCCATGGCAATCCATAGTTTTAAGTCACATGACTAACACAGGAGGTCAAAAACCCTGTTTTGAACATTTCTGATCCTTTTACAGGACCTGCCGCAATATTTCATTCACCAAAAGCCTGAGCCTTGCCTGAGCTCCACTCTGGCAATATCTGCACCTATCTAGTGGAGAATCCCTCCCCTCACACTGCTTTAAACATGAAAGTTTTACAGCTCTTGGCATTTTTAATGCAGGTGAGTCACTTAGGAGGGAAAATTCTTTGTTTTTATCAGTTATTGTTGACTATCATCCTTCAAAAAGTCAGCTGGCACTGAAAATGTTCTATACTTCACACTTTAGATAACTTAATGTAACGGGCTGGGTCCTAAACGGGATACCACCACGCAAAATAGCGCGTAAAATTAGGAAACAACCATTGGACATTAACATAACCCCGGCAGAACGATGTAGAAGATCTCTTCATAGGTAAATTATGAATAGGTGAGATGGACTACATTTACAGCATTTAGCAGATGCTCTTATCCAGAGCAACTTACATGTCCTAATTACAGGGACAGTACCCCCTGGAGCAACTCAGGGTTAAGGGTCTTGCTCAGGGACCCAGTGATGGCAGTGCTTGAGGTGGGATATGAACCTGGGACCTCTTGAGCCATTGGTCCATAGGCAAGTACCCTACCACTAGACCACCACCCCCTGGACTACCTGCCAAAATGCGCTGTTGTAGGGTCCTGGTCCTTGGAACTGTAAGAAAGCTGAATGATGTCCTATTGGTGCGTAGTAGACCCTCAAGAGAAGGCCAAGACCTGAGGTTTCCCTCCTGAACCTCCTGAGCATCACGCCCACTTCAAACCCTGCTTTTGTTGCTCTCCTTGCTTAAAGCAGGGTTTGGCCTGCTCTGGTGGAGTCATAGATTTCAGAAGATGGAAAAACAGTGAATCAATTCAAAAGACGAGAGTTTAGTGCAACCTAGACAACATTCAGCTTCCTCTGATGGGCCAAAAGTACTGGCATGATATATCCCATGTAGTTTCAGTATTAATTAGCTGAAGGTCAACTTAGTACAGTGGTTAGAACATGAGAAGAGTTTAGGAAGATGATCTGGACTAAAATATTCTAGATGTCTGAAAGTACTATGTTATGAAGAGCTCTGTTATTTGTAGTATTTATTTATTGTATCATGATTCTCAGGCCTGCTTGGGTCACTTTCAGAGGGGATTTGATTAAACTCGGAGGCAGAATCTGATGTGTGTGTTCAGAATCTGGTGTGGTTCAGGTTGGGTTGCACTTAGAAGGACGCATCTCAGGTATTTGGGTTGAGGTTAAAATATCAGGACTGCTTAATGCACATATACACACACACACACACTTTCCTGTGTTTATATACACAAGCTGCTTGAGCCATTTGTGTGTGTAAGAAGCACTGCAGAAACCTGCTCCAATGCATGAGGCATGAAACAGAAAGAGGAGAGAGAGAGTCTGAAAAAGCAATAACTGAAGATAGTGTGAATTGTTCTAAGTAAAAAGAGATTAACAAGAAAGAAAGAAGTGGCCAGAGGCTGAGATAGATACTAAGAAGGAGGATCTTCCAGAAATAGAGAGAGAGAAAGAGAGAGGTAGAGAGACATAAAAGGAGAGAAGTGAAGTGTGTAATGGATTTTAGAGGTGTGGTAAGTGCATTAGGTGTGAAATACTGAAGTTAACAAGGACCAAAATGGATGGTATAATGATGGCGGCTAGAGCGAAAAAACACACACACAGACACAGACAGTGTGTGATGGTGTCAGGACATATAAAGTACTCAGTATACAGTGTGGTCTACTTGGTCTGCAGCAATGGTGGTACATGTTAAAGTGACCATATTTTGAGCAGCACTTTTCCTGACCATGTTCCGTCTCCCGCTCATGTCAGTTTGCTCTTTGCATCATAAGGAAAATCAGGCCGTACCTGACTCAGGATGACGCCCACTCCTGACATAGGCCATGTTTTTCTCCCACCTTGATTACTGCAATAGCAGGTCTCTCAGCATGCAAAGTGAAACCTCTTCAGAGGGTCCGGAACATTTATACTCTCTTGGTGTTCGATCATTTAACTAAAGCTTAATCCACCAATCACTGAGCTCCACTGGCCGCTCAAATCAAATTCAAGTCACTAATTCTGGCCTACAGAGTGACTTCTGGATCTGCTCCCTGCTATTTACGCTCATACAAGCTGATACTCCTCATTCTTTATGTTCTTCTAAGGAACGTTGTCTAGCATTGCCATCCCTTCACACAATCTCGTCCCAAACTGTTCTCATTGTCGGTTCCTCGATGGTAGAATGAGCTCCCGAATACGATCAGAACAAGTTGGTTATGTTACATTTTTATGCCGAGTTCTAAATTTTGCACTACTTTTTGGCTGAGAAATACATAGAAATTGAGTGCATAGGACAGAATGGTTTATGGGCTGCAAGCAGGAAGCACCCATTTGTGTCTGTGTGTATGATTTAATGTGTATGATAAGTCACATGCACACACACACACACACTGCATAATGTAAGCTGGAAAAGCCCTGAGCTCAGCACTGGGTGTTCTGAATATGAGGTTGCCGGTCTACATGCGCCTTGTCCTCTCTGGACTGAAAATGGACTCCATTTGTCCACCAGCAGCTGCTTTTCGTCTGCGATGAACTGAAAAAAGCAGTAAGACTGCCTGGATCAATGGGGCTGAATGGAACTGGACACATAATTCATTCTGTAATGTAATCAACCTTCCCATCCAGTCCACTTTTCTTTCATTTGCTAAGAACTGTAGGGACACACAGGTCCAGCATTTTCAGCTTAACGTCATCTGTTGAATTTGAATTCCTCACAATCTTTAACCATGTGATGAAAAAAATAATATAGAATTTGTATTTATTTATTAGTGAAAAATAACACAGCATAATAAGTAGTATAAAATGTAAAGCTGGGGGATTTGGCTCAGTCTGGCAACATTATGCAGGTTGTATAGGTGTTGCAGATGTTTATTTTGCAGACGATCCAAAATGTTAAATAAATTCAGCTGCATGTATGTATGAGTAGCTGACTGGTGTGTTTGTATGAGTATGTGTGCGTGTTTGTTTGTGTGTGTGTGTGTGTGTGTGTGTGCACAAATTGAACGATCTGAGTGGTTAAATATGAATACAGTTGCTAAAAGAATGCTGTAAACAAACATCAGCTGCTAAAGGGTCTCACTGACTGCTGTTTACACTGCACAACTCCATGCTGTATAAACTTGAATTCTGATTGGATTTAAGCAGATCAAGTGATGTGTGTTTGTGTAACGAGGGGGATGTGGCCTAAAGAGATATCACCCAATATCAAGGTGTGCAGCATTATTAGGCTTCTTTTCCTCCTCAGGCAAAATGGGCCAAAAAAGAGAGATAGAACTGACTCTGAAAAGTCAAAAAATAAAAAAAGTCTTTCAGAGTGATGCAGCACTCTAAGATTTCGGGATGAGGTCACAGAACCATCAAACAGTTTGTTGTAAACAACCTGCAACAGAGTTGCAAGAAACGTGTTGAGAAACAAATATGCAAATTAACTGCAGAAGATTTGAGAAGAATCAAACGTGAAGCTACCAGGAACCCATGATCCTCCACTGCCTTTCGTCTACGCCTTTCGTTCTCTGAGATCTGGGATCAGCAGTCTGTCTGGCTTGTTATCTTTCCCTTTATAAGTGTCTGTGCTGTAATTGTGCTGTTGTGAGTGAATGGCTAGACTTCTCTCTGATATAGTGAGCACAGCAAAAAGAAAAACAAACATCCATATTTCTCTTTCACGTTCAAACACATACCCCTCTCCACGCTCTCCTTCATGCTGAGTTGGCAATAATGTTGCCCGTCCCACATTAACGCAAGGTCCCAGCCTCGAACAGATGGAGTGTAAATGTTTCATCAGTGCATTATGAAATATTGATTTCCCACTCTAGTCCAATAAGTGCTGAAAGGTCGAGTTTGCTGTGGTCATCGTCCACTGAGCTGTGCATCAACAGAGACAGAGAGGGGCTTGGGAAAAGAGGTGAATCCATACTCAACAAATAACTAGAGAGAATTTTTGGAATCACCTTCCCGACTAAGAAATAAATATACATTCGTGATTAAAACACGATATAGAATTACGTGATTAAAACACGATATGTTATAGAACAGTTTACAGAAAACCTCAACCATCAGAAAATTCAACGTCAAAGAACCAGCCTCTTCAAAATTTGGGAGAAGAACATTGAGAAGGACCTCTGTGCTCCAGGTACACCCTGAACAGGTCCCCAGTCCATCACAGGCCAGACGCACACCTAGAGTACAATGTAGCAACTCCTGGACAGAAGAAACCAGAGCTCCTGGAGGAAACCCGCACAGACATGGGGAGAACCCAGGACCTTCTCACAGTGAGGCGATGGTGCATTTGGTTAACCAAGATGCTGTTGTTTTAATTTCTACAGCTCAGTCCATGCTGAAATCTTAGTTCTAGAAGAAAAAGGTCTTAATTTGGACTCTTTGGTAGCAAGACTGTCCAATTTATCAGATCAGCTTAATCAAAAAAATATTTTAGAAAGACAAAAAACAATAAAATACCATGATAATATACTCTAGCCATATTACCCATCCTTAATATTCAATAAGTCACAATGTAGGGAACCTTTAACCTAAAGATTTTTTTATGGGTGGAGGTGGTCTAGTGTAGGGTGGAGGTGGTCTAGTGGTAGGGTACTTGCCTACAGAACTCTGGATCAAGAGGTCCCCGGTTTGAGTCCCACCTCTGGCACTACCACCACTGGGTTCCTGAGCAAGACCCTTAACCCTGAATTGCTACAGGGGGACTGTCCCTGTAATTAGGACATGTAAGTCGCTCTGGAAAAGAGCGTCTGCTAAATGCCGTAAATGTAAATGTAAGATTTTAGTAGTAATTCAAGTTTGTGGTGATAATCTTGACTTTTCAGTGCCATTAAAAGCAGCACTTTTAATGAATGTCTTCTGAAAATGGCAGCTTCTTCATATTTGCTCTGGAATAAACAGCCAGTTGATCAGATAAATCAGATAAATACTGAAGCTTCCATTTAGTTTTTAATCTATTATAACAAATAAATGAGTGTCTGTATTTTGTGGGCTCTTCTGCCCTCTGGAGGCCACTTTATGTGAACACCACTTTTATACTACTGAAACGGTAGTGCCCCAGGATTGGAAGATTATGGGTTTGAATCCCAGATCAGTAGGTTGCTCTGAGGTATCTTCCAGCATGGTACCGTCCCAATCACCTCTCCCTGGGCGCTTTCAATAGCTGACCCCTGCTGCATGGTATGTGTGGGTAAAAAGCAGAGGTCTACTTACGTTGTGTCACACTGTATGCCGTGCCGTGTTTCAGAAAGGCAAGAATAGTCACTTTCACTTGCACAATTTACTTGCACTACTAATCATAGCCCTGCATAAAGTATCGGGAATTGGCACAAATCTGAGGATTGATGTGATCTGAATCTTATCGCAAGGAATTTGGTTTCTTTTCCTTAATAATGCATATGCACACTTTTCTTCTCTTTCTTCCACCAGGATGAAAAGAACCAGCTGATGACTACTAATGTCTGGTTATGGCAGGTAAACCCTTGTCAAATGAGTGTGTGTGCAGCATGTATATATATTCTGAAGAAAGTCATTGTAACGGTGGCGGGGTGTGGGAAGGACGCCAACGCTGAGCCAGGAGTTTGGATCATAAGTTTATTAACTATATTTATAAAACAAGATCCAAGGACTAAAGTTCTAACTCAGACTAAGGAACTGCAGCCTAAACCAAGTGATACCAAGATTACCAAAGACCAAAACCACCATTGCATGTAGGCAGAGTCTAACGAATGAGCCGCGCTCTGTTCTGACTCATCGGGGCTTAAATAGTCAGCCCCAATGAGGCACACCTGTGCCTTCATTAGCTCAGGTGTGCTCAGTCAGAACAGAGCGCCCTCTATTGTGCCCAAAACACCTCATCTGTGACAGAATCCCCCCCCAAAAGGCGCGGCTCCCGAAGTGCCAAAACATAGCCGAACCTCTGGGGGGAGGTCAAGAACAAAAAACACTCCACAAAAAAAAAAGTCTCTTTTTGGGGCATATGGTCAGGTCCACAAAACACTTCAACACAAAAGGACCTCTGACCAGCCATGTCCAGGCAGACGGTGGTGGTGAGGGGAATCCTAGAAGTTCAGTCCACTTCTTTATCTGTTGCCTGAACTCGACCCTGGAGTCACTGGGGGAATCGCCAGACTCAGCGGAACGCCTTGCCTTGATGGAACCTGAAAG
Organism: Hepsetus odoe; assembly: GCA_017165825.1. NCBI lineage: Eukaryota > Metazoa > Chordata > Actinopteri > Characiformes > Hepsetidae > Hepsetus > Hepsetus odoe. The sequence continues at coordinate 23,826,563 of CM029377.1, forward strand.
AGCGCTAAACACAGATTTTACAAGGTGCAAATAGGAAGTCTTTTTCACATAGTCCGAACTCTGCTTCCAACCCCTGCCATCTTTGTTCTTCTCGTCTCTCATCACAGAATCTACAGTGCAGAAGCTGTCGTTCACTTTCTTGAACTGAGACAGGTCATTGCTGATGTCTTTTGGCTCCTTTCTCTTCTTGCTCATACTTCCCTGCTGCTTGGAGCCCAGTGAGGCAGCATCCCAGCTCCTGGTTACACTACGAGATGTTCCACATGGACTCCTCCACGAGCCACCTTGTCCTGAGTCTGCTGAATTGTGAGGGTGAACTGAAGGTAGGGAGTCATAATGCAGCTGCTCAACCTCTGGAATCTTTACCTGCTTCTCCATCAGACTGTTCTTCAGCTGCTCTGCTTTGGCGTTAACCACCAGGGTCCCAGCATGCACTGTTGTCTGTGGAGTGAGTCAAGATTCGAAGATCGCCAATTTTGCTTCCATACCTCTGACCTGCTTCTCCAGCTCGCTGAGCTTACTGGCCTCACTTCGGGCTTCTCTCAGTTCAGCCTGCAGAGCAACGTTGTGGTCCTGCACCCGTCTCAGCTCTGCTCTAGTCTGATTCAGCTGTTCTTCCAAAGTGGCTATTTTAGCTTCCAGCTTCCCCTGAATGGTTGGAGTCTCAACTCTCCTCGTTGTCTGGCATACAGTTTGGTCCCTCTGTTCATCAGTTCTCTCCAGCCTCTCTCTTTGGACAGCCATCACAGCTTGCGACTTTATTCTGGAGACTTCTCCCTCCTTTCTGAATCTACTGCTCTTTCCGTGAAGCTCACCTTTGCCTTGAGCCAGAGCTTTCCTTTCTGTTTCCATGGCTTCAATCTCCCTTTGGCAACTGGACAAGAGTCCTTTGGTCCTCTCCAGCTGAAGAAGCAGATAGGTGATCCTTTCCTTGTGTTTCAACCCTTTGTTCGTGACAGAGGCATTCACCTGTAGCATCGAGGCTTCTTTCTCCGTCAGCTGCTGGTAGAGCTCTGTCAGCAACTCCTCCTGTTCAGTGATCTGAACATTCATGCAGCTGATCTGTTCATCTCCGAGGTGAGATTGGATTGTCCTTGCAGCTCTGATCCGTTTGGCCAGATACCTTGCCCGCTTTCCTCTGAATGACTTTTGTAAGCAAATTGCAGCATGTTTGAACATCAGATACCTCTGTCTTTGTTGATGTCCAAGTTTCCACCTTCTGAACCTCCTCTGAAGAACACTTGCTGCCCAGCATTGTTTCTTGAAAACAGATCTTTGCTTGTGTATTCTCACTGCAGCCTGAATAATGGCAGCAGCTTTGTGCATAGCAGCAACATTCTTTCGAACAGAATAACCTCTAAAAGCTGCCTGGATGCATATCACAGACCTTCTCAACACGTGGAATCTCCTCTGAAGAACACTTGCTGCCCAGCGTTGTTTCTTGAAAACAGATCTTTGCTTGTGCATTCTCACTGCAGCCTGAATAATGGTAGCAGCTTTGTGCATAGCAGCAACATTCTTTCAAACAGAATAACCTCTAAAAGCTGCCTGGATGCGTATCACAGACCTTCTCATGTTCAAATTTACCCTTAATGTAGAACCTATAATGTCTTTGAATGATGATGGCCGACACCCTTATGGCCTGGTACTTTACTACCTCCTGGTGTCTTCTGAACACAGCCTGAATCAGGGAAGCTGCCTGATGTTGCAGGATCATCTCCCTTCTGACCCTCTGACCTCTGAAGCAGGCTTGCAGAGCGCAATTTCAAGAATTCCTCCCTCTGCTTTCTGGCATCAAGTGTGGAATGATACCTCAGCTGAATTGCAACAGCAGCATGTTTGTGTAGGTGTGGTGGTGGTCTAGTGGTAGGGTACTTGCCTACGGACCTATGGATTCAGAGGTTCCCGGTTCAAATCCCACCTCTAGCACTACCACCATTGGGTCCCTGAGCAAGACCCTTAACCCTGAATTGCTCCAGGGGGACTGTCCCTGTCATTAGGACCTGTAAGTCGCTCTGGATAAGAGCGTCTGCTAAATGCCGTAAATGTAAATGTAAATGTTTGATGCATACATATCGTGTCTGAGCACAGTGAGCCCTGTAAGCACATTGTATCACAGTGGCAGCCTGGTGCTTCTGTTTCAGATTCTGTCTGGCCTTCATCCCTCGGAATGCGGCTTGCAGAACAACAGCAGCCATCTTTTTCTCCTTCAAAGACTTAATTTCTTGCTTCATTATCTTGTTAGCTCGGTAATATCGCTGAACAGTTCTTCTCACAGTAGCTTCAGGTAGTACTTTCTGCTCAAATGCTTCCTCACCTGTGCCTGAATGGTTACTGCAGCCTCATGTTCAATCTTCATCTGCACCCGAACTTTCATTAAAACTTCCCACTAACCTGGAGCTGCTCCTTCTCTGCTTTCTGTGCAGCAGACGGGTTAGTGCTGGGTTTGGGGGTCGACTCCTTGATGCCGCTTTCCTTGCTGTGAAGGGCTTTCTTGGTCGACCTCCGTGGTTGCACGATGCAGGAATCGGTCTCTGCCGTCCTCCTGCTCTCTGTATCAGGAACAGCCTTCTTTGCCACTGCCTCGCTTCTCTTGTTGCAGACGGCCTTCTCTGCCTTCCTCTCGTGTTTAAGAGTGCAGGGAGCGTTCACTTCCACTGTTTTGCTGTTATTCGCGCTGGCCGTGTTCACTGCTGTGTTCTCACGTTGAGCTGCGCAGAGCGCCGTGTTTACTCCTTTAGCTGCACAAGAAGAGTTCTTTACCGTAGCTCCTCCATTAGCTGCGCAGGGAGAATTCTTTACCGTAGCGCCTCCATTAGCTGTGCAAGAAGAGTTCTTTACCGTAACTCCTCCATTAGCTGCGTAGGGAGAATTCTTTACCGTAACGCCTCCATTAGCTGCACAGGGTGAATTCTTTACCATAACTCTGCTATCAGCTGCGCGTGGCGCTTCCTCCACTGGCGGATTGCGGCGGTTGGCTCGTGGCGCTTTCTCCACTGGCGGATCGCGGTGCTTGGCGCGCTGCACTGTCGGCGCTGAATTTCCGCGTTGAACAGCGCAGGGTGGCGCCATTATCAACGTTCCGCTTTGAATGACGTAGGGCTCCTTGACTGGCATCCCTCCGCGTTGCGTGATGCCCGTCGTCAACGAAGCCCCGCCTTCCATGTCGCGTGCGGAAACGTGTCGAGGTAGCGCTGTATGTTCCCGGCTAGAGCGACCAGCCTCTGCAGCAGGAAGTCGAACCAGTCCGCGCCTGTCTCGGGACCCAGGCGGATAACGAGCGGGATATCTGACGTCAGTCGTGTCAGACGTTTCTTGAGCTCCCTGGCGGTGGCCGCCGGCTTCCGTCGTACCCAATTCTCGCCCTCCAATTCCTCACGGAGGTCCACAGACTCAACGGACGCCAGCACCCTCATCTCCCAGGTTCCAATAAACTCCAATGTCTTCTTGATCACGGCTGCACTCGTGCGCAACGCCCGCTCTTGCTCGCACTCCTGACTCGCGACGTCCAGGTACTGGCGGCTCATTTCTGTAACGATGGCGGGGTGTCGGAAGGACACCAACACTGAGCCAGGAGTTCGGATCATAAGTTTATTAACTATATTTATAAAACAAGATCCAAGGATCTGCATGTCTCCAAGATGGCGCCACGTGAGAGGCAGCCAGTTACAGGAGCTCTGACAACTTTCTGTTCTTTTTACTTATTTAATCTATTTTCTTTACTTTATTTATTACTTCTTTCACTTCCTCTTCTAATCTGTCAAAAGTACAGCATTCTGAGGAGACTTACGGCGCTAACGGCGCTCACCAGGCTCCAGAGAGAGTACAGAGAGGTCAGCATGATGTGCTTCATGGAGTCCTGGCTGACACACCTCACTCCAGACTCTCTCGCTGCTGTTCCGGGATTCCACCTGGTGAGAGCGGACCGGAGTGCGAAGGAGACCGGTAAGAGGAAAGGCGGGGGGATCGTGATGTATGTGAACGAGAGATGGTGTAACCAAGGGCACATCTCCGTTAAAGAGCAGTGCTGCACACAGGACGTGGAGCTGCTAGCGGTCAGTATCCTACCGTACTATCTGCCGCGCGAGTTCTCGCAAGTCATCGCGATAACTGTTTACATCCCGCCAACGGCAGACGCAGCAGCTGCTTGTGAGACAATACACACAGTTGTGTCTCAAATGCAGAAAGCACATCCCCAAGCCTTCCTCCTGATTTCTGGTGATTTTAATCATGTCTCCTTGTCCTCAACTCTGCCTACTCTCCCCCAGTATGTGGACTGCTGCACCCGGGAAAACAAGACATTGGACTTACTGTATGCAAACGCTAAGGATGCATACAGAGCACCTCCACTGGGACACTCAGACCATAACCTGGTCCATCTGGTTCCCTCATACATACCTCTAGTATGCAATCCACCCCCTACTACAATGTATGTGAGAGGATGGTCTGTTGAGTCTAGCATGGCACTCAGGGACTGTTTTGAAACCACAGACTGGGAGGCGCTGTGCAGCCCACATGGAGAGGACATCGACAGTTTAACAGTCTGCATAACTGACTACATCACCTTCTGTGTGGATAACACTGTACCGACCAGGAGAGTACGGTGTTACTCCAATAATAAACCATGGCTGACCCCTGATCTGAGAGCTCAGCTGAAGCAGAAGTCAAGAGCCTTCAGATCAGGAGATAAAGAAGCAATGAGGACAGCCCAGGAGGAGCTGAAAAGAGAGATAAGGAGGGGGAAGGACAGATACAGAGAGAGGCTGGAGGAGCGGCTCAAACAAAACAATGTCAGCGGTGTGTGTGGAGAGGATTGAACACCATGACTGGAAGGAGCATAGTGAGTAGAGGAGGCCCAGAGTCTGGAGATCGGGACTGGGCTAATAGTTTAAATCTGTTCTTTAACAGGTTTGACTCAGGAATCTGCCCCTCACCCAACCATCAAAGCACAGTACATGCCTGTGCCCCCCTTCACACCTCCTTGCAAACCCCAACGGCACCTCCCCTTCACACCTCTCTGCAACTCCCACCAGGGATATCAGCTGCGTATCCCCTTTTATCTTTATCTCCCCCCCCCCCCCCTTTTCCCTGAGGACTCTACTGCCCCCACTCTTTCACCACACAATAGCCTCTCCATCACAGCTGACCAGCTGCGGTGTCAGCTGAGGAAGTTGAAGCACAGGAAAGCCACAGGTCCGGATGGCATCAGCTCCAGCCTGTTGAGGGACTGTGCAGATCAACTCTGTGAGGTTATAGCCTACATTTTTAGACCCGCTGTAGTTTGCTTACCAGCCGCACATTGGGGTGGATGACGCTGTCATCTACCTGCTGCATCGGGCCCTCACTCACCTGGAGAGTGCCAAGAGCACTGTGAGAGTCATGTTCTTTGACTTCTCTAGTGCTTTCAACACAATCCAGCCTTCAGTTCTGAGGGGGAAGTTGGAGGGAGTGGGTGTGGACCATCACATGACTGAGTGGATTATTGACTACCTCACCAATAGGCCCCAGTATGTGAGACTCCAGGACTGTTTGTCTGAGGTGGTGGTCTGCAGCACTGGAGCCCCACAAGGAACAGTCCTCGCCCCCTTCCTCTTCACATTGTACACAGCGGACTTTAAATATAACACGGACACCTGTCACCTGCAGAAGTTCTCGGACGACACTGCTATTGTTGGTCGTGTGTCGGAGGGGAATGAGCAGGAATACAGGGGGGTCATCAGTGACTTCGTCAGATGGTGCAATAAAAATCATCTGCGCATCAATGCCAGCAAGACGAAGGAGCTGGTGATTGACTTTCGCAGGAAGTCACCCCCCATTACACCGGTGGACATCCAGGGTTTGTGCATTGAAACGGTGGAGGAGTACAAATACCTGGGTGTCCAATCAACAATAAACTGGACTGGTCCACAAAAACTACTGCTCTTTACAAAAAGGGCCTGAGTCGTCTACACCTGCTAAAGTGGCTGAGGTCCTTTGGAGTAAACAAAAATCTCATGAGGAAATTTTATGACTCTGTGGTAGCGTCGGCTGCTTTTTATGCTGTGGTCTGCTGGTGTGGAAGAGTCGCAGAAAGGGACAGAGGGAAACTAAATAAACTGGTCAAGAGGGCCAGCTCTGTCCTGGACTGCCCGCTCAAGTCCATCTAGCAGGTAGGGGAGGAGAGGATGTTATCCAAACTAACATCCATCATGGTCAACACCTCCCACCCCCTACATGAGACTGTACGAGCACTGAGCAGCTCGTTCAGCAGCAGACTTTTACACCCGCAGTGTAAGAAAGAACGCTACCGCAGGTCATTCCTACCTGCTGCAATAAGACTCCACAACTCATCATCATAACATTACATTTCATTACATTGCTTGTTTTATTATTATAAATTATTATATATTATATTATATATTATTATTAATGTATATTATTATTGTATTGTATATTTTTATTATTATTATTATTATTACACTTATCTTGCTACGTGTTTATTTATATATATTTATAACTTATTTAAAACTTATTTATTATCGTGTATTATTACTGTGTACTGTATATATGGTCACCTAATTCTCTGTGTAGATATGTATATGTATATATATTTATATAGATAGATAGATTATTTATTATGTATTATTTATTTTTTATAGCTCCTGTACTTCTCCTGTACTTGTTCCTCTTTCCTCTTTTCTTATGTCTCTATTTTTTAATATATCTTTTTTTTTTCTTTTTTTTTCCTATTCCTTTTCTGTACATCTGTCACTTTTATAAGAGCCCTGTAACACCCAAATTTCCCATTCGTGGGATAATAAAAGATTACTCTACTCTACTCTACTCTAAGGACTGCAGTTCTAACTCAAACTAAGGAACTGCAGCCTAAACCAAGTGATACCAAGATTACCAAAGACCAAAACCACCATTGCATGTAGGCAGAGTCTAACGAATGAGCCGCGCTCTGTTCTGACTCATCGGGACTTAAATAGTCAGCCCCAATGAGGCACACCTGTGCCTTCATTAGCTCAGGTGTGCTCAGTCAGAACAATGCGCCCTCTATCGTGCCCAAACACCTCATGCGTGACAGTCATCTAAGCAAATCACTGGGATGCCCAAATGTTTTTGTAGGACTGCACAGACGTCATGGTTAAAAGAGCACTTAACCAGTTTAGTTACTGGTTATGATTGAAGTTAAGAGTTGATTTTATTTTTGCTTACTTAACCTCACATCTAGCAAACATTCAATGTGACTCGCACAATAAGGATAGCTAAAGGTTCTTGCATGATATCCATTTTTAAATTTTTTTAACATCTTTTAAAGGTTCAGAAAACATGCACATGTGAGGATACATCCCATATGTTCCCTTATTTCTCTCGCAGGAATGGACGGACTATAAACTGCGTTGGGACCCAGAGGATTATGGAGGAATTACGTCCATCAGAGTGCCCTCCGAGAACATCTGGCTGCCCGACATCGTCCTCTATGAGAAGTAAGACCAATTTCTAGAAAGCTGTCCATAATTTCAGACGTATTGTTGGAGAACTCAGATTCGACAGTTAATCAATGAAAGACGGCATGTCTGTAGGCTCAATGATGATCATCATGATCATGATCACCCAAGACTCAAAATTTTCCTACATGTTCTCTCTCAACTCACTCAGGCCCATCTAGTTCTTCCCATTATTTTTTCTCCTCTCTCAGTGCTGACGGTCGCTTCGAGGGCTCCCTGATGACCAAAGCCATCGTGAGATTTGATGGCACCATCACGTGGACGCCTCCAGCCAGTTACAAGTCCTCCTGCACCATGGACGTGACTTTCTTCCCCTTCGACCGGCAGAACTGCTCCATGAAGTTTGGCTCATGGACCTATGATGGCACCATGGTGGACCTCACCCTGGTGGATCCCCACGTCGATCGCAAGGACTTCTTCGACAACGGCGAGTGGGAGATCCTGGACGCGACGGGACGTCGGGGAAGCCGGCGAGACGGCATCTACTCCTATCCTTTTGTCACCTACTCCTTCATCATGAAGCGTCTTCCTCTCTTCTACACGCTCTTCCTCATCATCCCCTGTCTCGGCCTGTCCTTCCTGACCGTCCTGGTCTTTTACCTGCCGTCTGACGAAGGCGAGAAGCTTTCTCTCTCAACCTCCGTCCTAGTCTCACTCACCGTCTTTCTGTTGGTCATTGAGGAGATCATTCCATCTTCCTCCAAGGTTGGGAAATAAAAATAACTCCTGTTATTAGAAGTAACAGATGACCCTCATTTAATTGTCTAACAGTGTGCAATTATTAATTAGTACAGTTATGTGCACTTAAGACCTTAATATAAGCAATAATATCACTGCTAACCTTCCAGCTTGGTTAGCAATCCTTTTGTTGAAAATAGTAAACTATTCCCAAGTCTTTGGTTGTTAAGGAGGCTAATCAAGCCACAGACTTGCACGACAAAAAATATAGAAAAATGGCGATAAGAATCCAAAATGTTTCATTAACAAATCTGCTCTTGCTGGTATATACAAATTCCGAACATATAATCAGATGTACCTAAATTAACATCACAGAGAAATTAACATTTAGTTCAATAACCATGTGATTAAATTAGTCAAATATAGGGCTGACCCTTTAGGTAATATCAATGATTTAGTAAAAAAATACTACATTAATCTAGAACATCCTTTACTTGCTCTGCTCTTTTGCAATAAATTCTCCAGTAAAGATTAACCCATATTGTGACAGCGCTTATTTGGCCTGTTTGAACACTTTCAGAAATCCTGCATCAGATCCTGCTGGTTTCCTCTCTTTCGGTCATGCACACAAAAGCGAGTAGTGCGGCCTGCAAAGCGCCTGATACCCTCTTTACTGATCAAATGAAGTAATTATGAACCTGAAGACATATTATTCTAGAATTGAGCAATCAATAACACCAATCAATTCTGATCTGCCAAAATTTGTAGATAGTGAATCTTTAGGATAACAGTGTGCATCTCTAATGCTTGCACTGCTTCAGGTTGCAGCACAACCAGAACAGAGAATTAGAATCACTGTGCTTTGCATTTGTGTGTGTGTGTGTGTGTTTTTAATGTGGTTTTTAGATAGTAGGAGTGTTTGTTTAACCTTGAGCTCAAATCCCTCATCCCAAGGTCATCCCACTGATTGGCGAGTACCTGCTCTTCATCATGATCTTCGTTACGTTCTCAATCATCGTCACCGTCTTCGTCATCAACGTGCACCATCGCTCCTCGGCCACCTACCACCCCATGGCCCCATGGGTGAAGAGCCTTTTCCTGCAGAGGCTGCCCCGGCTGCTGTGCATGCATGGTCACACTGACCGCTACAGATACCCAGACATGGAGCTACGCAGTCCTGAGCTAAAACGAGGGATAAGGAGAGGGCAAAGGAATGCAGGAGGGGTGGGGGGAAAGGAGGATGAAAACCAGGCCTGGCTGTCCATGCTGGAGAAAGCCACCAGCTCTGTGCGCTACATATCCAGACACATCAGGAAAGAGCACTTCATCAGAGAGGTAGCTAAACATTCAGTGCATAATTTGCCAGTGGCGGCCATTTTTAAAATTATAATCCAAAACTAAGACTGTATTACAGTGTACTGCAGACTGTCTTTGACATATGATAATGTGTATCTTCAGGTTGTCCAAGACTGGAAGTTTGTGGCTCAGGTGTTAGACCGGATCTTCCTATGGGCCTTCCTCACTGTATCTGTGCTTGGCACCATCCTCATCTTCACACCGGCTCTGAAGATGTACCTCAACACTGCTTCCTAAACATACACCCACACATTTATCCCACTGAAACCATCCTTTCTATGCACCCCTGATATTTATGAAAAACCTTTTCCGACCATCCTAAAGCACACATACATGTCAACATAAAATCCCCTGTGTGATTAGAACAGCAAGGCCAAAGCAGTGGTGGCCTAGTGGTTGGGGTGTTGGCCACAGGATCAGAAGATTGTGAGTTCAAACCCCTTACCAGTAGGTTTCCCTGAGGTGCCCTTGAGCAAGGTACCGTCACTGCTCCCTGGGCGCTTTCGTAGCTGCATGGTGTTTGTATGGGTTAAATGCAGAGGTCCAATTTTGTTGTGGTTCACTGGGTGTTCTCACAACAACAAGAATAGGCACAAATTAAATATACATTTGAAGTTTAAGATCAGCTTTATATTTTAACTTTTACTTAAAAACTTTTATTTAAGTTTTAGATTTCTGCTCTCCTAGTTTCTTTCAACCAATAGACTGTGAGCCCTCTACCCCTGGGGTTTATCTCACTTTCACAATTTGTCTGTCATCAGCTGTTTTTTAAGGCTCGTTTTCTGAATAGTTGTACTGGTAAGGATCAATGTTTGTCACACAAAAATGAGAGTAGATATTCATTTATCTTCCCATTTATCATCTCAACCTCATCCTGAGTTGAGGTTAGGGTTAAAAAAGTAGGGTTAAAAAGTAGATGTCAAGATCTATTAATAGTTTTAAAAACCAGTCTAAACAACACGTTCCAATCTATTTGTTGGTCAGATACAAACAGCACCGTTTATGTAATTTAACACATCTTCATTTTTGTACGAGGAAGTCAGGTGTTACAGAGAAGTATGTGAGAGTAGTTCAGGATATGTATGAGGGCAGTGTGACAGTGGTGAGATGTGCAGTGGGAGTAATAGATGCATTTAATGTAGAGGCTAGATTACATCAAAGATCAGCGCTGAGCCCATTCTTGTCTGCAATAGTAATGGACAGGTTGATGGACAAGGTAAGACAGGAGTCTTCAAAATGAGGACAAATGTACAAACATTACCCAAAATAAAAACATTCATGCGTTTTCTTTCTGATTCAGTTGTGTTGGGATGAAAAATAAGGAAACTTGTGATAGTATGACTATATCGTCTTTCATATTTTTGCAGTTAGCTTAACAAGGATGTCAGAGCTGAGACAGTTTTCAGATCCACTCTGGCGACCCCTAAACGGGAGCAGAAAACGAAGAACACATCTAGATGTAAAAAAACAGGACATCAAGAATCGAATCACTTCTCAAACTTCTCAAACTCAAATGTTTCCTCAGCAAAGCAAAAACAACGCATTGGTCTTGCTGTTCCGATACGTTTGGAGGTGAATGCATACCAACCTCATTCTAAACCTCATTGGCCACATATTCCAAAAAAATATACCAACACCCTTTCAGATACCATTAAGCCCAAGCGTTTATATCGACCCCATCCTGAACCTCATTAACCACACATACCCTAAAACATATATATATTAACTTCGTTCTAAACAACTGTAACCATATGTTCGAAACCTCATTAATGCCAGCTCCTTTATATAGCTCATTAAACACACCCCCTAAAAAAATCCACCATTATTATAGCACACATTCTAGAAATGTAGACAAACCACTTTACAATTAAAATTATTATTAACCCCAATACAGACCTCTTTAATCTCATTAATCAAATATTAACACTTATCCCAGTACAAACCTCATTCTCAACAAACCCCATAAAATTGTATTTAGCGCAGTTCAAGCCTCAATAACCACACACCCCAGAAACAGCATTGATGTAATGGTGGCGGGGAGTTTGAAGGACGCCAACGCAGAGCCAGGGTTCCAAAACGTAACTTTTATTAAACATAAACTAGAAGACAAACCAAAAGGTGCCACCATTAGCTGTAGGCATAGCCTTGTTAATGAACCGCGCTCTGTTCTGACACACTGGGGCTTAAATAGCAGCCCCAATGAAGCACACCTGTGTCTAAACAAGCCCAGGTGTGCTCAGTCAGAACAGACCATGACAGTAGCCCCCCCCAAAAAAAACGCAACTCCTGAGGCGTCAAAACAGCTGACCCGGACCTCAGGGGGGAGGCTAAACAAAAACCCAGTTAAACTGGAACAGTCCCCTTTATGGGGCATCCGGCCAGGCCCACAAACACCCAAATTTCAACAAAAAAAGGGGCTTCTGGCCAGTAATGTTCAGGGGTCCTGAAGACTGATTGAGTGGATGTGTTAGGGGCATGGTAGCTGGAGTTAGCGTGGCTGATAAAGCACAATTCCCTTCTGGAACAATCAGGTGCTGATTGGAGTTTAGTTGTAGTGTTGCGCTAACTGGGATGATATTCACCCGGGCGTTTAGCAGGAGGTTCAGGGGAAGAACAGCTTGCGTGAAGACTCTTTTGGGTGCACTGGCAGCAATAAAGGAAAGGTATCCCTCCACTGCTGCCGTGAACGCTGTTGCTCACCTCTGGTACTGCTGGCCTCTGGGAGGCCTGGGCAAAGCAAAGCACAAGTCATCATGCCTCTCAGAGAGGGAAGCACACAGTTGTGTGCTTCCCTCTCTGAGAGGCATGATGACTTGTGCTTTGCTTGTACTAACCTTACCCTTGGCAACCTGGGTTACTCCTCTCTTCTGAACAGGAGGGGGTTCGACTAATTCCGGAGCCTCTGGTGTCTGTGGGTCCTCCACAGGCACATCAGGTTGGGCTGCTGGATTGTCATCACCGGTAGCTCCCACAAAGCCTCTGGAGCACTCCTCCTCTGGATCACTCTCTGAAAGGCTAAGGTCAAGGGAATTGAGTACCGCTTAGGAACTAGACTCAATTACTGTGACTTTACTTACTGAATTCACTAAAACAAGGGAAGAGATCCAGGGAGGGCAGTCTCTTCCAGAAATTATGCCTGAGGTATCTGTGGACAGGATCGCCACCCGAGGCTTTCTCTGTCCGTGTTCCGAATCAGTAATCAATGCGAGTGATTTCAGAAGAGGCTTAATTATGGGTACCTCTACCAACCAATTGCTTGCATGGAACTTCCTTGTCACTCTCCCCGACTCGCCAACGGGGTCCCATGAGGAATGGTCTGACCCACTGGAAAACCTTGGCCTGAAAGAGTCTGAAAAAGAGCTAAACATGGAAGAATCGTTCTTGGCCCTGTGACCCTCTGCCCTAGGTGCCTGCAGGGTGAATCTCATGGAGTCCATCTCTGGATGGGTCTTGCAGCTCAGTGGGTTTACCGGTCTCTCTCCTGGTTCTTCCCAGTTCTGCCTGCAGAGCGGCGTTTTGGTCTTGCACCTGTCTCAGCTCTGCCCTGATCTGATTCAGCTGTTCCTCCATAGCGGCTACTTTAGCTTCTAACTTCTCCTGACTGGTCCTGGCTCTCCTCGTTGCCTGGCATGCAGTTTGGTCCCCTTGTTCATCCGTTCCCTCCAGCCTCTCTCTTTGGTTCCCCATCACAGCTTGCAGCTTTCCTCTGGAGACCTCTCTTGCTTTTCTGGCATCAAGTGTGGAGCAATACCTAAGCTGGATGGCAACAGCAGCATATTTCATGCATAGATATTGCGTCCAAGCACAGTGAGCCCTGTAAGCCTGGTGCTTCTGTTTCAGGGTCTGTCTGGCCTTCATCCCTCGGAATGCGGCTTGCAGAACAACCGCAGCCATCTTTTTCTCCTTCAAAGACCTCATCTCTTGCTTCATCATCTTATTAGCTCGGTAACGTCGCTGAACAGTCCTGGCTGCCCACAGTAGCTTCAGGTAGTGTTTTCTGCTTAAGTGCTTTCTCACCTGCGCCTGAATGGTTACTGCAGCCTCCTGTTCAATCCACATCTGCACCCGAACTATCATTCTAAGGTTCCCACTAACCTGGAGCTGCTTCTTCTCTGCTTTCAGCCTGGCAGACGGGTTAGTGGTGGGTTTGGGGGGTCGACTTCTTGATGCCGCTTTCCTTGTTGCGAAGGGCTTTCTTGGTCGACCTCCCCAGTTGCACGATGCAGGAAGTGGTCTCCACCGTCTTTCTGCTCTCTGTGTCAGGAACGGCCTTCTTTGCCACTGCCTTGCTTCTCTGGCTGCAGGCGGCCTTCTTTGCCGTTCTCTGGTGTTGAGGGGTGCAGGGCTCGTTTATGGCTGTGCTTCCGCGCTGGGCCGCGTGTGGCGCGGCTTGCGTTGAGCTTCCGCGTTGAACGGCGTGCTGCGCGGTTTCCGTTGGGCTTCCGCGTTGAACAAGGCAAGGCGCGTTTGCTACCAACCTCTTGTTGTGATTCGCGCTGGCCGTGTTCCCGCTATCCCGCTGCGGTTGGCACCGTGCTTCCGCGTTGAACAGCGCAGGGCGGCTCCACTATCAACGCTCCACTTTGAATGATGTAGGGCTTCCGCGTTGCGTGACGCCAGCAGTCAACAAAGCCCCGCCTTCCATGTCGCGTGCGGAAAAAAACACGCCTTGCAGCCATGGAGACCAGCATCCGGAGGAACAGCGCGAACTGATCCAAGCGCAGCTCGAGATCCGGGGTGGGACCAAGTGGGAGTAGCGACGTCACATTCTTCAGACGGCGCTCGAGCTCCTTGGCCGTGGCCGTCGGCGTCCGTCGCACCCATTCCTCATCCTTCAAATGCTCGCGGAGGTCCAGAGCAGCTGCCTCCATCTTCCAGGCCCTTATCAGCTGCAGCGTTTGCTCGACGACGTTCGCTGCCGTCCACAACGCGTGCTCCTGCTCACCTTCATGGCTCGCGACGTCCAGGTACTGGCGGTTCATTCTGTAATAGTGGCGGGGAGTTTGAAGGACGCCAACGCAGAGCCAGGGTTCCAAAACGTAACTTTTATTAAACATAAACTAGAAGACAAACCAAAAGGTGCCACCATTAACTGTAGGCATAGCCTTATTAATGAACCGCGCTCTGTTCTGACACACTGGGGCTTAAATAGCAGCCCCAATGAAGCACACCTGTGACTAAACAAGCCCAGGTGTGCTCAGTCAGAACAGAGCGCCATCTGTCATGCCCGGCCGGAACCACGGGCACAACAGACCGTGACAATCGATAACGAGTACAGACCTCATTCGCTACACATCCCAGAAATTAGACCCACCCGCTCCACGTTCTTCACATCGCCTACAAAATTAAAGTCCTTTTAACAAAGAAACCAGAGAAGATCTGACCCATCAGCACTCTTCTTCGATCCATCCCATTTTTGAGCAGCATCTACCACCCTATGTCGCACTTTTTGAGCTGATTTGTGCTGCTCTGCAAACAGAACGGACAGACAAGAGCTTCCATGATGGTTGCCATGTGCATCAACCCGTCAGAACAAGGCCCGTTTTTTTGGAAGGAGCACCATCGTGGGAGCAGAACGATGTCAGTTTTGATGAAGAAATGAGCACAAAAGAGACTCATTTTAATATTGGTCAGTGTTTGGATGGACAACTATGATATGGTCTCCATATTGAAATCGTAAAGTTTCACACTTACTGCACAACCTACAGCATATGAAATGCATCGTGTTCTTAAAGTTTGCAGATACGAAAACCCCTTCTTCTTAACCTTGTTTCTCAAAAGGTCTGGTCAGAAAGTGGCCGAAAGCCATGCCCGTGTTCCATTGGCATCATCCCCATTAAAACAAGTCTGTGTAGTTCCAGTGTGTGTTTTTGGTGTGTGTTATAAGAGAATGCTCAAAGTGATTGGTCGTTTCGGCGCACACTTTTTGTTTATTAGCAAAGTGACAAACCCTGTAAAAGAAACAAAGTATAGTTTTCTCTACAAAGCCAGCTTTCTATTAGCCACAAGAAAAAATATATGAAGAAATGCAAATAAAACTAGTCATCAATACCACTTTTTAAGGGAGTGTTAATTTTTCAATATCTCTCAGATGGTGAAATAGTTCCTTATAGAAACGCCATGCTCCTTTAGATCAAGTACAGATACTTTGTTAACAGACTCGCCAACGCCATCAGGTTTAGGATCATTTGAGATCACGTAAGGTGAGGTTTAGAATTGTGTTAAGTGTTAGATTTAATGTAATCTTAAAAGATTTATCAGATATGTCAGTTAAATATAAGCTGAACAAAGCATACGTTTGCACCATCCAGATGAGTTACCTTGTTACCGATATGGCTTCTGAGTTTTCGTGTGTAGGGGTGAGTCTAAGAAAAAGTTTTAGTGGAAACAGTTTGACTTAACGACACTTGTATCTCCAAGATACAGGCCTGAAGGTTTTCCTCAACAAAAGGTTAAAAAACAATGCTCAGCTGTTTGATATATGAGGCAGGATATCTGGTTCTACAGCTCGGTCCATATATATCTGGACACTAACACAAGTTTTGTATTTGTATGTGTTTACTGAAGCATATTCCAATATAGATATATAATAGGGACATGGACATAATGTATAGACTTACAGCTTTCACTTGAGGGAATCCACATTCAATTTGGATGAAGGGTTTAGAAATTCCAGCTCCTTAACATGCGGTACCCTCTTTATAAAGGGACCAAAAGTAATTAAACAATTGACTCAAAGGCTATTTCATGGGCAGGTGTGGGAAATTTCTTTGTTATGTCATTATCAACTAAGCAGATAAAAGGCCTGGAGTTGATTTGAGGTGTGATTCTTGCATGTGGAAGATTTGGCTGTGAACAAACAACATGCGGTCAAAGGAGCTCTCCATGCAGGTGAAACAAGCCATCCTTAAGCTGTGAAAACAAAAAAAACATCAGAGAAATTGCTACAATATTAGGAGTCTACAGTTTGGAACATCCTGAGAAAGAAAGAAAGCACTGGTGAATTCAGCAATGCAAAAAGACCTGGACTTCCACGGAAGACAACAATGGTGAATGATCACAGAATAATTTCCATGGTGAAGAGAAACCCCTTCCCAACAGCCAACCAATTGAACAATACTCTCCAGGAGGTCAGCGTATTGATATCCAAGTCTACCATTAAGAGAAGACGCGTGAAAGTAAATACAGAGGGTGCACTGCAAGGTGCAAGGCACTTATACGCCTCAAACATAGAAAGGCTACATTGGACTTTGCTAAAAAAAAACATCTAAAAAAGCACAGTTCTGGAAAAACATTCTTTGGACAGATGAAACAAAGATCAACCTCTACCAGAATGATAGCAAGAAAAAAGTATGGAGAAGGTGTGGAACAGCTCATGATCCAAAGCATACCACATCATCTGTAAAACACTACGGAGGCAGTGTGATTGCTTGGGCATGTATGGCTGCCAGTTGCACTGGGACACTAGTATTTATCGATGATAATGATGATAGTATTTATCGGTGACACAGGATACAGTTCATTGGTGACACAGGACAGAAGCAGCCGAATGAATTCTGAGGTGCTGTCTGCTCAAATCCAGCTAAATGCAGTCAAACTGATTGGGTGATGTTTCTTAATACAGATGGACGATGGACAATGACCCAAACATACAGCCAAAGCAACCCAGGAGATTATTAAAGCAAATAGGTGTAATATTCTTGAATGGCCAAGTCAGTAACCTGATCTGAACCCAATGGAGCAGCATTTAACTTGTTGAAGACTAAACTTTGGACAGAAAGGCCCACAAACAAACAGCAACTGAAAGCCGCTGCAGTAAAGGCCTGGCAGAGCATTAAAAAGGAGGAAACTTCAGGCTGTCATTGCCAGCAAAAGGTTTTCAACCAAGTATTAGAAATGAACATTTTATTTTCAGTTATTTGATTTGTCTGATTATTTTCGAGCCCTTGAAATGGAGAGATCATGTTAAAAATACTTTAGTTCCTCACATTTTTATGCAATCTTTTTGTTCAACCAACTGAATTAGAGCTGTAAGTCTGCAATTCAACTGCATCTGAGTTGTTTAATTTAAAATTCATCGTGGTAATGCACAGAACCAAAATTTTAAAACAAAATTTTAAAATTGTCTCTGTCCAAATATTTATGGACCTAACTGTATTCACCACCACTGTGAACAGTTCTAGCTTTTCTGGAATGGAGGATTATGGGACAGTCCTGCCACAGTGTCCAGCTCCCACCACAACACTATGTAAGGATAAGTGGCTCAGATGATGGATGCATGGATGGACACATAGATGGAGTTATGGATGGCTGCAGAGAGGGATGTATGGAGCAAACTTCGCGGTCTCGGACACAACGCTTTCTTGATAAAAAAAACTTCCACATTTAACGTAAGTGTTACCATGACGTCCTCTTTTGTGCTGTGTTTGTCGTGCGGCATGTACAGCGTAGACTGTCCGTCCAACTATGTAGACTCTTATACCTGTAGGAAATGTGTAACTGTAACGCAGTTGGAGGACAGGATTCGTGTTCTGGAGGGGCACATTAGCACTTTATCTCAGTGTAGTCAGACCGAGGGACGCGTAGTTCAGGCTCAGTCGGAGCCCCAGCACCAGCGGCATGTTCAAGGGAACGCTGGGTGACTGCCAAACGGAGGTCCAGGAGCTCAGAGAATGGACCTCCTGCACACCAGTCATCAATTCGGCTGACGAACAGGTACTCTGCTCTCGGCAGCGCGCCTGCTGAAGCGGAGAAGGTGCTCATAATTGGCGACTCGATCGTTAGGAATGTTAGCGTTCCTAGCCGTCCTAAACCAGTGGTTTCTGTGAAATGCCTCCCTGGGGCCAGAGTCTCTGACATCGAGGCACGATTGGACTCTTATTCCAGCAATGAAGTTCCGACCTTGGTTGTTCACGCTGGAACTAACGATATAAAGTCCCAACAATCCGAGGTATTAAAGAGGAACTTCATCTCTATGTGTTCAAAAGCTGAAACTAAATGTCAGAACTTAATTGTGTCTGGTCCCTTGCCAATTCTTTTTAGAGGAGATGTAACCTACAGTAGGCTGCTCTCTTTCAACCGCTGGCTAGAGACTTGGTGTGCATCTAAAAGCATAGCCTTCATAAATAATTGGGACCTCTTTTGGGAACGGCCTGGCCTTTATAAAAGGGACGGTCTTCATCCTAACTGGAGAGGATCATATATGCTTTCCCAAAATATGGCAGCAAAATTGCCACAGTGACTCTTTAGAGCACCACCCAGGTCGCAGTCCTGTGATCTTAAATCACACGCTGGCTATTATCCCACTACTAGTACACTCCTGGCAGAAACCCAGGTTCCTTATAACACGGCATCCCCTATGTCACACATTAGCTTAGAACCAGGCTCCTCTCATCATTACCAGAGAATATCTATTCTTAGTACAATAAGGAAGCAGCATAGATGCCAATCTAGGGGCTCCTGCGCTGGTAACCTGCTCCCAGTACCCATCATAAAAACAAATAAAACACAGCGTCCGACTAAAATCAAATGTTCACTGCTGAATGTTCGCTCCTTAGGAAACAAGGCAGTGCTTATTAATGAGATGGTACTCGACACAAAGTCAGATATCTGTCTACTGACTGAAACTTGGCTTAGACCCACTGACACCATCCCCTTAGTGGAAGCCGCCCCGGATGGGTTCTCATACCTGCATAAATCACGCTCAGTAGGACGTGGTGGAGGCCTGGCTGCAATTTTTGATGAATCATTTAAGGTTGATTCAAAAACTACTGAGAGCTTCCACACATTCGAAGTGATGCTGCTAAGCATTAGGTCTGATTTAGCGCTCCATATCCTATTAGTTTATAGACCTCCAGGACCATATGCTGCCTTTATCAATGAATTTGGCAATCTGCTCTCTGACTTGGTTGTTAGGTTTACTAGATTCGTGATGTTAGGTGACTTTAACATACATGTTGATACAGAGACGGATGCAGGTGCCAAAAGCTTCCTAACGCTCCTCGATTCTGTCGGTTGCACCCAGCATATATCAAGACCTACCCATGTACAAGGACACACGTTAGATCTAATTATCTCGTATGGACTTGACATTGATACTGTACTGGTCCACTCCTTAAATAAACTTTTTTTCGACCATTCTTTAATCACGTTTGAGATTAATATGTCTCCACCGTACCTCAGTGAACGGACTAGTACAACACGACACCTAAACAGGGCTAAATGTGTTCAGTTTATGGAGGCCGTAACAGAGATAGATTTCACCTGTAACAAAACTGTTAATGACATCACCGACATGTACAATACAGTAGTTGGGCAGATCCTTGATCAGGTCGCCCCAATTAAGACAAAGAAGGTTAGAACTATCAGGCACTCTCCCTGGTTCAATGATCACACACGGGCTGCTAAGCGGGAGTGCCGTAAGCTAGAACGCAGATGGAAGACAACAGGTCTCCAAGCCTCTCAGGCTCTATGGTCTGCTAAACTAAAACAATATAAGAAAGCTCTATATAGTGCTCGCACTGAGTACTATTCAAAGCTTATTGAAAACAACAAGCATAACCCCCGCTATTTATTTCAGACACTCGCTCAGCTAACAGACAAAACTGATAAAAGGCCAGCATGTAGTATTACTAACGATAGGTTTCTTAAGTTTTTTAATGATAAAATTAACAACATTAGGCTCCAAATGTGCCCTATTAGCCCTCAAATTAATCCATTAGCTGAACAGTGCTCACAATATTTTTGTGATTTTAATCTCATCGATAACTCTGAGCTAATTTCTGTTATAGCCAAAGCAAACTCCACGACCTGTCGGTTAGATCCCATTCCAACCAAGCTCCTGAAGGAATCCTTAGGAATACTATCAACACCTATACTTGATATCATGAATGCATCCTTGACCTCAGGTGTAGTCCCCAATCAGTTTAAAACAGCAGTGGTTAGACCACAGCTTAAAAAACCTAACTTGGACCCTCACTCACCAAGTAATTATAGACCTATCTCTAATGTCCCGTTTCTCTCTAAGATTCTAGAAAAACTAGTTGCGAGACAACTGCAGTCATATCTAGACACGCATAACCTCTTAGATAAATTCCAATCAGGTTTCCGGCTTGGCCATAGCACAGAAACTGCTCTAACTAGAGTGGTGAATGATATAATGGTCTCGAGTGATGCAGGAAACATTACTGTTCTTGTTCTGTTAGATCTTAGTGCTGCATTCAACACGGTAGATCACTCCATTTTAGTAAATAGGCTTCACTCCACTGTCGGCATTACCGGAACAGCCCTTAAATGGTTCAACTCCTATCTCACAAACCGTTACTACTTCATCCAAATGGATGATTATGGCACCCCCTCACCTATGTCACTAGTTAACTATGGAGTCCCACAAGGGTCGGTGTTGGGCCCAGTGCTCTTCTCCCTCTATATGCTCCCACTAAGCACTATTATACGGAAGCATAATGTTAGTTACCACTCTTACGCTGATGACACTCAGCTATACTTATCTTTTAAATCATGTGATAAAGCATCAACCGGCACTTTAATTAGCTGCCTCAGTGATATTAGGGATTGGATGAATAACAACTTCCTCTCACTAAACCCCGAAAAAACTGAGCTGCTCTTGTTTTGTAGTAGTGATGTAGACAGGGCCAACTTCATTTCGCATATCCGGGATGCAGGGTTGAAGTTTTCAGTTAGTACTCTGGCACGTAATCTTGGTGTTATTTTCGATTCAAATCTTTCATTTAATCCCCATGTTAATGCAGTTGCGAAGACATGCTTCCTGCACCTTCGGAACATTGCCAAACTACGGTGCTTTCTGTCAATGGAAGACACGGCGAAAGTAGTACATGCATTTGTATACAGTAGATTAGATTACTGTAATGCCCTACTTTCTGGAAGCCCTCAGGGCACATTAAGCACCCTACAGCGCATTCAGAACACAGCCGCTAGGATTGTTAGCAGGAGCAGGAAGTACGACCATATAACTCCCATACTCTCCTCGCTTCACTGGCTTCCTGTTAGGTACAGGGCTGACTTCAAGGTCCTCCTCTTAACCTACAAGGCACTTAAAGGTCTTGCCCCAATATACCTGACCGAACTGCTTAATACCTATACACCTAACCGCCCACTTAGATCCCAGAATAAAGATCTCCTAATTGTCCCTCGCATAAATAAATGTATAGGAGCACGAGCCTTCAGTTACAGGGCCCCTAGATTGTGGAACAGCTTGCCTGCTTCTGTACGGGATGCCGATTCAGTCTCGGTCTTTAAATCACGGCTGAAGACTTACTTCTTTAGTTTAGCTTACCCGCACCAATCACCATAGTGCACCACTAGTAATGTCGCTGGTGCTGCTGTACATGCCATCGCACTGTTTCATTTCTGTGTCTGTCACTACTGGATCCTGCTCATTACTGACCCCCTCATTCCATTTCTCTCCCCACATGTCCGGGGGGGGCCCGTTGTGGTCATCACCTGAGTCCAATGCCGAGCTACCATCTGGTCTGTGTGATGCATCTGATGCGCCAAGGGACCCTGGCAGCTCATTGGTACCTGGAAGCAACTTGGGACTCCTCACTGATCCTGGAGTTTAAAACCAAACTAACTCTGTACTGTTAGTATACCCAAGGGGGTTGGGTAGCCGGTTGACCTTGGACCCTCAGAGGTTTTTTTTTCTCCACATAGTGGAGTTTTTGGTTCCTCTCCTCCGTAGTCGTCCGGCTTAAACATCTTAAACATCTATTACTGTAACCTGTTATCAATGTAAAGTGCCTTGGGGCAACTTTGTTGTAAAAGGCGCTATACAAGAATAAATTGAATTGAATTGAATTGAATGTATGGATGGCCGCAGAGAGTAGTTGGCTGCATAAATGGAGTGGTGGTGGTCTAGTGGTAGGGTGCTTACCTATGGCTCAAGAGGTCCCAGGCTTGAATCCCACCTCTGGCACTACCACCACTGGGTCCCTTTAGCATCTGCTAAATGCCATAAATGTAATGGATTCATGGATGGACACAGAGATGGATGTGTGGATGGATGGATGTCAAGGACATCAGGCCACTTTGCATCTTAATGATGAAATCAGTCATAAAAATCTGCTTTTAGATCCTGAATTCCTGCTTTAGTGGTGAACCTATTGTTTGTACTAAACTGGGTGGTTTATCTGAGATCAGTGGAGAAAGTTATCTCAGCTAAAGAAGAACCGAGGGCTCCTTGAATTTTGCCTGATTAACAGCAGGTGGCAGCAAAGAACACAATGTGTTTCAAGTCAAGTAAGTTTCTATATAATTTCAAGAGTGTTGCTGTACCCAGTGAGACTGAACCCAAGTGCTAAACCAGATCACCTACTGAAGCTCCTTGACCTAAAGATGCAGGTGCAGCATGTTTCAGACAGACACACAAATTGCACATCCTCTTTCTTCTAGTAAACTTTTCCCAAGAGACCTGCTTCAAGCATCCAGAAAATTTGAGCAAGAAACAGAAAGGTTTGCATTGCGATAAAGGTTATTATGTAAATTTGATTTGTCCTGAAAGGACAGTAGTGAGACCAGCTACATTATTAAGTTTGGAGACAGTGGTGCTGAGTTTGGCTGAGATTTGTTAGATTAGAGGAACAGCTCAGATTGGATGTTTTGGGGACAAAGTTAGAGAAGCAAGGTTGTGTTGGTTTTGACATGTCCAGAGCAGAGGCGAGGAGTATATCAGGAGGTGGATGTTGAAGATGGAGCTGCCAGGAAAGAGGAAAAGAGGAAGACCAAAGAGGAGGTTTA
Source organism: Hepsetus odoe (assembly GCA_017165825.1). NCBI lineage: Eukaryota > Metazoa > Chordata > Actinopteri > Characiformes > Hepsetidae > Hepsetus > Hepsetus odoe. Next base: position 23,849,863 of record CM029377.1, read on the forward strand.
TGGATGTGGTGAGAGAGGACATACAGGTGGTTGGTTTGAAGGAGGAAGATGCAGACAGGAAGAAATGGAGATGGATGATCCACTGTAGAGACACCTTTATATCTTTATTTGTCCCCATTGCTTTAAGTAGTTTCTTTGCTGTAAATATTATAACGACTTAAAAACACCTTGACATTCAATATGAGGACAAATGTGTAAACATTACCCAAAATAACATTCATGCGTTTTCTTTCTTGCTGGATCCCTTGCTGTAGCATTTGGGGCTCATTTTACAACCTGTTGATGAGAATAAAGTGGAGCTGAAAAAAGGTTGAGAGGATGTGCCTGGAGTTTAGGTGTTAAGTGAGGTTTTCTAGCCGTGCCGTTCCATCGTAGCAAGGGAGAAAAAAACATCACCTTTTGAGGAGAATCGCAGGGTGCGGTCTCATTATCAAGCAGCTGGGAGGTATGTAAAGCAGCCATCTCATTTCACGAGCAAAACACACTACTGCAGTTAAAAAGGGACACGGATCCAGAATGCGACAATGTGACAATGTTCAATCTCAACAGCTTCAGTTTCCTTACCACAGCTAAGTCAGCTCTTCAATAATTTTATATTTGGCATCAAGTTTTACACTAACCGCGCTTGGTTTGCTCTGTATAAACTGGAACAGTTATTTATTATTGGTTTCTGCTCGCAGAAATAAGCCATGCTAGATGGATGGTCTGTGACGAGATAATGTGTCACTACACTTGTCCTTGGTCTCTTTTTTGTTTAAAAGGCAAAAGTCAAATTTTTCTATTGATCTATTTTGCCTTTTTGTCTGCTTAACAGATCATCTGGGCCGGGAAACATTTATTTAATCAGTAATACAAAACCTGACCACTACTGATCTATTGACCTTGGCAAGAGTGTTTTCTTTTGCAGGTTTTCTACTGTGTTGTAGGCAAGTCAAGGCCTACACTTCTCCACCAGTACTAGCCACTCTGCTCCCTTTCATTAAGAAAACATAAACACTGCTGTGTTTGGATGAAATCTTTTTTAGAAAATACCAAAGTAATACTAAGATAAAGGACCTGAAGTGTAAAGGTTAACTTAAAACAAATTTGGAATCATTTAACCCATGCAAACATCATGTAGCAGTGGGCATCTATGAAAGCACCCAGGGAGCAGTGACAGGGATGGTACCTTGCTCAAGGGTACCTCAGGGCAACCTACTTTTCAGAATCCTACAAATACTACTGTATAAAAAGAATGTTCTGGGACAGAGGTGGCCTTGTGTTTCAGAACGAGGCCCCTGGATCAGAGGGTCATGGGTTTGAATCCCAGACCAGTATGTTGCCCTGAAGTTCCCTTGTGCAAGGTACCGTCCCCATCACTGCTGCTCCCCTTCATCTCATTTCACATTATGGTAAGGAAGAAAACAGTTCTGCAGTTTCCAGTGAAGATCAGCTTTGGTGCAGTTAAATTATGGTGGGCAAGTGGTTCAAATTTAAGTTTGAATTTATATTTCCTAGAAAAGATAAGTAATTGCAGTATTCACATCAGTTTTTTTATAAAGAGCTTTTCACATCTGTTGTATCACAAGCAGCTTTACAGAATCCGGGTTTGAGCCCCAAGTGAGTAAGCCGAGGGCAACAAAACTGCTTAAACTGGAAGAAAAAACCTTGGGAGGAACCAAGACTCAGAAGAGGAACCCATCCTCCTCTGGTCGACATTGGCTAATAAAGAAGGAAAAGAAAGAGAAAGTGCATTTTATAAATTAATAGATTTAGTGATGAGTTCGGGTAAAGTATGAGTTGCAATAAAAGAGTCCTTTTAGTGTCTGTAATTGGAAGTTCAGAGTGGGCAGAACTTTGTGCAGCTCCTGCAAATGATCCAGTCTGATGTACCTGAAGAAGGTCGGTTTGTCAATTCAGACAGTGGACTAGCTGGTCTTGAGTTCAAGAAACCCTCATGTTAATTGATGGCTTGGCTGGGAGGTCTTTTAGGAAATGCATAAGATGTCCACGGTACAGGTTGTGGACGGCTGTCCATCTCAACTAGATTACAACTAGAATCCCTTGTGATAATTTTTTCTGGACTTTTTGTCCTGTTCCTAGATTTCACCTGCTCACATAGAAAATGGCCATATTTTGCCCTGCATTAGCACACTTATAACACTGAGCAGTGCCTGTTTTTATAAATATAATCTCCATCCTAGACCACATCCAGTTCCTGAGTGTCCCAGAACTAGTCAGGACTAATCTAGACTGAGTATAAATGCTCACCCAAGAGCCAGTCTCGTTTGTCTCTCATTTCTGAGAGTTGTTAAGCTGTCCCAATTTTGGGGGATTTTGACTTTTTTGAAAGTCTTTGTCTCTGAGTTATGTTTTTTACCTCTTCCTGCCTGACTTCGGTTCACTGAATTTATTCACCAAATCTCTCAGGATTCCTGGACAAGTTTAAATCATATCGTGCCTTTCACAGACACAAGGATGCTTTACAACTGAATCAGAAAATCAAATCAGTGAGAGGACAAAGAGTAGCAAAGAGAGACGATACAGGTCTTTGAGTCTGAACATAGAATCTTTCTGAAACGTCTTCTCTCCCTGAGGAAATGAGTTCCACAGCTTGAATGGGTCCTGAAGCATAGTACAGAAGAGCTGGCAGCAAACATATCTGTACATCACACCAGTGCCCCCACCAGTCTCAGGTCCACTACAGTCATCCCCTGTTTGAAATGGGCAGCTTCTTGTACAACTATTGCCTGCTGACCCCAACGCTATATTGTTAGGAAGCACTTTGAGGGACACATTAGGAGTTGCCAGGACCAATACCAGTTTCATTATAGGCCAAACAGGTCAGCTGAGGATGCTGCCTCATATTTGTCCTTCATACTGTCCTTTCACACCTGGAATGAAGGGACTTTAGTTCAGGGGGAAACACATTCCTTTAAACTGTTTTATAAGTGTATGGTTTATTGTCATTCCAACCATATTCACAGAGCACAGTGAAACAAGACGTTCCTCCAGGACCCTGGTTCTACACATGGAACAACATAGAACACAGCAAAAGACTAGACACTAAACAAGTCCAAACAAGATGACAAATTGTGCAAAAAGTATCACACAGAACATTCATCTGACTTAAAAAAAAGCAGAGGCAGTATGTATATGAATATGAGTGATTATGATCCTAGAGATATATGTATTTAGAGAAGCACTTGGTACATAATCCAAACTTTTTTTAAAAGTTTATTTAGATGTTTGAGTTTGGATGTTGTTGAAATCAGGGGTTGGAAGGAGGAAGCTAAAGCAGTGACTTAGCAGGTTATAGGATCTTCACCGGAGTCAAAGGTGTTTGAAGTTTGCTGCCTAAATTAGGTGCTGGAAGGATGGAGTAGAAGAAGTGTCTCAGCAGGTTATTAGATCTTCACTGGAGCCAGGGGTGCTGCAGGATGCTGTAAAGAGTGATTCTACTCTCTGGCCACTTCCACAGGCATTCAATCAACATGTCCTCGCACTCTGCAGAGACAGACAGAGACACTTTCGGTCAGAACTGTGTGTTTGCGAGTGAGAGAGACATGGAGTCTTTGGATTCTATTATTCATATCATATTATTGATCATTTTTTCATCTTGTCTTGAAATGTGTTCCCGCTCACCTTTGGACAGATGTTGGGGAATATCAGGATCCTGGGCCACTATTTCACCGAATGTCTTGAACGGGACATCCCCACACAGCATGTAGTAGAGGGTGACTCCCACCTGCCACACAGTGCACGACATGGCCTGGTATTGTCCCTTCAGCAACCACTCAGGAGGAATGTAAACCCGCGTCCCTTTAAAGGACAACAGTAACAAAGTGTGTATTTGCGGACTTTACTGTTTCTATTTTAAATCAATCATTCTCGTTATTATAGTTTAGAAAATGAATGATTCATATTGGAAGTTTCCAAACTGGTGTATGGTGCACTCAGATATTTCAGGAGGTTCATTTAAAACTGTTCAGTTATTTCTGTAAATCCATACCACAAAAACGGGTGTAGGGCTCGTCTTGCACAAAGCAGCCACAGCCAAAGTCCAGAACCCAAATTTTTGGACCCTCAGGGGTTGTCTGCACTAGGATGTTCTCTGGTTTGATGGAGCGGTGCAGGATACCCTTGACGTGGATGGTGATCATGGCCTCCACAAGCTGCCTGAAGATGACCTACGGTGTGAAAGAGAGGATCTTGCTTGAGTGTTGAAGCAGTGGGTGAAGATGGGTGATATGCATTGTGAGGAAGAGGGACATGATAGAGGTCTTGGTGGAGAAGTGTGCTCATGTCATGGGTGTGCAGATGTTTCAGTTTATATATGAGGTGACCAGTAAAGATCACCTAAAGGCTCCAGTATGACCCTCTGCTTCCCTCCCAGGAGTTCCAGAACTGTTTCCAGTAAAACCAGGCTCATTAATAAAGCCTGTGTCACCAGTATGTCCACTCACCTTCGCTTCCTCCTCCTTCAGCTTTTGTCCATTCTGGTCAATGTAGTCCACCAGGTCCATGCAGGGCACTGGCCGCTCCATCACCAGCACCAGCTCACGGTCCAGCTTGTACCAATCCAGCAGAGCTACACTGACACCTTGAGGGTCATCCTCCTTCATCTTCAGCATCATCACCACCTCTAGTGGGAGCTCCCTCGGTTCTTCATTCACCAACTACAAAAAAGCTACCTTGTAATGCTTCTAATAAAGTGGCCATATATAACGGATATAAAGGGTAGGTGTTTTTTCACACATGGTCAGAAACCACAGGCATCTAGTGTATTTGAGGTCTCCTCAAGCTTGGCTTGACATCTGCGAGACCTGCTACAGAATCCTGGAGCTTGTTTTCCACCATTTTTTCCAGTTTCTGCATCATGAAGTTGTCAGGACATGAACACAGTCATTTAGAACAGTGTGAAGTGAAACCTACAGAGTCTGAATGGTTCACTGTGCTGGGGATGAGGCTTTGTGTGCACGCATGTGTGTGTGTGTCCAGAACTTACCACAGTGATGAGCTTCACTTTATCAATAGGAATGTATTTCATAGCAACCTGCAGGAAAGAAAAAGTGTAGATTAAACACAACACTGTCGTTAATGTTTTTTAAGCAAAAAGTGCTTTTACTGAAGTTACATTTTCTCTTATACTAACCCTCTTGCACTGTGCAATGTGTGTGAGTGTGTGTGTGTGTGTGTGTGTGTGTGTGTGTGTGTGTGTGTGTGTGTGTGTGTGTGTGTGTGCTCACAGGTAGGAGATCCTCTTTTCTGTACCCGGCATACACTGAGCCATATCCTCCTTCACCCAGAAGGTTCAGTTGCTTGTATTTCTGCCGAACATCCTCTACAGCGAGAACAGAGAGTCAATTAGTCTATACCTTCTGTGTGTGTGTGTGTGTGTGTTGGACAGTTGCGCACCTCTCTCTGGGTTGTCCAGGTTTAGATAATCATCCTCGCTGTCACTTTGAGACTGTTCGGGCTCTTCAGATGTTCTTCTGCTCAAATCCTCAGCCTCTCTGGACACAGAGCAGGACAACTCATTGGAGCGCTGTTCTCCTTCCTTTTCATCAGAAGAACTGATGACGGTCTTCTCCTCTTCCTTCTCTCTCTCCTCCAGCTCCCTTCTACTTCTTTTTTTGCCCCTGGACTGCCGACTGCTGCGCTTCTTCTTTCTCTTCCCTCTCGGGTCGAGGAAGGTGGGGCTTTCAGAGTTGTTGGTCTCTGTGGCCCTCAGGGTTGCCGCATCATCAGAGTTCGGCCCTGAAGAGCAACAAAGATCTGAAATGTTACAAAAATAACTCCCAGCTGGTTCTTTAAAGAAAATAGTCAAAAACGGTTTCACAGCTACATTTGTTCAGTTCTCTCGTCTCTATAAAACAGGAGCACAGGAACTTCACTTTTGGGAAAAACTATGGAAGATAAAAAACAGATCAGGTGAAACTCACTTTTCCTGGAGCGTCGTAGGTTCTTGGACATGGTCCACAAAAAAGTCTCCTCAACGCAAATGGTCGGGTTAATAGGCGTTAAAGCAATGTGAAGAAAAAGATGTCTTACTCTGTCACTCTCTGAAACACTGTCTGAGGAGAATCTTGGAGTGATGTCATTAAATCATCAAAGAGAAGTTCCTCATGATGTCATAATGGACCAAATTCTAAGTTCTATCCTCCTACAGCACTGTCCCAGTTTCCTCTCCAAGACAAATACCTACTGGGAGCATTTTCTTTTACACAAAACCAGCAAAAAAAAAAGTAATTCACTAATGAATTCATTAATTCATTCATTCATTCATTCGTTCAGTGTAATACAGCAGCAACACACTGATCTGTCACAACATTAAACCCACTGACGGCTGAAGTGAATAACAGTGTGAACTTTTTTCAGTGGCTCCTGTCAAGGGCTGGATATGGTTGGCAGCAAGAAAACAGTTAGTGCTTAAGGAGGTGACGGATTGTAGCTTGATTTTACTTATTTTATATATACGCATATATTCTCTATTTTTCTCTGTTCTCTGTTCTCTTCTAAGTAACGCTTTCTTTGCACATTAAAAACACCCAAACAAGGTCATAGTCTTAGATTAGGTGTCTTCACCGGAGGCCTTTGAGCTCCCAGATAAAAAGGCACACTCTGAACTGTGCAAGTTAGAGAGAGAAAGGATTCAACATAGAGAGGAACACTGACCAGTCTTTTGAACATCTTGCAAGAACTCTGTTACTCTTCTGTTAATAAACTTGGATATAGCTTAAAACCTTTTCGCCTCATCACTGACTCCTCGAACCTCGGTTCTCAATCGGAGAATCCAACAGTTGGCGTCACGAACAGGTTTGACTTGAGGAACAGACGGGAAAAGCAACATGGTTGACCAAGAATCAGGAACAGAAGTGTTGACACTTTGACAGAGGTAAGGCCTCCTACTGTCTTAATCTTCTGCTGAGTTGAGGATAACTGCTGTGTGTAAAAAGTATACTCCCTCCTCTTCAAGCTCAATCTAGAAAGGAGTTTGTGGTGAAGATTCGAAGATTCAAACAATCTTGTAATAAGTAACAGGAAATTTCCAGTAACGTAAAATTTGTGAATCTGTCATAATGTGGGGAAAGAAAAAATCAACAAATACTGATGTGGTGGTGCCGGACGTTGATGAGGATCACATGATCAGTAGTCTCAATGTGTATATAAAAGGCTCGTTGAACCTGAAAGAGGTTGAACAGAAAATTGTGGAAAAGTATGCGGTTAATGCTGATGTCAGAGGTATCTGGTCTTTGGATGTGATTCGTAAGGCTTGGGGTAAAACTCAGCTTATGAAGAAGAGTGAGAAAAAGTTGAAATGGACACTTGTTGTGCTGGGCCAGCTCAGACGCAAGAGTGAGATGATGCGAAAAACTGAAGCAGATAGTGAGTCAAAGGCCACTCAGTCAAGATTAACTGCTATGGTTGAAGAGATTCAGAGAAAGGACGCTGAGGTCCAACTAAAGAACGCTGAGGTTCTGAGAAAGGACGCTGAGGTCCGACAAAAGGACGCCGAGGTCAGACAAAAGGACGCCGAGGTCCAACTACAGAACGCTAAGGTTCTGAAAAGAGTAAGAGCAGAAAGAGATGCGTTGCTATTGGGTGCAAACGGAGCAAATGCCGAGCAGCCTGATGTGCAGGAACGACCCCAGGGGGGCGGAGCATCTTCTTCTATTCCTCTCGATGATGGAGGCCTCTCGATGCATGGGGGCCCTCCTTTTGACCCTCCCTATGAGTTAATGTCTGTGATGCCTGCTTACCCCTCCCTCATCCCTCTGGGAGCAGCTCAGCCTCTATCAGCAAACAAACTGTATCCTGATCTCAATGCTTTGGAGGCATTGGAGAAGGAACGGCAGGGTTTGTTGGAGGAAGGGAAAGTCACAGGGAGAGATGAGAGTGAGAAAAGGGGCTCCTCAACTAGCGCATCATCCAACAATGTGCCAATAAAACACACTTCGTGTGAAAAACCCTCTGTGAAGGAAAAACATGCAGAAAACCACAGAGTGAATGAAAGTGAGAGTGAAAGCGAGAGTGACACTGATCATGTTCCTGCCCGCCTTGCTCCTGTCAGAGGAAGACGTGAAATGGAATCAACAACCATTCAATACATTGATGACGTCCTGATTGCTTCAGAGGAAAAAGATCAACATGAGCAAGATGTTTTGCATGTCTTGGATCTTCTACATGAAAAAGGACACAAAGCAAGTTTCAACAAAGCTCAAAACATGCAAGCTGAAGTTGTCTATCTTGGACAGAAGATTTCACAGGGAAAACTAGAAATCACTCAAGATCGAACACAAGGGATCAAAACAGCAAAAGAGCCGAAAACAATTAAGGAATTGTGCTCTTTCTTGGGATTGTGCAACTTCAACCGAGCATGGGTTGATTCATACACAGAAATCGCACAACCTTTGACCGATCTGCTAAAAGGATGGAAGGATCCAACAGATCCAATCGAGTTGAACCAAAAACAAATCCAAGCTTTCCAGAGTCTGAAAGAGGCGCTCTGTCAAGCACCTGCTCTGGGAATTCTAGACACAGGACAACCTTTCATACTGAATGTCCATGAAAGAGATGGATACATGACAGCAGTGCTTTCCCAAAATCATGGCGGTTTGCAGAGATCTGTTGGATACTACTCAGCGAAACTGGATAACGTGGCCCTTGGATGGGGTCCGTGTCTTCGAGCAGTTCAAGCAACATATTTGGCCGTTAACACAGTTTCCAGCCTGGTGTTAGACCAGACACTGGTGGTCAAATGTCCACATGCTGTCCATACTCTGCTAACCTTGAGTCGAGCATCACAAGTCACAGCCGCTCGATGGGCGAAATGGTCCACCGTTCTGGAATCATCCAATATTGTCATTGAAAAAGCAAGTCTGTCCAACCCTGCGACCCTACTCCCAACAGACACAGAAATCGATGACCATGATTGTGTTGAAATAGTGATTAAAATGGAGGAAGTGTCAAGCACCCAAGAAGTGCCTTTGCAGAATCCCGATCTGGTGCTGTACACCAACGGTTCCTCGATGGTCAAAAATGGATTGAGAACTGCAGGATGGGCAGTGACAACAGAAACAGATGTTCTGACCAGCGGAAGCATGTCAAAAGGGACATCCGCTCAACAAGCAGAATTAAAAGCTCTCATTGAAGCCTGCAAACTGGCTGAAAATCAAACAGCAAACATCCACACAGATTCAAGATATGCTTTTGGTGTTGTCCACAATTTTGGACTACTGTGGAAACAAAGAGGGTTTCTAACAGCAGCAGGAACTCCAGTGAAAAATGGAGAACTTGTGGAAGAACTGTTACACGCGGTTCAACTCCCAAAAGAAGTGTCAATCATGAAGTGCAAAGCACATACCAAAACCGACGCAATGGAAAATAGAGGAAATGCTCTTGCTGATGAGGCTGCAAAAATCGCTGCAGAGAAAGGTGAATCCAGCGTAAAGGCCGAAGCAAGTGTCAGAGCACTCCACAAACACATGGAAGACATCAAAGACATGCAACACAACAGCCCAGCTGAAGAACGATGGACTTGGATGGAAAAGGGTGCGAAACTTCATCAAGACGATGTGTGGAGATTTGGAGATTCACAGAGAACAGTGGCTCCAGCATCACTAGTTCCATATCTCACACAGCAAATCCATTCTGTTGGACACATTGGTCTTGATAAAATGATTCATCGGTTCAACCAACACTGGTGGAGTCCTCAGTTTCGTGCTCAGGGACAACAAGTTGTTGGTCAATGCATGACCCGTCAGAAAAACAACACAGGACCCGGAACTCCAATCCCGACGCTGACGGTTCCCGCACCGCCGGGACCCTTTCTGCATCTGCAAGTTGATTATCACCTTACCAATTAGTCATGGATATTCAGACATGTTGGTCATTGTGGACAAGTTTTCAAGATGGGTTGAAGCATCACCATGCTGAAAAGCAATGGCTGCCCACACAGCGAAAACCTTGGTGAAGCATTTCATACCAAGATGGGGCCTGCCCTGTCGCATTGACTCAGATCAAGGGACACACTTCACAGTTGCAGTTTGCCAAGAAATATGTAGAATGATGGGCATCGGATATGCCATTGCCCTCATCGTCCTCAGTCTTCAAGACTGAAGACTTTGTTCCTGATATAGAGGAATGCTCTAAGGTGAAGTGCTAGTAACCTCTCCCTTAGTAGCCTCCGCTGCTGGGCACGAAGTGGATAAAACTTCAACCAGCCAGAAGACAGTGAACTCATTCACACACACAATTACTTGACGATAAAAAAAAAAGAAAAAAAACACATAAATACACAGCTCCTTATGGGTATGAAGAATACCATGATGTTTAACCTTCTCTTGTGTTTGTATTTACAGGTTGCCCTCGTGGTCAGTGACGGTTTAAGGGGAAACACCTTTATAGCCACAGCACATGGTTCTGCAAAAGTGTTTAACAAGTCAGATTGTTGGATCTGTGGCATAATTCCACATGGTGCGGAAATATTCCCACAAATTGCAGTTCCCCTCGCCATCACTGATCACGACTGTACCTGCCTTTTCTGAAACGTGAGGATTTGGGTAATGAGACAGTCGTAACTGCTAACCATCACGTAAGACCAACAGCTAAACCAGATACACCCAAAGGGAATCTATGTGGTAGTAATAATGGTTCTTGGCCTTATTTAGGTAATAGTTACTAGTGTTTGTCATTTGGCCATCACACCTGATGTACCGTCTGTCATAGTACGTCTGAATGATCATTCTGTACAGTTTACCTTGATTTTCAAAACTGCATATTTTTCAGATGACGCTCCCACTGTGAACGGGACCATCTGCCTGAACATTGGTCAGGTACATGTTATGCAGCTTACGTCATACCAGCCTTGAGACACACTACTGATCCTAGACTTAATCATTTACACAAACAGGATTTATTTCATTCTCATGAACTTGAAGCTCAACCTGCTAAAAGATTCTTTTCAGCTCTTTTTCCTAATTATGGATTGACAGTAGCTTTAGATGAAATTAGAAGTAGTGAGAGTAATGGAAAATGTTAATAATGATACAACGCGTGCTTTAGATCTAATTAATCATTAACTAATCAACATGAGACACATGACTCTACAGAACAGGTTGGCTCTTGACCTCTTATTGCTGAAAAAGGTGGAACTTGTGCTGTTAGTGGGGATGAGTGTTCATTCATTCCAGATGTATCTCATAATGTCTCAATTCTGATTTCAGAGATTAGAAAACAGGTCAAAGTTATGCACACCACCTCTACGTCTTCAGCGGACCTCTTCAGATGGTTCATCAGCACGTTTGGGGTTTTGGCCACTCATATTCAAGACTTAAAGGATTTGGTTGTACTCATATGTTCGTTTACTCTGATTCTCCTGATAATCAAGATTGTTTTATGTTTTGTTTCCAGGACATGTAAGACTACATGTCAATGTAGTCTCTCTGTCTCCAGATGTAGAAACAATTAATCATTGCTTGTAGTGATACATGATGATGATGGTATGATTACAGTTCAATCATTAATCACTGTTTGATTTTGAATATTTAGCATGATGATCAGGGTCTTTTGTTTTACTTCAAATTGATTAATTTAATTTAATTGATTTAATGTTGATTCAATGGCTTTACATAGAATCACAGGGGGGAGTGATGGATTGTAGCTTGATTTTGCTTACTTATTTTATATATACGCATATATTCTCTAATTTTCTCTGTTCTCTGTTCTCTTCTAAGTAACACTTTCTTTGCACGTAAAAAACACCCAAACAAGGTCATAGTCTTAGATTAGGTGTCTCCACCGGAGGTCTTGGAGCTCCCGGGGACAGATAAAAAGGCACACTCTGAACTGTGCAAGTTAGAGAGAGAAAGGATTCAACATAGAGAGGAACACTGACCAGTCTTTTGAACATCTTGCAAGAACTCTGTTACTCTTCTGTTAATAAACTTGGATATAGCTTAAAACCTCTTCGCCTCATCACTGACTCCTCGAACCTCGGTTCTCAATCGGAGAATCCAACAGATGTTAAGGATGGTGGTGCTTGGATGTTGGCCTGGTTCTGATGACCAGAAGATCGGATCAGAGCATCTCCAGAACAGAGGGTTATGTGGGGTGTCGCTGATGTGCAGTGACTACCACAGAGTTGTGACTTCAGATCCAAACAAAGGAGGGATCCTGTGCAGAGGATGTGTGTACACACTTCAAAACAGTTTCCAAGCAGTAGCCAATCAGAATCCAGATTCCCCCTCATAGAAAATGAATGGGGCCTGATGATTTCAAGGATTAGACCACTAGTCTATGCACCGGAGAGCTAGAGCTTCAAATACAGACACAGGCAAAAATTTTTGGAATCTCCTTCTCTTCTTTTTCTATCTTTGTGTGTTCAGGTGGTGAACCTGAACCTGAACACCTCTTGTTAAGGTAGTGGAATCACTCTCCACAACACTTTCGTACAGGTTCTTCCCTTCGCCCAGCCCTCAAAGAGGGTAATCCTGTCCAACGTCCCCTTGTTTTTAAAGGACGAGGCCCTAGAGAGGGAACTGTCCTGACATGGGCAACTGGTTTAAAAAATTGAAATGATCCCCTTGGGCTGTAAATATAACGATGAGGAATTGAACTTGGCGCTGAAGTTCAAGGTGGACGACTTTGACTATGTGGTGTTGTCCACACCCAAAACATTTCATCGGGGCAGAGGTGGCAAAGATGAGAACGTGAGAACGTGTCCTGAACAAAGTGGGGATCATGGTGACAGGCGGATCAGTACCAAGGCGAATGGTGGCTCTGTCAGGAAGGAAGGGGGTTCTGCTGCACCTGAGCAGGAGAATGGTGAGCGGAACCCTGTGGAACCTGGGCCTAGTGGTGTCCTGGCAGGTGGTCCTGCAGCTTCAACTGCAGTTGAAGATGAAGGTGCGCTGGCTGTGACTGTGGCAGAAAAGGTTCTGGCTGATGTTAAGAGTGATCTGTGTATGGAGACTGATGATGTAACTCTTTTTTAGATCCCAAAACAAACTGAAAAGCACAGAAAGGGCAGAAGCAGTTCTAATCAGAGGAAAGGCTAAGAAGGGTTATGTGGTGACAGAGGGAGATGATGATTCAGAGAGATCAGAGAGATCAGAGAGATTGTGTAAAAATCAGAGAGATCAGAGAAATTGTGTAAACCCAAGCTTTACGACATTCTCAAAAGGAAAAAGACATTGTTGGAGGATCTGTTAGGGGTTAAAGTGCTCTGTTGAGGTCTCATTTTCAGAGCACTGCCGAAATGGATGCACCCTCCAAGTTCTTCTTTGGCTTGGAGAAAACCAATGGGCAGAACAATCATGTTCCTTCTCGGTTTTCCCCCTCAGGGTCAGGAGTTGACCCATGAGGGTGAAATCCAGAGAAGGGCTGTTGGTTTTTTTTGTTGATTTTTTTTTTTACCAGGAGCTGTTCGACACAAAGCTTTCAGCTGATGACACGCCTTCCTTGATGGATTACCCAAGGCATCTGTTGACCATTTTGCTGGCCTTGATGGAGAACTGACGAAGGCAGAACACCACTCTGCTGGAGAACAGTAGGGTACCGGGTATAGATGGTCTCCAGGTGGAGTTCTTTAAGGCTTTCTGGTCTGTCTGCGTGACGACATGCTGTAAGTACTGAGCGACAACTTGTCTGGGGGAATTCTGCCGATGAGTTGCAGGAAAGCAGTGATCACACTACTAGAACTATCCTAGAAGATCCTTTCTAGAACGCTTGCTCTGAGACTGAAAACAGTTATGGAATTTGCAGTGCATTCAGATTAGACGTACTGTGTTCCTAGAAGGTCCATACACAACAATATTACTCTGATTTGTGATGTTCTGGACTTCTCCAGAGCATTGGGGATCAAGACTGGTCTGATTTCTCTGGGTCAGGAAAAGGCATTTGACTTCCATATTTCAGGCGGGTGCTGAGCAAGATGGGGTTCAGCCCAGGTCTCATCGCCATGATCAAGGTACTGTACGAGGACATTGAGAGTGTACTGAAAATCAGTGGCATTTTAAGTGTTCCTTTTAAAACCAGGAGAGGGATAAGGCATGTTGCAGAGTGACGTGGGCCAAGAATGACACTGGGGCTACTCCACACTTGACCTTCCTGCAGTGCTGCAGTGGAAGAAAGGTGGACAGAGATGCTGCTTCAGTCCAGAAAAACTGGGATGGGCTTGTGGATGTGGTACAGAGTTGGCAGTATCGTCAATGATTTGGTAGCATCCTCACTATGGCATTCAGTCGATGCTAGTGGACTTCTTTTGGGACCGCCTCCATTGGGTGCCTCAGAGTCTGCCTTTTCTTGCCCAGGGACGAAAGAGGCCATGGGCTAATGTGTCTTGAGGGCAGAAAGGCAGGTTTCCGGGTCCAGTTCCTCCAGAAGTTCCTGTATGGCAGCAGGGAGGTGGTGTGGAAACTGCTCACAGCTGCATGTTTCAGACACATTGGTGGAATGAAGCTGGACTATGGTTTGTGTATGATGGACACAAAGCAGCTGGATCTTTGTAGGTTTTCACCATTTTATAGCCATCTTTTTAGAGCCTGGAAATATTTTGGAAACAAGTATGTTTTAGTTTCTCTTCTGTCCACTCTACACAGGCCTACACATGTAAGGACCCCTTAGTACTTGGGGCCCAATAAGATGCGTCTCATGAGACATTTCCTGCCTTAGCAGTGAAACTGCATGCTGCAAAGACGTCTAAGTTCCCGGGACATTGTGTCAGCGGCAGGATGGGAATTGAAGAACGTGGCAGCAGTGGGTTCCTCGCTACAGATTACATCACTCAGGTATGTAGAAAATTTCACAACTGCATTATGTAACACATTAAAAGCAGAGGAGAAAGGACATTTAATGGATTACTGGACTGCCAGAAGTGTGCCCAACCAGGAGGACCCTTTTCCAACATGTAGGACTGTCTGTGGACTTTAGAGACTGTGAGCTGTCAGGCAGTCTACTGGGCGTCACTGGATGTACATGAACATGCAGGCTGTGAGTGGTAAGTTTTTATATCACTGTGAAGTAAAGGCTCTACACAAACTGAAACTGTACAAAAAGGTGGACACTGTTTGGAGGGACAAATTGAAAATTGGCGAAGACAGTAAGCCAGTGTGGAGAGTCCTCTACAATCTGACACTGCCGGTAGTGGGAGAACTCCAGTGGGGGCTGCTGCACAGAGCCATAGTTCTTTTATTTTGTTCTTTCAGACCCGAGAGAAGCTTTTTCACTGTTTTAATAAATGTCTTAGGCTGATGCCGCAGTTTTTAACCCTGTTTGACGTCTTTGATTAATTTTTTAACAAGATTTTAACTTCTATAAAGCAATGTGTGATCTGGACAGCTTTGAGCTTAATTCTCTCTCTCTCTCTCTCTCTCTCTCTCTCTCTCTCTCTCTCTCTCTCTCTCTCTCTTTCTTTCTCTCTCACACATACACATTACAACTTAGAAGGCAACCAAGTTTGGAAATGAACCTATTTTCCACTGAATTTCCAAATTGTACTTTCATCTACTTTCGTCTTTTATCCATAAGCTCCATTCTCCCTTTCTCCCTTTCTTTTCTCTCATCCATCCATTATCTGCCGCTTGTCCCAAATGGGGTCGCGGGGGGAGTGCTGGTGTCCAACCCAGCGCACACAGGGCGAGGACGGGGGATGCACCCTGGACAGGTCGCCAGCCCATCGCAGGGATCTTTTCTCTCATGTACCCTTCAATCTGTTTTCAGGAGTGTGCACACCTTGGCAGTTATCCATGGCTTCTGATTGGGTTATGAGATGATGGTCTTGGAGACAATAACATCAATGTACTTCTTGATGTAGCCAGTCACTGATGCTGTGTTCTCCTCCAGGTTGGTGGAGCTGCCATAGGTGGAAGCCTCCCTAAACCTGTTCCAGTCAGTGTGCTCAAAGCAGTCCTCATCACATTTAATGCTGCAGGCTAAATAGAAAGCTCCAGCTTCGTCAAAGGGTTCCCATGGAGTGGAGTTTATGGAATATCATGAACTTTAAAAGTCCTTTTTGAGGACCGTCATTATTTCAGTTTACTTCTGAAAGTAAGGTTGGGTATTTGCCTGAATTTCAGGTACATTTCAAGTAAATGTCAAATGACTTTTAGGTGCATTTCAGAGTCATAACTCATTAATTTTCTTAGCCGCTTGTCCCGATATGGGTGGAAAGGCACACCCTGGACAGGTTGCAGGATACACACACACACACATACACACCTAGGGGGCAATTTAGCATCTTCAATCCATCTGACATACATGCCTTTGGGCGGTGTGAGGAAACCTTAGCTCCCAGAGGAAACTCACACAGACACATGATGAACATGCAAAACCCCAGACAGAAAAGACCTGGATTGTCCCAACTGGGAATCCAACCCAGGACCTTCTCACTGTGAGACAATGGCACCACCCACTGGGCCACTGTGCCACAGTTTTTCAGATGACTATGACTGGCTAAGGTTTTGGTCAGAAGGCTGTGGAGGCTACAGCAGCTGCTGACCATCCCGAGTATTTAGGACCCAGCAGTTGCCCTTGTGCTAGTGGAGCATGCTCAGAATTACATCCCATTGCAGTGCTTTCTGCTGGAGAACCCATGCATGCGAGACCTTCAAGATGGTGCCACGTGAGAGGCAGCCAGTTACAGGAGCTCTGACAACTTTCTGTTCCTTTTACTTATTTAATCTATTTTCTTTACTTTATTTATTACTTCTTTCAATTCCTAATCTAACCTGTCACAAATACAGCAGTCTGAGGAGACTTGTAAACTTTTTTTTCTGTTTTTTAATCGTATTTGGATTGTTTTACCCTGCACGCGGTGAGACACCAGGCAATGGGTTCATTGTTTACACCCGGGACCAGCTGCTGGCGCTTAGCAACCAGCCGATACAGCCCAGCGAGAGAGCAGAGATCCCCAGAGAACTACAGCGGAGGAGACAGGGCTGCAGAGCTGGAGTGAAATACTGGGAGAGGAAGAGATGGTACAAACCATCGGTACCCTCGGTCATCATGGGGAATGTCAGGTCTCTCCCTAACAAGATCGATGAGCTAACGGCGCTCACCAGGCTCCAGAGAGAGTACAGGGAGGTCAGCTTGATGTGCTTCACGGAGTCCTGGCTGACACACCTCACTCCAGACTCTCTCGCTGCCGTACCGGGATTCCACCTGGTGAGAGCGGACCGGAGCGCGAAGGAGACCGGTAAGAGGAAAAGCGGGGGGATTGTGTTGTATGTGAACGAGAGATGGTGTGACCAGGGGCACATCTCCGTTAAAGAGCAGTGCTGCACACGGGACGTGGAGCTGCTAGCGGTCAGCATCCGACCGTACTATCTGCCGCGCGAGTTCTTGCAAGTCATCGCGATAACTGTTTACATCCCGCCGACGGCAGACGCAGCAGCAGCTTGTGAAACAATACACACAGTTGTGTCTCAATTGCAGAAAGCACATCCCCAAGCCTTCCTCCTGATTTCTGGTGATTTTAATCATGTCTCCTTGTCCTCCACTCTGCCTACTCTCACCCAGTATGTGGACTGCTGCACCCGAGAAAACAGGACATTGGACTTACTGTATGCAAACGCTAAGGATGCATACAGAGCATCACCCCTCCCTCCACTGGGACACTCAGACCATAACCTGGTCCATCTGGTTCCCTCATACATACCTCTAGTATGCAATCAACCCCCTACTACGAGGTATGTGAGAGGATGGTCTGATGAGTCTAGCATGGCACTCAGGGACTGTTTTGAAACCACAGACTTGGAGGCGCTGTGCAGCCCACATGGAGAGGACATCGACAGCTTAACAGTCTGCATAACTGACTACATCACCTTCTGTGTGGAGAACACTGTACCGACCAGGAGAGTACGGTGTTACTCCAATAATAAACCATGGCTGACCCCTGATCTGAGAGCTCTGCTGAAGCAGAAATCAAGAGCCTTCAGATCAGGAGATAAGGAGGCAATGAGAACAGCTCAGAAGGAGCTGAAAAGAGAGATAAGGAGGGGGAAGGATAGATACAGAGAGAGGCTGGAGGAGCAGCTCAAACTAAACAACATCAGAGGTGTGTGGAGAGGACTGAATACCATTACTGGTAGGAGCACAGTGAGTAGGGGAGGCCCAGAGTCTGGAGATAAGGACTGGGCTAATAGTCTAAATCTGTTCTTCAACAAGTTTGACTCAGGAATCTGCCCCTCACCCAACCATGAAAGCTCATCACATGCCAGTGCCCCCCTTCACACCTCCTTGCAAACTCCAACGGCACCTCCCCTTCACACCTCTCTGCAACCCCCACCAGGGATATCAGCTGTGTATCCCCTTTTATCTTCTCCTTCTCCCCCCCCCCCTTTTCCCCTGAGGAATCTACTGCCCCCTCCTGCTACCCCACTCATCAGGAGGCTCCCACTCCCTCACCACACAATAGCCTCTCCATCACAGCTGACCAGGTGCGGTGTCAGCTGAGGAAGTTGAAGCACAGGAAAGCCACAGGTCCGGATGGCATCAGCTCCAGCCTGTTAAGGGACTGTGCAGATCAACTCTGTGAGGTTATCACGTACATCTTTAACCTCAGCCTCAGCCTGGAGCGTGTCCCCATTCTGTGGAAGACTTCATGCCTCGTTCCAGTCCCCAAGACGTCGCACCCCAAGGAGCCAAACCACTTCAGACCTGTTGCCCTCACTTCTAACCTGATGAAGGCTATGGAGATCACCTTCGTCCACTGGTCAGGAGGGACCTGGACCCGCTGCAGTTTGCATACCAGCCGCACACTGGGGTGGATGACGCTGTCATCTACCTGCTGCATCGGGCCCTCACTCACCTGGAGAGTGCCAAGAGCAGTGTAAGAGTCATGTTCTTTGACTTTTACAGTGCTTTCAACACGATCCGACCTTCAGTTCTGAGGGGGAAGCTAGAGGGAGTAGGTGTGGACCATCACATGTCTGAGTGGATTATTGACTACCTCACCAATAGACCCCAGTATGTGAGACTCCAGGACTGTGTGTCTGAGGTGGTGGTCTGCAGCACTGGAGCCCCACAAGGAACAGTCCTCGCCCCCTTCCTCTTCACATTGTACACAGCGGACTTCAAATTCAACACGGACACCTGTCACCTGCAGAAGTTCTCAGACGACACCGCTATTGTTGGTCGTGTGTCGGAGGGGAATGAGCAGGAATACAGGGGGGTCATCAGTGACTTCGTAAGATGGTGCAATCAAAACCATCTGCGCATCAATGCCAGCAAGACGAAGGAGCTGGTGATTAACTTTCGCAGGAAGTCACCCCCCAACACACCGGTGGACATCCAGGGTTTGTGCATTGAAACGGTGGAGGAGTACAAATACCTGGGTGTCCACATCAACAATAAACTGGACTGGTCCACCAACACAAATGCTCTGTACAAAAAGGGCCTGAGTCGTCTCCACCTGCTAAGGCAGCTGAGGTCCTTTGGGGTAAACAAAAATCTCATGAGGACATTCTACGACACTGTGGTAGCGTCGGCTGTTTTTTACGCTGTGGTCTGCTGGTGTGGAAGAGTCGCAGTGAGGGACAGAGGGAAACTAAATAAACTGGTCAAGAGGGCCAGCTCTGTCCTGGACTGCCCGCTCAAGTCCATCGAGCAGGTAGGGGAGGAGAGGATGTTGTCCAAACTAACATCCATCATGGACAACACCTCCCACCCCCTACACGAGACTGTATGAGCACTGAGCAGCTCGTTCAGCAGCAGACTCTTACACCCGCAGTGTAAGAAAGAACGCTACCGCAGGTCATTCCTACCTGCTGCAATAAGACTCCACAACTCATCATAACATTTCATTGCTTGTTTATTATTATTATATATTATATTATATATATTATATTATTGTATATTATTATTATTATTACTGTATTGTATATTATATTATTATTATTATTATTGATTATTATTATTATTACTACTTTTTATTATTACATTTATTATTTATTATTACATTTATATTCATATTTTTGCTGTATTTATATTTTGCTACTTGTTATTTATATGTATAATTCATTCAAAACTTTTGAATTATTACCGTGTATATTACTCTTGTAGATATGTATATGTATATATATATAGATAGATAATTTATTATTATTATTTATTTATAGCTCCTCTACTTTTCTCCTGTACTTGTTCCTGTTCCTCTTTCTCTATATCTTTATATATTTTTTCTTTTCTGTCTGTACACCTGTCTTTTTTTATAAGAGCCCTGTAACGCCCAAATTTCCCATTCGTGGGATTATAAAAGATCACTCTACTCTACCTTACTCTACTCTAAGAGCAAGTTACTAATAGAAAAATGTGTTATCAATCGACAAGCATAGTTTACTTCACTGAAAGGGCAGCAAAACCCAGGCATTTATGTTGCTAGAAAAAATTTGATGTTTTGGGGGTCTAGACAATTACAGCAGTAGGGTCATAGGAATTAATTTGACCATTTGAAGAACATGCTGTGCAGTGCAAAAGTCATGAGCCTCCCCATTAATTTATTATAAACATGTGTAAAAACATCCTAAAACAAAGAGGTAGGACCACCTTTATTCTTTAAGCTGTGCTGAACTCGTCTTCGATAATAGTTCAGGGACTGAACTGAAAGTGAGAGCCAAAAACTTTGTCCTTCAGGAAGCCTGGAGAACTGCTCTTCAACATTAAAAAGTCTGTTTGGAGGCAAAATATGGTGTGTCTGTGTGTGTGTGTGTGTGTTTGTGTGTGTGCGCGCTAATGCAGACCGGCATAGTATCCACTCTAATTAACCGAACTCGCTGCAGGCGAGTCACAGCTCCCTCATCGCTGTCACATCACCAATGTAACTTACAGGAAGTGACTCAGCTTGGACTCGATAAACAAACTTCAGCTTAAATTTGTTTATCAACACTCAAGTCATCTGTGGGTTAAATCTTAAGACGTTGTCAATTTCTCAATTTGGACTTTTCCCTGATTTCTGCTTATGATCATACACACCATACCCTGCCTTTAAGATGGATGTATGAAAGTGAGCTTTGCTCTGATTGGCTGGCCTGTATCATTTCAGATTTAAATTGTAGGGTGTGGGTTTTTTCGCCCAATCACCTGCCTGTGCCACCCTAAACAACCACCCCTGACTAACTTCAGTGAATGCTTTTTATCTGCTGCTGAACAATTGAGCCACCCCTCATTTCTTCATACCTTGGTGAAAAAAATAAGACCAGCTTTAAAGCCAATATTTAACCACTGTTATTCTTCAGCAGAGCCTCAACTCTTAGATAATCTTTCTTGTCCTTTCTTCAAGTCATGTCCAGGAATAGTTCTTTTCTGCGACAGATTGAGTAGATTAAATGAAAGAAATGGGAACAAATGATAAAGGCTGTAAAGTGCCTGAAGATGCAAGGTTCTAGATAAAGGGGTTCCACTCAGTGTTCAGCATCAGCAAACAAATCACCTGATCTCAAATCATCTGCATCTGTTTCTTCACTGCTTCATGTTTTAAGTTAGATTTTGTTTCGCTTGAAGGTTTAGACGTAGATCACTGTGTGGATTAACCAACAAAAACAATCAAACTGCTCAGGTACAGGGACTGTCCTGAAAATGAGAGGAAGCCTGGAGAACTGTGATGAGGAGTACTGTAAATATATAATAAAAAGCACTTGGTAGTGAGACCAGCTTTATTGTATGGGTTGGAGGCGGTGGCGATGATGAAAAGATAGGAGGTGGTGCTGGAGGTGTCAGAGTTAAAGATGTTGAGATTTTTGTTGGGTGTGACGAGGATGGACAGGTTTAGAAATGAGTATATTAGAAGGACATCTCAGCTTGACATTTTGGAGACAAAGTTTGAGAAGCAAGGTTGTGTTGGTTTGGACATGTCCAGAGGAGATACGAGGATTATATTGGCAGGAGGATGGTGAGGATGGAGCTGCCAGGAAAGAAGAAGACCAAAGAGGAGGTTTATGGACATGCAGGTGGTTGGTTTAAAGGAGGAAGATGCAGAGTACTGGAAGAAATGGAAATGGATGATCCACATTGAAGACTCCTACACGGGAGCAGCCAAAAGAAAAAGAAGACATTCCATTAAAATAGGATGCAGAGATTTTTCCATGTTGTATTTAGTAAATGCAAATAGTGCTGGTATTAATAAGGATTAGGAGGTTGGTTGCGCACTCTAGGACTATTTATTCACTTTCACTTTACAACTGTTTTCCTTTAACAGTTAAACTGCCCTCAGTTTACTACACATAAACTAATCAATGGATCAATGGATCTTCTAACGTTGGAGACTGCAGGCAAATAGCTATATTTCGAAATCTAGTTATACTAGTGCTATTTCAGCATCATTTAAGGAGCAGCTCCCAGGGAACAGTGATTGGGACAGTATCTTACTCAATGGTACTTCAGGGCAACCTACTGGTCTGGGATCTAATCTTGGGTCCTAATCACTAGACCATCACCTGCCCCAGAATAAATAAAGTTGATCACAGTGAAAAGTGACCTAGTCTTGGTAAGTGAAACATGTGTTCAGTTTTGACAGTCTTCCCCAAATCCAGCCATCCAGTGCTGTAATGAAAAATGCATGCTGTTTTTCCTAAAAGAGTGCTTTTGTGTGTGTGCATGTCTATGAGAGCTTTCAGATGTTGTATAGTAGGTTAGGGGACCTGTCGTGAGGGGTGTTAGCTGCTCCAGACGAGTCTCTGCCACAGCGGATAACATCTCTGCCACTGAATAATGCAGCAGTACCATGAGACTGCCGTCAGACTAGCCAACTAGTGCCACTGCCATGTTTTATTCTTTCACCTGCGCCGCCATAATGAACTTTTTAAAACGCAGCATTTCAAGAGATCACCAAGACGCATTGTGTGATAAAGGGTTTTTTTTAGAGCCACGTGTACAAAAGGTAATCCTTTAGGCTTTAAGTGATTGCATGATTACTGGGAGGGTAAAAGTGAATATATCTAGCAGCTTTCAGAAGGTGTTCAAATATAGCGAAGGAAAATCAGTCATTAGGTCATTGAAGGTCATTAGGCTGCTCTTAGTCTCAGTGTTACATCAGCTGTTAAATATGGAGGAGGAAGCGTGAAGGTCTGGGACCGTTTAGCTGGATCCAGGGTCAGTGAATTGTACAGAGTGAGAGGAACCCTAAACCAAAATGGCTACTATAGCATTCTGCAGCACCATGCAGTTCCCTCTGGTTTTTACGCCTAGTCTGGGTTTGTCCTACAGCAAGATAATGACCAAAAATATACGTCCTAGGCAGAACTACCTCAGGAAAAATAGAACAAGATGGTAAGACTGAAAACATGGATTGGCAGCACAGTCCCCAGACTTAAACCCCATCCAGCTGGTTTGGGATGAACTGGACGGAAGAGTGAAAGCAAAGCAACCTAGAAGGGAATATCTGCAACAGAGCTGGGAAGAACTTTCTGAAGAACCTTTGATTTCCATTGTAGAAATGAGCTATTATAGTACTTACATACTTCAGAGGTCACTGAGGTCACTTTAATAAGAACCTGTGGAATTCCCTCCAACCATTTACAGAGTAGAAAACTCTCCTTTTCTCTCAGGCTTCACCACACATGGCCAATGTTGAGTCTGCTGCTCCAGTGGTAACTGACACTTAGCTTAGCATCATGAATATTCACAACCATGAAGAAAGAAAGGAAGTCTAAATGTCTAAATGTTTTGATTTAGCTCCAACAGTTTTTCCCAGAAGGTGTCAGAAATGCTAACTAGGCCACGTTTGCTGTGGTCTGCTTGTTGTACTGCTGTCAGGTATCTGCTGACAGAAGAATTTCCCACGTTCACCTGCCTGCGCTAACCAAACGGCTGCTGTTTTCTGCTTTGTCTTCATCCTTGTAGACTTTGTGTCAGATGAAGGCTGGCTGTTGTCTTGCTGCTGCTCTGAGCCTGTGCCTTATGCTGGGAGACAGCTGCGAAAAGCTTGTGGATGGAGAGAGAGAGAGAGAGAGAGAGAGAGAGAGAGAGAGAGATGTGGGATGGGTTTCAGATTCAAGATTCAAGACACTCTAGAACACATGTATACTCATGTAAGGGCTCAAATCTACACACTAATGTTTGTATCTGTAATCTAAAATATTCTGCCAGTACTTCTGTTCTAGTGTGTGTGGTGTATCACACCCAAGAGACATCAATCTTATCTGAGTGAGAAGATCTTAAAATTCTCAGTGAACTACAACTAGCTGAGAGCTGCTGGCAGTGGGGGCCTACTGGTCAGAAAAGAGGGCCTATAACCAGAAGGTCATCTCTGATCAATACCCTGAAGTACCCTTGAGCAAGGTACCATCCCCATCACTGCTCCCCAGGAGCCATGCCTGATGCCTGTGAGCTACATACATCTGGAAACCTGAAAAAAGAAAAAGAAAAAAGAAATCAGATTTGTAAAAAACAAACTGGTAAACTTGGTGTTGGATGGATGGACGGATGGACAGATGGACACATGGGTGACTAATCAGCAGAACAGGTAATTATGCAATCTATGATTTGGTTGGAAAGTTTCCTATGAAAATAAATTTTAATCCATGAATTGATTAGAAAGAAAGAAAAAGAAAAATCACATGGTAATGATGTAAATATAAAATGTAAGGAAATGGGTTTTGTAAGGAATGCAAGAAGAATTTAAATCTTTTTTTTTTTTTAATAACATACCAGAAAACCATACAGCTTCTAAAAACAGTGCAAGCATATGCTGTTCTCTTTACTTTTATTATATCTAGAACACATTCTGGCTGCGATCTACAAACTTGCCTTTGACTTGTACCTGTGATTAAATCAGAGTAATTATGTTACTCATAATAATGCACTCCCTCTAGTCTACTAGTGCTCTAATGGACTGTCTTTTGTGTAGAAACCATTATGTCATGTTCGGGGAATCCTGAATCACCTGGCTGTGGTGTAAAAAGGTGGGTTTTTAGACCAGTTCTACCAAAAGGTTGAACTCTGTGCCATGGGGGCAGCAACAATCCACTGAATGAACTGAACTATGTAGTGCACTACGTAGCGAACAGTTTTAAGATGCAAACTTTGCTCAAGAATAAGAAAAATGTTCTAATCATTGCAGAAACTCTCAAGCAGATTAGTACATCTTAAAGCTTTGTGTTTTCACAGATAAAGAAGTGGGAAAAGATGCCAACGAAGCAGAGAAAAATGCAAGACACAAGCAAAAGAGGCGGAGGTGGCCTAGTGGTTAGGGAGTTGGCCACAGGATCGGAAGATTGTGGGTTCAAACCCCTTACCAGTAGGTTGCCCTGAGGTACCCTTGAGCAAGGTACCATTCCCGTCACTGCTCCCTGGGCGCTTTCAATAGCTGCCCACTTGTTTGAGTGTGTCTGCTGTGCTTTGACCTTGCAATGACAAGGGTTGTCACTTTCACTTTTTAAAAGAATTGGGAAATTAAACCATTTGGGTAAACTCAACTCCTAGGTCTTGCCTTTACTTTCTGTCAGTCTTGAATGAAAAAACTAAAACATGTTGTGATCTCACAGCTTCCTAGCAACACCTTTGCAACCACTGTTCAAACTGCAATATTCACCATAGCATCACTCTAGCATCTACTTGAGATATAGCAATCAAACAGCAGCCACCAAAGATATTATAGTTGGCAACCTCCTAGAGCATGGAGTAACCATCTAGACCCACTTTAGTAACCACCTGAAATAGCATAGAAAACACCTGGGATATGGTAGAAACTACATCGTTTTTGTTTAAAGAACACTTTGAGAGCAGACATATAGAGGACATAACACCATATGCAAATCAGCAGGAAGAATTACAAAATATACGATAAAAAGGACAGAAATGAGCCAGTTTTATGGATTGACAAGACAAATAGAAATCTCTACTTCAATCCCAAGTGACGGAAATGGTAAAGATTAGAGAAGGAGACAATATGCTTATGGTCAAAATGTGTGATCTGATCTGTGAAGCATGGTGGAGGTAGTGTCCTGGCTTTGGCTTGCACGACTGCTTCTGGAACAAATTTGAACAATGTAACTTATGATCAGCAAAATCACTTCTGAAATCTACAGTAACAACTTGAGGAATACATCCACACTAATGGGGAAGAACTTGAAGTCTTCTGTTAACACAGTGATCGCCCTGCATTAGGGGGAAAATGTGTCCACCCAGTGTCAGGGGTTTGAGTCCTAGTTCAGTAGGTTGCCCTGAGATACCCTTGAGGAAGGTACCATCCCCATCATTGCTCCCCAGGTTAGCTACTCAGGCTTCACATTTGTGGAATTTGTGATTTGTATGTTGTGCCCTAAGTATTTGGTGACCTGATTATAAGCTCTCCACTGTTCAGGGGTTTATACCGTGGAGCTCAGCATTCTTGGTGTCCTCAGGCCTCTCATAAAAAGTAATAAAGCTCTCTGGTTCATGTCAAAGAGATCAAAACCCAAGAAGAATAATCAAGTTTTTACCTATTATGTAAAAAAAAACATTTTCAGCACTGACCCTTCCTCATTCCTCTGGATAAACCTTCTCACTGACAGTGGAGAAAATCCTGTATATTAACTCTGAATGAGAAGCCAGTTCATATCTCAAGGCATTTAAAGGCTCATTGACTTTGGCTGCACCTGATCAGTCAGTTCCTTAATTAAGCACATTAGCTGTGGTGGAGATTTTACTGACTGGAGGCCCCACAGGCTAAGAATACAGCTCAACGGTTTGGCTGCACATTTCAAAAGGAAAGCTCTCCCACCGACCTGCATGAAGAGCAGATTGATGAAAGAAATATTAAATAAGTCTCGAGAATGGCCTTGTGCTTGAAGAATTGAGAATGTGGGGTTTCATGGCCTGAAAAAAAACTCAGCACTGTAATTTATCAACCATTAGACATAACATTACTTACAGCATTATACTGGATGTGTTAAGTAACCTCTATTCTCTGTTAATCACGCAAAATTAGAACAAAACATAAAGGAACGAGCATATTAGTCAGAACCTGTCCAGTTTCCCTGCACTTTGAGGACTGGAATAGGCTTCAACCTGGCAACCCTGAGGCCATGATGGGCATCACCATATCACTTCCATAGCTAATCACTTTCTGTCCAAACATTCACAGTAACATTCTCTAACATTCTCATTTCTGTTTTAGCACTAAGATTCTCCTATTCCGGTGGAGAACGAGTGAGCAACTGGAGGATTCCTGAAATGGAAATTAGGATTAAGGAGGAGGGGTTTGTTGAACTGAGGAGCTCTGACTACTGTGGGCAATTAAAATAGAACTTAAATCTACGATATTCAGAAGGAAGCTTCCCGTAATTGGAATGAATATGAAAAAAAGCCCAGAAACTTGGCTTCTGAGAAGTCCTACCTACCTACGTCCCTGTGTTAAGAAAAACAAATATCAAATCAAGTTTCTCAGGGGTGCAAAAACATGTGCACGCAGGTTGGCTGAAGGCTAGACTTGGTGTTCAGTTTTGAACTGGAATTTATATTGGCTGCAATGAATAAATCCAGAGCCAGGCCCTGGTTTTCAAGAGATCCATATGAAGGTTTTGTCTCCTTCAGGACAAAATCCATCAACTGAAGTGTAAAACTGTATAGCTGAGGGCGAACAGCAGTGATCTTTTGCAGACTGCATTTTCAAATAGTCTAAACTGTTATATGTAATAATATAGGTAATATATATGAAAGATACATGTAATAATATAGGTAATATATATGTTGTATATGCCAAAAAATCCCATCTTTTAGGGAGTTCTTGGGGTGGTTTTGGGAACAAGCTACAAAGTTTCTGCTGTTGCCTGGAGTTGTGCTGCCACCTTGTGCTCAGAAACAATGAAGCAAACATGTTCCTCTCACTTAAACATCTCATATTCATCACACAAGGTCCTGGATCACAGCCTCAGTGAAGGGCTGTGGTATACAGTGTGTGAGAGTCTGATACCGAGAGTGAGAGACGCAAGCGTGTGAGAGAGAGACATTAAACGGGGGAGGGGGACCTTAAATGTCCTCCAGTGTTTAAAGAGCATTCAGATCCTCCAAATCAGTTGATACAACACTGTAGTTTGTTTTTGATGGCTCCAGATGGCTAACTGTTAGAGTGTGTGTGTGTGTGTGTGTGTGTGTGTGTGTGTGTGTGTTGTTAATGCAATGATAAAGAACATAAATACTTGATTTGTGGAGCCAAACAATAAGAAAGTTAGGTAACAAAAATGACCAGAAGAGAGAGAGAGAGAGAGAGAGAGAGAGAGAGAGAGAGAGAGAGACATTTGCAAATATTGAATGCTATGTCTTTTAAGGTTCCCACAATGCATTTATTGTAAACAAACAAACAAACAAACGAGTATTGTTAGTTTCTGAAAACCCTGTAAGGATAGTTTTATAAGACAGTGCATGTGGAAGTGCATACATAATGTGTGTATAACAGAATTACCGTGAGAGACGGGGAGAGAGAGAGGGGGGGGGGGGTATAGAGGGAGGGAAGGAGGAGGAGAATCTTCAGTCCACGAGCCTCACATGCTTGAAGCCCAAACTTTGGTCGGTGGCTCTGTGGCCACACACACACACACACACACACACACACTCACACATGCACACACACCATGCAGCAGCAGCAGCAGCAGCAGCGTGGAGTGCTTGGACTCCTTCATGTCGCCATCTTATGGACGGCTTTCTGCGTGAAGGGTATGTAGAGAAAAACAACTGTCATACATTCATTCATTCATTTATTCGTTCATTCAGAAGTTGTGAAGCAGACACAACTGTGGCTCCTCTGCAGCTGCTGTGTTGTTGTGTGCTTTATGTTGCCCACTTGTCAGTCCTCAAAAATGAGGATGAAAAATAAGTGGGGTTTTTTTGTCTTTCTGGGCACCAGAGTCCCCATGAAGCAGATGCAAAAACAGGAGCACGTGTAGACATTTGGTTGGTCCACATTTTTGTGTGTGTGTGTAATCTTGGTTTCTGATATTAGGGCAGCTACATTGACACACTCATCCAGCAGTACATCACAAAAACAGGAATATAAAGCAGTGTGTGTGTGTGTGTGTGTGTGTGTGTGTACGTGTATGTGTGCGCGTGCGCGCTTTTAAGAGTTCCCATCATGCTGTTTGCTTCCTAACATTGCGACCTTTTAATCCCTGGGAAACATGTGGCAGGGCTGGTGGAGTGTGTACTGAGAAGTGTCCCATAAGCTGTTCATGCAGAACTGGAGCATCTGAAGCAAAAAACCTCCCCCGACAAAAAGACTTACAGTGACGGGCTGCTGCGATGCTGCTGAGGGTGTTAATCCTGTGGGGTTTTGTGTGTTTTTGTGATATTTTTGTACCAGATACGGTTCGTTCTTTCATCCTGTAGAATTAAACAGCCTGCTTTTATTATTGCACATGTATGTGTTGTATCGCAGTCCAGGTTGAAACACTTCAGCATGACCGGGTGGTGTTTAATTGCTTTAAAGTGGATAAACGGTGTGTAGCAACATGTGTGTTTGGCAACATCAACCATTTCCAACAGTTTTGGCAGCTGTTTGCAGAACTTGACTGAAGAAATGGTTCATGTCAATCAAAAATTTAAAGGAAAAAACCTATTTTAGCTTTAATATCTGCTCCCTAAAATGGGTTTTATTGATCAAACATGTCCTTCATGCTACAAATGTTTCATGGCTTAAAAGAAATAATAAAAAAAATTAAAACGACAAAAAGGACAATAACGCACTCACTTCTGGATTAACATACATTGTTAATGTACACCTGAGAATCTGCAGTTTTGGATTCTCAGATAAAGTGCAGGATGAACAGTTGAGGAGCTTTAAAAATCTAGTTTTGAAAGTGTTTACCCTGTAGCAACTCTGTTGAGAAGACTCCAAACCTTCTTTCTAAACCTAATTTAGGGGGAAAATTAATTGTGTGTCTTTTATGGAGTCTGATCTAAGAAAAAAATTACTTATCAGATTTCTGAAGAGCGGTGGTGAACGAAAATGGGCGTCAGTGTCTGCATCAGCCCAAACGATTTTTTATTGTACACATTTATATAAAATTGACAAAATGTAACTTTTTTTGTGGTCAATTCTGAGAACGTGGACTTAATCACTGCAGGCACTCCTGCTGTTTTCTGTGAGTGTGCGTTTGCTTTCGTTTTATTCAACTTCCAGGTATCGCCTTCTTGTCTGTGACAGTAAGCGTGAGTGAGTGTGCGTGTGTGTGTGTGTGTGTGTGTGTGTGTGTGTGTGTGTGTGTGTGTGTGTGTGTGTGTGTGTGTGTGTGTGTGTGTTCGGTGAGCAGGGCTATTCATCATGTGCCGGGCTCCCTGGAAGTGCACGTTAAGTGGAATAGGCAAGTGTCCATGGATTTACATGGCTACTCTGAATGCTAACATCATTCCAAGGTCATGTACTGTACGGCCATGCATGTAAAAGTCCCAAGAGATTTTTTCAGGCTAATGTGCATCGATCAATCATGAATTTGTTTACAGAGCTTGGGCAAGCATGACTAGGGGATTAAATACCATCGTTATAGTAACAGACAGTGGTGGGTGGTACCAAACTACTTTGAATACTGATATACAATTATATAAGTATAATTTGATGGATTTTGGTTTTCCTGCATTTTTTTTTTTTTAATTTAATGATTTTACTTCTACTGTAGAGTGAGCCTTATCACTGATTGCTCTCCTGGTAAATCCAAAACATTACCGATTCTCCATCATACATAGTGAAAACAAGATTTTTCTGTACAGCACAAAATGCATCTCAAAAAGTCAATTTTCTTGCCACATCTAACCACAAAAATTGATTCCACGACAAAGTCTTAATTACCACTTCCCACAAATGAACTCATCACCCTGAGCTCATTTTCAAACACAACTTTATTATTTTGTTCTAGCGTCTTATTATCTCCCACAACCTGCTTCTCTCACTCTCGTGCCTTACTCAATCAAGGGCATGATTTAATTAAGCTGTTCTCACATCACTTCTTGAACACCTATTATGATCCCACTCCCAGTCATTGTAAAGACATGGCCATGACTTAATTATTAAGGTGTGGGAGCAAAATAATGAAATTTTGCCCCCCCCATTATCATCCTGTTCTTGTTCCTGAAAATATTACTCTTAAAAAGTCCTTTACCAGTGAAGCTCCCCAGAATGTACTGTTTACCCAGATATCTTGTTTATGCTTTGTGATCGATCAGAAATCTCATTTTGGACTTATAGTAGACCAGAAGGAGCCAAAAAGAGAAAAAGAGAGTGTAGCAAACCGTTCTCAAACTGATGAACACTAGACTTGCTATGTTCCAGGACTAGTTCTACAGTGAACATAGTGCTGGTGTTTTTGAATCAGATGTTTTTCTTACATTTTTGTTTTTGTTTAAGGTTTGAGAAAAGTTTAGAATGCTCTGCTGATCTTCACGTGGCCCTGTCCAGTCTCTTTTGTGTCTACCTGATGTCTCTACTGCTAGCCACTGATAAATGCCTTCCTCATACAAATTCTCAAAATGTGAAGATTGTCATCAGAGCTTCAGCTGCCTGAGACTATGTAATAGGCAACTGTGTGCAATTCTCACCCAAGAAAGTTTAGCCTGTGACACAAATCAATATTTAATCTTCTTTATTGTATGCCTGCTTTCATCTTTTGCTGCTCCACTCATGTTCTGAAGTGATAACGATCAATAGACTTGAGGAAAAAATAAAACATCAGCAAGAATCATGTCAGTGTAGGACACCTTTTGGGCCACATCTATGAAGATCAGGATTGTGTGTCGATGTGTTGCACAAATGTAATAGAGAAGAAGCTGGAAAAGACTGTAAAGTGAGGGCATAAAATCCTAAGAGGGTTATCTTAATACCTTTAAAAAAAAACAACAAACTCAACCTTTGACCTTGACTTGGAAAAATACTCAACCTGTTGCTGGGGCTTGTTTCTTCATTGATCCCAGAGGATTAAAGTTTGAGCTGTACGGCAAAAGTCTGTAGACGAGACTTGCCGGACTTTCTGACTGGACATATGGTTTGATAAAGCAACAAGCTGACCTTGTGGACTTCACTTGTGGAATAAACTTTTCAACAGGACTTGTTATACCTTTTTCAGGAGTTGCCTTTGTCAGCGCTGGACGTGGGCACAAGTATAAAGAACTGAATTTTTCTTTTTCTGCATTTGAAAGATGAGCTTCAATCAGTACATATCAGAATTACATTAAAGCTGTATTACCTATGATAGCCTCACACTTCCTTTGCAAAAGTGAGGGAACAAACTTCCGTCAGCTGGTAGACATTTGGGATAGGCAGCTGTGAACTTTTGAATCGAAGGCAATGATTCAATCATGGGCTGCCCCACGAGATTTCGGCCAATATGGACACACCGCAAGCATGACTGGTTGTGAAATAGAAACCGTGTGCCCTAGACTTTATTTAAGGGTTTCAAACTCTGAGCCATTGAAGTGTGGGGGGTTTTTCATCAATGTGCTACAGCGAGCTGACAGCCCACAGGCTGGTCGGGTTTTAATTTAGGTGCTTGAAAAAGCCCCACATCACACTGGCTTTGGCCAAGCAGGTCATTTTTCATCCCTTCAGTGGGTTCTTATTTTTCTGACTTACAGCAGCTTCTTGTAAGCAGGGAATATTTACATCACTGTCTAATGAGCTTATTTGCTGCTCAGGCTTTGACGAACAAATCATTATTGGACACGCCTGCAATGGCTGCAAATTAGGGTCATCGGTTTGATGGACAACTCTAATTTAGTTTGGTTAAATAATATTTAGAAAGCTGCAGGGACTCAAATAGGTTTTGCCTTGAGAATGTTGATTCTGCTACACCAAAGATTAATACTATTTCCATAAACAATTGTTGCATTTTTTACTTTTTGTTAAAATAAAAGGAATTCTACCTGGTTCTTTTATATTTATAGGTTTATGTTCATGTTTGGATGTTTGGATCTAAAAACCTCAGAAAAGATCAGAAAATAAGGACACATCCTCAAAAAAAAATCTGTTTATATGCTCAAAAATGTCATTTTTGGCACTTTAAGTATTTTTTTTATCTGCAAATTCATTTCTGCATAAAAATCAGTTATTAAGTGTGTTTTCTGGAGAAAATGTTTTAAGCCAGTTCATCAAAACTTTGTAATTAAGGGTTCAAGAATTTTCTTTTTCTTTTTCTAGAGCAATATAGTTATAGGCAAAGTTGTTTCAAATTAAAACTTTCCGTTGAAAGGTTTCTCAGGGAACAAAAGTGACTCTTCTTTAAGACCCCTATTTGGTTCCTTAATTTTTTTATGAGCACCACAAACTACTACCTTTAGATTCTTTCTGTCAAACATGCCTTCAGCACAGAAGTTGAGATCAGCAGTTTGCTTGTTGATTTTCCACAAGCTTGTTAGAAATAATGCTTGGGGAATGACGGAAACCCTTTTCTTTCTTCTATAACTCTGAGTTTAATCTAGAAGCAGCATCTGCTTGGCATATACATCTTTTCTCAACATGCATATGCATTAGTGATAGCAACATTAGTGTTAATCTGCTCATTTGTGGCAAACCATCCACAACTGGCCTTGATTCCAGCTGGACTTCCATTCTAATGCACTGATGTTATTCAGTTGGGAATGAGTACTAGTATCTGGATTCAGAGCTTTGCAATACAAGAACAGGTTTTGTAAAGAACCGTGCATGAAAGAAATGGCTACTTTAAAGCATTGCACGGAGAACCTCAGATGGACCAAGAGTGACCATAATCATCTGGGAAAACCTACATTCTTCTAAAGTACATGATTGGTTTATTCTCCTTGGAAAGGCTTCTAATGGAAGGCAAAAGAAATGGTTTGGCAAAAAATCTAATGCCCCTGTTAAGTTTTTGCAGTTCTGCTACACACAACACTTATCACACAATGTCAGAAACAACATAAGCAAGTTCTTTACAGCTCCATGCTGTGTGTGATGCTTGAGATGGAGTGTGATTATGTTGTGTGATCTGAAGCCTTTGCACAAGCGTCGGTTTGAAGCTTGAGGTTGCTTCTGCCCAGTCATATTGAAATGTTTTAACAAAATAATAGTCATATCAATATATCAATATATATCAATAATTTAAACCCTGACCTCAAAACTCCCACTGTCCACACCATTCTCGAGGGGAGACGAGGAATATGTATAGATTATAGCTCTCTTTAAAAGACAGGGAACACATTCTGACAACTGCCATACGATATTTCATTGGTTTTAGTGTGTGGAGTGGATAAGCTTGGGATATTTAGCACATGGGGAATGTGAATAAGCAGGACATGTGCCTTTTCACAGAATGTGCTGCTGGTCAGCACAGTGTCATATCAGGGAAGAATCTGCTTACATGCCAACTGTACTTCGCCACAGTGTTGCACTGTTTAATGCTTTAAACACTAAACTTGAAACATTAAGGCTTTTTCCAAAAACCTCAATTGAAATTAGACTTTTTGGTTTGATACTCAAGTCTTTATAAATTTCAAGATGTCATGAAGCGTTATGAATGCAACCCCACAGTAAAGTGTTACTCAGTTGAAACGACATTCGTTGTTATCGTAGCCTGAACACCGACAGCTGTTTGTGTGGTAAAGAAAAGACATACATCTGTGTTCGCACAGCTAAAATGAACTTGGAATCATTCCTGATGAGACTACAGTAAGGGTAACTATGGACCAAGAGGTAGCAGGTTCCTGGGTTACTGAGCAAAATCATTAACCCAGAGTTGCTCCAGGACTGTCCCAGTAATCAGGAAAAGGATGTTTCTCATGAGAAGAGCGTCTGCTAAATGCTGTAAATGTTTATGATGAAGATCTTTAAGGAGATCGTCAGGGTTTATTCTACATGTAGGGTTAGGTAATCTAATGTTAGCTAATGCACACTATGTGGGTCATTTATATCGCTCATTTTCTGAAATTGCTTCCACACTTTCATGGTACTGGTTTGATCTTTAGATGTTTAGAGAGCAAATAAACACAGGCCTATCAATTTGTCGAGCACTATGGTTTCAATTCTCTGCCTATGACTTCTGACCAGAATATGTAATTTTTTCAAGCAAATACAGTACTGTGCAAAAGTTTTAGGCAGGTGTGAAAAAATGCTGTAAACAAAGAATGCATTCAGAAATATACATAATGATTGTTCATTTTTATCAATTTACAAAATGCAAAGTGAGCGAACAAAAGAAAAATCTAAATCAATCAATATTTGGTGTTACTACCTTTTACCTTCAAACCAGCATCAATTCTTATAGGTATGTTTGCACAAAGTCAGGGATTTTGTAGGATTATAGTTAGGTGTATGATCAACCAATTATACCAAACAGGTGCTAATGATCATCAATGTCACACATAAGTTGACACACAGTCATGTTTGGAACAGCCTACTAGCCGGGTTCCTTCAAAAACTGTGCAAGTGTACCTTGAAGAACTAATGCTGTGTTGAAGGCAAAGGGTGGTCATACCAAATATTGATTTGATTTAGATTTCTCTTTTGTTCATTCACTGCATTTTGTTGATTGATGAAAATAAATGATTAACACTTCTATTTTTGAAAGCATTCTTTGTTTACAGCATTTTTCACACCTCCCTAAAACTTTTGCATAGTACTGTATGTTTGGTCAAAAATAATAATGGGTTAAATAGATGTGCTTTTTTTCCAGTTTAAGAGAAGTTTAGATCAATCGTCTTGTCTGTATGCTGTCCCACATAGACTGATCTTAGACCAGTATCAGA
Source organism: Hepsetus odoe (assembly GCA_017165825.1). Lineage (NCBI taxonomy): Eukaryota > Metazoa > Chordata > Actinopteri > Characiformes > Hepsetidae > Hepsetus > Hepsetus odoe. Next base: position 23,885,497 of record CM029377.1, read on the forward strand.
AACCTTAAACCAGTTAAACCAGAAACCAGGTTTAACTAGACACAAGGAGAGCATCACTAATTCAGCATTTCTCTGATATCTTGACAGCATACATTTCAGTGAGTCACATTCCAATCCAGTACACTTTCTATAAAGTGTGTCAATATAACCTTCGCCTTTGTTCTGATGTAAAGCCAGAAAATTTCTAGGAAACATGAACGAAAAACAGAATCTTTGAAAGAGTCTATAGTATCCATAGCTTCCTGGTTACCTGAGATGGACCATAATTTCTTAAACTTGAGTACCTTAGATGCCTACAGTACAGCAATCTATCATCAGTTCTGGATCTCCTACATGTCCATCAAGATGTAGAAGAAGCAAAAAAAGTGATCAACACTCAAACAAAGGTATCACAAAGAGAGATGCCACAAACTTCCGTTCATGAATCTTTAAAGGACAATTGTCTAGAGGACGTTTAAGAGACGTCTTCTACATCCATGTAAATGTTAAAAATGTGTTGCGATCAGCCTGAAATTATGTCAATAATCTCAAAACTCAATTCAGGTCCTAATGTATTCACATATAAAGAATCATTTGATTGGAATTCCTGCTGATTGAAGCAGCCCTTTCTTTCTCAAGTCATTTTGGTAGAAACTGCAAAACACATTTGTTTGTTTTCATTTTCTATGTTCAGTGTCCATGTCCATTGCCTGCAAAAAAAAATAGCATTGGTATCTAAACTAAAATGACAGTCTCGCCTTATTCCATTTGACTTTCATAATTGCCTAAAACAAGAACAGCTGTTTTACGCGTTCCGGCCCCATGAACTTGCTGAAAATAGAAGCAATTCTCCCGAGCGAGCAGAGACACAAACACACACACTTTTTCTTGCGAGCTGTAAACTGTAGAATAATAGCTGTCACCATTTTCCTCCTCTTCAGACAATAGCAGGGGAGAATCTTTTGCTGTAGTCCATATTATCTGCATGGGACAGACCCGAGCCAGGGCTCGAAAGCCTACAGCCTGCATTTTAATACTGAATCATCCTGTCTGTTGCACGTAGCTGAATGGGAACTCACTGACGTTGTGAATTGTCTCCCTTGTTTAGGTGCCAAGACCCCCCTTCCCCCAAGGAGTATTTTATGACACTTCCAAATGGTTATTTATGAACGTAAGAATGATAAAACAATCAATGACCTAGCCTGTATACTCCTACAGCAAAACCTCACAGCACCGAGACTGCATGTGAAAAGATTTTTTCAACCACTTGTCTGAAAATGCTCACAGTTCAAAGAGTTTTTGAAAAATATGAATGAATAAATTTAAAAGCATATTGAATGATATGGAGTTATGAGAGTTTTGAGTAAATCCAGCATTGTGTTTGATGCCAAAGCCATGCCGCAATGATGTCCACAACAGGGCAACTCATTCACTACAGTGACTTTGTCTCCCGCATCACAAACAGAAACACCAATTTACATTCAGAGGTTTTTAGCTTGGGTAAGTTAGCTCACATCACAAGCCTTGTTGCTCAAGTCTATAAGCAAAGGATAAATGTGAGTAGGACAAAGACAGACGTGAACACTAAAAATGCATGTGAAGGAAAAGGAGGAAAGTGGAGTGGTCAGCATGCAAGGAGTGGAGGTGACAAAGGTGGAGAAGTTAAAATACTTGGGATCAACAGTTCGGAGTAACGGCGAGTGTGGAAGAGAGGTAAAGAAGAGAGTGCAGGCAGCTTGGACAGGGCAGTAGTGAGACCAGCTATGTTCTATGGGTTTGAGACGGTGGCACAGATGAAAAGACAGAAGGCGGAGCTGGAGGTGTCAGAGTTAGAGATGCTGAGATTTTCGTTGGGTGTGATGAGGATGGACAGGATTAGAAATGTTGATGTTGATGATGGAGCTGCCAAGAAAAAGGAAAAGAAGAAGACCAAAGAGGAGGTTTATGGACATGGTAAGAGAGGACATGCAGGTGGTAGGTGTGAAGGAGGAAGATGCAGAGGACAGAAAAAAATGGAAAAGGGTGATATGCTGTGGTGACTTAACGCTCAGCTCTCACTAGATAAGCAGGAGGAGAAAAAGTCTAACGAGTAAAAGCTCCAACAATGTTTATTGGCCAGAACGTCAACCTACTGTGAACACTAGACAATCTGACTATCTATACATAAATTTAAAAAAAAGGATGTGCTGTAAATCTGCACCAGTTTAAGGCCTAAGAGGCGTTGATGAAGACGGCCAGCATTAAATTCACCTATAATCCGCAATCGGATTAAACTAACTTTGGAACAGAGCATCGGCCAAATGTTTAAGCGTCTCACTGAGATTGAATTTTATATTAACTTCTTGACCTACATTGGCCGATTGGTCTACTTTGTCAGAAGACAGTGCAAACACAAGTTCCACTTATAGTTCCAGTTTGGAAACTAGTAGGTCTACACCAATGCAGTGGTGACCGGTTGGTTAGGCACTATGCCCCAGGTTTAGAATCTCATGGGTTTGAATCACAGACCAGCAAGTTGCCGGTACTCTTGAGCAAGGTACCGTCCCCATCACTGCTGCCTGGGCACTTTAAATAGCTGCCTCCTGTTGCATGGTGTGTATGTGTGAAAAGCAGAGGTTGAATTTCCTTGTGGTTCACTTTGTGCTGTGTTTCACAATGACAAATAGTCACTTTCACTTCTCTTTTGTGATGACTTTAAGAACTCGTCGTCACACCGAAAAGAGTTCTTGTGCACTAAACCCACTAAAATGAAACCACAAACGGTACGTGGACAGGCCATCAGTTTCAACTCGTTTGGGGAGCAAAGGGATGTTGAGAGTCTCTGACTAACGCTAAAATGTCAGTCACCTGTGAGCAAGGCCTGTTCTAGAAAGAACGGGATTAGTTGCCTTCCAGGAAAATGTGCCGCTGCAACCCCTGCTCTCCCTTTTGTCCCTTCCATCTGGCTTTTATCAAGTGAATCAATCGTGGAGATTGCGTTTCCTTCTCTTTTTTTCCAGCAGGGATAGAGGGATGTGCTAGTCATTCAAGCCTTTAAAGGGGGCTAAGCTGGAGTAGAACACAATCCTAAAGAGAGAGCGTTGACCCATTTATTCTGTAGGGATTTCTCTCTTCCTTTCTCTCGCTCTACTTATTTCTCACCCATATCTCATCACTCTAAATACCCATTGTGTCATGAAACAGATCTATTGAATGCTTAAATAAAAGTATCTCTCACACCTGATCAGGTTCCCTTATGAAATGATTCGCGCATAATCCATGCCATGGAGGGACAGATACATCGTGTCTGTTTCATCTTACATTTTTTCCCCTCCAAGAAAAGGGACAATTTATGAGTCAGGAGCTCTTGATCTGGGTGTGTGCCATTGAAATTGGGAGCCAGATATGTGGTGGGAGTGTAATAATCCCCCCTAAAAGGAGACACTCACAAGCGCATTCCTTCCACCGCAAGATGATATCATGAGGCCGATGGAAATGGAGAGGTGCACCCTGTCCCCATGTTGGATTTGTTTCTAAGCTCTTCTTCTATCCCTTTAAAGTCCTCTCTCCCCAAGGTCTTTACCTTTTAAAGTCATGCTCTCCTAATTTGCTGTCCCCCGCCCATCTTTCTCCATCTTGCTCCCTTTCTTCTCCCTCTATCGCAAAATTGCCCTCTCAATCTTCGCATTCTGTTCTCCGTTGCTTCACACCTCCATCTCTCCTTGTCCCGCTCGCCGTCACAGTGGCCTTATTTAGCTTATTTAGGCTTTCTGATCTCAAATTTTTCCTTTTGTTTTTTTCCCAAAAAGTGATTTTTGTTCTATACGTTTGGATACATTTGACCATGCCCGACCATTTTGTCAAATTTTTCCTAAAACAATAAAATACAAGATAAGTACATATTTCATTCTGAAGCATTCTGATAGAAATGGTCTACAAATGAGAAACTTTCTGAAAACTAAAATCCAAAACAAAGAAGGCCTTTGCTTGCTTGGCTTTATTCTGTTTTTGTCAACATGCATGCGGCCCTGTCTTCACGTCCACTGCTCTGCTATGCTCTTCTGTCTGTTTTCTGTGTGTGTGTTTGCGTTTCTGATCACACCGCTGCACTTCGTTTACGAGGTAGGTGTGCATAACGACGCTTAATGTGACAGTCGGCAGCACTGCAGGGAAGCTGCAGAAATAACAAGGTTGGAGAGATGAAGAAGTGTTTGAATAAGTAATGGGGCATCATTCATCCGAGGCTGAACAAGCTTTGACCTTCTGACCTTGGGTCAAGTGGACCCAAGGTACGTGAGAGAACCCTTCTGAGGGTGATGGTTCTATTCAACTATAAAGAAAGAGCAGAAGCGGGAGCGTGTTAACACTGCACTATTGGACGGTTCCCTCCCGGCTCTAGTTCACCTGGTGCTTTGGTTCTGAAAAGGATGGTATGATAACAGTGTGTGTGTATGGGTACACCCCAGATTGGGACAGATGTTTATGGACAGTTAATTTAAAGTGTAAAAATGAACGTGAAATGACTTTACGTTTAATGCAATTAACAAAGTTAATTTGATATATATATATATATATATATTGATGAATATCTCTCTCTTTATATATATATATATATATACACAGCACTGTGCAAATGTTTTAGGCAGGTGTAAAAAGATGCTGTAAACAAAGAATGCTTTCAGAAATGGAAGTGTTAATAATTTATTTTCATCAATCAACAAAATGCAGTGAATGAACAAAAGAGAAATCTAAATCAAATCAATATTTGGTGTGACCACCCTTTGCCTTCAAAACAGCATCAATTCTTCTACGTACACTTGCACACAGTTTTTGAAGGAACTCGGCTAGTAGGTTGTTCCAAACATGACTGTGTTTCAACCTACGTGTGACATTGATGATCATTAGCACCTGTTTGGTAAAATTGGTTGATCATACACCTGACTATCATCCTACAAAATCCCTGACATTGCACAATTGTACCTATAAGAATTGATGCTGGTTTGAAGGCAAAAGGTAGTAACACAAAATATTGATTTGATTTAGATTTTTCTTTTGTTCACTCACTTTGCATTTTGTAAATTGATAAAAATGAACAATCATTATTTATATAGGGGCAGCGGTGGCCTAGTGGTTAGAGAGTTGTCCCAGCATCGGAAGATTGTGGGTTTGATTCCCTCACCAGTAGGTTGCCATGAGGTACCCTTGAGCAAGGTACTGTCACCGTCACTGCTCCCCGGGCGCGTTCAATAGCTGCCCACTGCTGCACGGTGTTTGCATGGGTTAAATGCAGAGGTCCAATTTCGTTGTGGTTCACATGTGCTGTGCTGTGACCTCTGAAAATATTTCTGAAAGCATTCTTTGTTTACAGCATTTTTTCACACCTGCCTAAAACTTTTGCACAGTACTGTAAATATATATAAGGTAACACTTTACTGATGATGAGAAATAGAGTTTTTGTCTTTCTTTCTTGAAGGATATTGCACAGACATGTTCAAATAGAAGTTAAACAGTTGTAAACGTTAGTCACATGGAACGTCTTCTCCAACAGATTTAACAAGAGATCACTGTTAAGTGTTAAGAGAAAACCCTGCAGAGTCCAGTTTCCAGTGTTTGACTTCTGCTGAATATACAGAATAAAAATCCCTGCAATATTTATCAACACAGTCTGCAGTTAAAAATGACAAAAATCAAAGTAATTAACAAAAAATATTCGAAGTGCCACAAATCACTAAAAATAATGGAATGAATTTTTTTTTTTCGTCCCTTGTCATATTTAGTCTTCCAGATTAGGCATCATCCAACAAGAGTCTGTACCAAACCACAAGTCTGTATCCAACCATGAGTCCATATCCAACCGTACAGGTACAGGTTGACTTGAGGTGCCTTTACATGTACGGCATTTAGCAGACGCTCCTATCCAGAATGACTTCCAGTTCCTAACTACAGGGACAGTCTCTCTGGAGCAACTCAGGGTCAAGGGTTCTGCTCAGGAACCGAATGGCGGTAGTACTAGAGTTGAGATTTGAACCTGTGACCTCTTGATACATAGGTCCGTAGGCAAGTGTCCTACAACTAGACCACCACCACCACCCTTCCCATCCTTTGAGTACCATCCCCATCACTGCTCTATGGGTGCACTACCCTCCTGCACGATGTGTTTGAGCTTCCTGTGTCTACATGGGTTTCCTCCCACTGTCCACAGACATGAACATCAGGTGGATTGGAGATGCTAAACTGTCTCCTAGGTGTGAGTGTCTGTGCCCTGTGATGGACTGGCGACCTGTCCAGGGTGTGTCCCCGCCTTCTGCCCTGTGATAGAGTCCAGGCATGTAACATGGACACAGCTAGTTGGTGAGGTATAGGCTTCCAAAACTAATGAACTCCAATAGCGTTATAAGATGCAGTGCTGAACTAAAAATCATTTTTAATCTTGTTCTATTGTACTTGTACTTTTGTACTGGCCTGAGTCCAAGCTTCTTTTTAAATAATATGTTTAAAAGAACAGGCAATGCACAAGAAGTGGTTTAGAGTAATGTGTATCAAATTGATTCCTACATCTTAAAATATTCACCATCACTACTCATTTGTTGAATACCCCCCATTATGGCCTCTGAAGAGAAATAAAGCTGAAATATATCGAATAATATTTTATTCACAAACAGTCATGGCTTTAATCTTCCAGGCTTCATTACTGTGTGCTTCACTTATTTGATTACATTTTCAAATATGTATTAAATCAGTGAAAGAGATTTGGGGCACATACAAAGATTGTAGTTAAAATGCAAGAGAATCAAGGTAAAGATGCTGTGAACATTTTTTAGCCCCTTTTCTGATTCCACTACATAATGTTCATAAACCAATTTTAGACCATTTTAGATCTATATTATCTAGTTTTAAGTATAAAAGTTCACCCATTTGACCTCTGACAGCGGCTTTTTCTTTCCTAAAATGTTTATCAGGAAAGGTTAGTGGGCGGCGGGGTGGTGCAGTGGATAGTGCTTTCAGCGTTTCCTCTAGGAGCTCCGTGTTCCTCTCAAAGTCCAAGAGACATACAGGTGGACTGGCAATGCTAAATTGCATGTGAGCATGTTTATCTGTGTGTCTGCCCTGCAGTGGACTGGCGACGTGTCCCAGGTGTCCCCGTTTTCATCCTGTGAGAGCCGGCATAGACTCCACCACCACCCACAATCCTAATCAGGACAAGCGGCTCCGAAAATGCTTGAGAAATTTAATTGCTCCTTAACAGTCCAACTGACCTACATTCAAAAACTGAAATGATCATCTAGAGGAACTCCACATTCTTCAACAGGAAAAAACAAGAAAATGTTTGGAGTTTGGGCAGTTTTATTCTCCTGCTCCTTTATTGGGTCAGTCCTCATTAAAACATACTTTTTATTAGACTGAGCTCTTCACTCTCACTGTGTGAAGGTGACTCTGGTCATTAATACAGCATGAGTTTGCAGTGTGCCAACATCAGCACATTCACTAAAGGATTTCCTAAAAGTTAAACACATTTACTATGCCTGGAAGCGTTCTCGCTGACTGCAGGCTCAGCTGGCGCACAAACACACACACACACATACAGTCCTTATCAAAAGTTTAAGACCACTTAACAAATGGCAAAAAAATCATATGTTGCATGGTTGGATCTTAACAAGGTTCCAAGTAGAGCTTCAACATGCTAAAAGTGTAACGCGCCGGTGCCAGCGAGGTCGCTGGGCACCTGTGTGCGAGCCCCGCCCCCCGCCACGTGACAGAATGACTCCGTGAATCGGAGCAGGACGCGGGTCCTTGCGTGTTTGCTCACGGAGTCATTCTAGTTCATTACAACCCCCTGTTCTCCCCCGGAAGGGGACTTCGCGTACCGTGAGTTCTTTCGGTGCGGAGGGGCACGGGAGCTGGCTCCCACGTAGGCGCTGCGGGATGCGGGCCTGCGATTCCGGCTCGCGTGTCTGCTCCGAGAGGAGCTCACGGGGTTCCGGCTTCACCGCGGAGGCGGCGGAGTTTCTCGAGTTTTTAGTTCTCTCGGGTTTTTTGGGTTTTGTTTTTCTCTCTCGAGTCTCTTGGGGTTTTTTTGTGTTTTTGTGTTTTTTGGGTGCGGGGGGATCCTGCCTCGGATGATCTGGCGCCCCGGAGAAGGCGCCTTTGGGGAGGGGCATCTATAACGCGCCGGTGCCAGCGAGGTCGCTGGGCACCTGTGTGCGAGCCCCGCCCCCCGCCACGTGACAAAAAGAAGAAATGGGAGTGAGACAAAACAAGTGAAATGCTTAAACTGAAACAGGCTGTTTTACAGCTGATCAAAATCTTAGGACCTCATGCCTTTAAAAGGCCAAATCTATGCAAAAATGTGGATTCATTAACATTTTCTGTCAGGTAGTCACACTGTCATGACGTTCTGATGGCAAAAGCAAAAAAACTTTCCCTTTTTGAACGTGGTCGGGTTGTTGAACTGCATAAGCAGGGTCTCTCGCAGCGCGCCATCACTGCTGAGGTGGGACGCAGTAAGACAGTCGTTTGGAATTTCTTAAATGATCCTGAGGGTTATAGAACAAAAAAGTCAAGTGGAAGACCCAAAAAAAGTTCACCAGCACTGAGCCGGAGGATCCAATTGGCTGTCCGTCAAGACACTGGATGATCCTCTACCCAAGTTAAGGCCGTTACTGGTGCTGACTGCAGCCCCAGAACCATCAGACGGCATCTGAAACTGAAGGGCTTCAAAAACAAAAAATGTCTTCAAAGGCCTCGTCTCCTTGAACGCCACAGAACTGACCGTTTGGACTTTGCAAGAGAGCACCAAACATGGGACATTGAAAGGTGGAAGAAAGTTTTATTCTCTTATGAGGAAAAATTTTACCTTGATGGTCCTGATGGTTTCCAATGTTACTGGCATGACAAGCAGATCCCACCTGAGATGTTTTCTACATGCCACAGTGGAGGGGGCGCCATAATGGTCTGGGATGCTTTTTCCTTCAGTGGAACAATGGAGCTTCAGGAGCTGCAGGTGCGTCAAACGGCCGCTGGCTATGTCCAGATGTTGCAGAGAGCATCCCTCATGACTGAGGGCCCTCGTCTGTTTGGTTTCAACAGGACAACACTACAGTACACAATGCCCACAGGACAAGGGACTTCTTCCAGGAGAATTACATCACTCTTTTGGATCATCCTGCGTGTTCCCCTGATCTAAATCCAATTGAGAATCTTTTGGGATGGATGGCAAGGGAAGTTTACAAAAATAGACAACAGTTCCAGACAGTAGATGCCCTTCGTGCGGAGTCTTCACCACTTGCAGAAATGTTCCCACTCATCTCATGGAAACACTTGCATCATTTTTTGGAGGTGTGGTCCTAAGCCTTTGATCAGCTGTTAAACAGCCTGTTTCAGTTTAAGTGTTGTTTTCAATAAATTGCATGCTCATAGAAATGTTTTGCCTCACTCCCATTTCTTCTTGTAGCATGTTGAAGTTCTACTTCAACCATGCAACATATGATTTTTTGCCATTTGTCAAGTGGTCTTAAACTTTTGATCGGGACTGTATATATGCACAAACTACCTTCATCTGATCATTTTCTCATTTACTGTTGGACTCTTGGAGGAGATGGCACTTATGTAATCCTGCCCCACTTTACCATCTGTTAGAAACATCTCAGCTATAGAGTAGTTCCAAAATTCCCTTCTATTCCATTATATGGGGCAATGGTGGCCTAGTGGTTTGGGACAAAGCCCAAAGACTGGTTTGAATCCCAGACCAGAGTGTTGGACAGTGTGTTGGGGTTAAATACAGAGGATGCATTTTATTGTGGATCACCATGTTCTGTGCTTCACAAAGACAAATAGTCACTTTCATATTCTATATTTCATATTAGTTTGTCAGTTTCATGTAAAATCGCCAAACTAAATTCAAACTACAGAAATCTGCTGCTATAGTGTAGATATAGAGTCAAATATAAGGCATTGAGCCTTAAAGGGTAAAAAAATTAGCAAAAGTGATAAAACTGCCAAATCACTGCTTGATCCCCTTGATTCCGAGGGAGATTGATTCTCACGGTTCTTTTTAAGAAGAGAGACAACGTCCAAGCACTCCAGCTTTGAGATCATTTAAAGACGCAGGATGCGGGTAGCAAAGCTTATCCAATCTCACACAGGGTGACAGGCAGGACACCCTAGACAGGTCACCAGTCCATCATAAGATAGACACACTCACTCACCTTGGGGGCAATTAGGGATCTCCAATCCACCTGATGTTCATGTCTTTGGATGGTGAGAGGAAACCGGAACCCACAGAGAAATTGGGAGAACATACCCACTTCAGCTAGAAAAGACCCGGACAGTTCCATCTGAGAATCAAATCCAGGACCTCTAACTTTGTCTCCAAAACGTCCAACCTGAGCTGTCCCTCCAATATACAAATTTCTAATCCTGTCAATCCTCGTCACACCTTGTAACGGTGGTGTGGTGCGGGAAGGATGCCAACGCAGAGCCAGTAGTCGAAAACATAACTTTAATAAACTTAAACCAAAACATATAACCAAAATGCCACCATTAACTATAAGGCTTCGCCTGGTTAATGAACCGCGCTAATGAAAAGGGCCATCTGTCGTGCCCAGCCGGAACCACAGGCACGACAGACTGTGACAGTAGCCCCCCCCCCCCAAAAGAAAGTTCTGAGTCTGCTGAATTGTGAGGGTGAACTGAAGGTAGGGTGTCTCTGATTGTGCTCTGAGCACCATTCTCAGAGTTATCACGCAGCTGCTCAACCTCTGGAATCTTCTCTTCTCCATCAGACTGTTCCTCAACTGCTCCGCTCTGGCGTTAACCAGCAGGGTCCCAGCATGCACTGGTGTCTGTGGAGTGAGTAGAGATTCCAAGATCGCCAATTTTGCTTCCATACCTCTGACCTGCTTCTCCAGCTCGGTGAGCTTATTGGCCTCACTTTGGGCTTTTCTCAGTTCAGCCTGCAGAGCGACACTGTGGTCTTGCACCAGTTTCAGCTCTGCCCTGGTCTGATTCAGCTGTTCTTCCATAGTGGCTACTCTGAATGTTCATGCAGCTGATTTGTTCATCTCCGAGGTGGGATTGGATTGTCCTTGCAGCTCTGATCCGTTTGGCCAAATCCCTTGCCTGCTTTCCTCTGAATTACTTTTGCAAGCACATTGCAGCATGTTTGAACAGCTGATACCTCTGCCTTTGTTGATGTCCAAGTTTCCACCTTCTGAACCTCCTCTGAAGAAGACTTGCTGCCCAGCACTGTTTCTTGAAAACAGATCTTTGCTTGTGCATTCTTACTGCAGCCTGAATAATGGTGGCCACTTTGTGCATTGCAGCAACATTCTTTCGAACAGAATAACCCCTAACAGCTGCCTGGATGCACGTCGCAGACCTTTTCAACGCCTGGAATTTCCCATGGTCACATTTACCCTTAATATAGGACCTATAATGTCTTTGGATGATGATGGCTGACACCCTTACGGCCTGGAACTTTACTACCTCCCTGTGTCTTCTGAACGCAGCCTGAATCAGGGAAGCTGCCTAATGTTGCAGGATAATCTCCCTTCTGACTCTCTGACCTCTAAAGCAGGCTTGCAGGAACATTGCAGCAGAGTGCAATTTCAAGAATTCCTCCCTCTGCTTTCTGGCATCAAGTATGGAACGATACCTAAGCTGGATGGCAACAGCAGCATATTTCATGCATAAATATCGCGTCAGAGCACAGTGAGACCTGTAAGCACATTTGTATCACAGTGGCAGCCTGGTGCTTCTGTTTCAGAGTCTGTCTGGCCTTCATCCCTCGGAATGCGGCGTGTGGCGCTTTCTCCGCTGATGGACCGCAGTGTTTGGCGCATGGCGCTTACTCTGCTGATGGACTGCAGTGATTGGCGCATGGCGCTTTCTCCGCTGACAGACCGCGGTGATTGGTGAGTGGCGCTTTCTCTGCTGACGGGCTACGGTGACTGCTTTCTCCGCTGATATCCAGCGTTGTGGTTGGTGGGGAGCAGGAGACGGTAAGGAAAGGGGCGCGATCGAAGCCTCTTCCTCGAGGGACCGCCCCATTAACATTACCTCCATTACAGCCAGCACAGCCTTCTCAGTCCGACCGTACTCCTCCTGCCGTTCTTTGGCCTCCAGAGAGGGAGCGAGTTGGATTGAGCGAACCAGCAGGTCCAGGCGTCGTGAGAGCTCAGTGGCGTTTACGCTCTGTACTCCTCCGCTCCGCTCGTGATGCTCCGGCCAACACGCAGCCTGCCACAATGGCAGCGCTGCTCTGAGGTCCTCAGCCATGGCTCCGAGTGCCCGCTCGTGCTCCTCACACCACTTCTCAAGGCTCGCGATGTCCCGAGTTTGGCGGTTCATTCTGTAACGGTGGCGTGGTGCGGGAAGGATGCCAACATAGAGCCAGTAGTCGAAAACGTAACTTTATTAAACTTAAACCAAAACATATAGCCAAAATGCCACCATTAACTATAAGGCTTCATCTTGTTAATGAACCACACTCTGGTCTGACTCACTGGGGCTTAAATAGCAACCCCAATGAAGCACACCTGTGTCTGAATGAGCCCAGGTGTGCTCAGTCAGAACAGACCGCCATCTGTCGTGCCCAGCCGGAACCACAGGCACGACAGACTGTGACACACCCAATGAAAAACTTTAGCTCTGAAGTCAGTTTTTAATTTTTTGTCATTTTCAGATTTCATTTTTTGTTCCAGTGTGTCAAAAAATTCAATTGTCCATGAATTTTTGTGTGCAGCACTAATTTTATTGTTTTGCAAGGATTATAGGATTGATACAATAAAGTAGTCATGTTCATGTCTGCTTTTCCCCCGCCCCTTTTCTTAAATCAGTAACAGCGGCATCCACCAAACTCTTAACAATCTAAAACAAAAATTAACATTACAGAGTGTGAAAGCCACTAGAATTCTGCTGTCGGGAAGTTTTTATTTCCAAAAATGAGAATTAAAAATACATTATAAGCCCAACTTCATCATAGCATGAATGTCCAAAGACTGTAACATGCAGATTTAAAAGGAAAGTGGGTGAAATATTCTTTGAGGATCTTTTGGTTTAAAATTGCAGCTACAGTTGCCAGTTCCAGTTCCATTCCTTTAATCATTTGTCCTTTTTGTTCCTCATTTGTCTTTTATCATCATAGGCTTGTCTGGAGGACAGCGTCTATATCCCTGGGTAAATTCATCTCAATTACTGTGCTGTCTATCAAAACGTGTAGCAATCGGACCTTTAGAGACGCTACTGATGAATTATTTAATGCATTCTCTTTCTCAAACATTCGCTCCGGGCATTTTTTTTTTCAACATTTGTCTTCCTTTCTTTTATTACTGTAGATTCTCAGCAGGGGGAGCACCAGAGACGGCTATACAAGGAGCTGTTGTCCAACTACAACCGTCTGGAGAGACCTGTAGCCAACGATTCCTCCCCCTTAGTGGTGGAACTGGGTCTGACACTGCTCCAGATTATTGATGTGGTGAGTTTTTGGAAAAGGAACATGTCGTCACCGCTTAAAAGACACCAGTGTTACACAGCTTTATCCCCCACTTTCTGTTTGATACTGGGTTGTCTTCATTTGGGAACGTTCACCCTTGTAAAACAATGCAGATTTCAAATATTCTTAAAAATAAAATGTGTTTAAACGTGAAATTACAGGAACATTCTTATTAACACAGTTTCCCTAATTGTCAAAAATATAGTCAGCTGGATTATTCAGGCAGCTGAAATTTAAAAATGTCCAAAAATACAGCACACAACACATCGCAGCCGGCTCAGAAAGCACCTTATGGTGGTGCAAGTTTGTGGATGTGGTTTAGGACACAGTATGAGTTACTGCAAGATAGGAAACTGAACAAAACTATAGGAAGCTGCAAAAATACAGTCAAAGCAATCTTAAAGGAGGGCAGATCTTAGGTCATGTGCTGACGTTCTTGTCCAAGACCAAACGTCCTAGAAGAAAGAGTAAGCTATCTTGTCCTGGAGTGAATATCTTAGAAGAATAAGTCATTCTTTGTCCCAGATGGAATGTCCTTGAAAAATTAGTCATTCTTTTTCCTAGACTGAATGTTCTAGAAGACATTTATGGTTAAAATATAGTTTATATGGACATATAACCCATATATATTATGTGTAAAGCATGCACTAATTCAGACCAATAGAGGACATTCTTGAGTGATAAACATGTCAGTCTTGTTTATCAGAGTTGGTGAGACAGAAGTAGAGACAAAACTAAGGTATACACACGAGTGAATGAATACATTTTTGTAAAATTCCTGAGATCATGAAGCCTCTACTGAATTCTAGGGTTTAGTCCATACCAAGTGCAGTTTATGAAAAGGGTACCAAAAAAAGCCAGCTAGACTGAGTTCCCTTTTTGTCCACTTTTCTATATCCCAGTGAATTCCAGTCATCAAACATATTGGTCAGATTTACAGCTTGTTTTTAAACTGAAGCACTCGCAATGATCCCGGTTGGGGCAAGTGTCTCAAAAAATGAATGCGTAATTTGTATTTTTTAAACAAAATATTCTTGTCCTGCTGTTTGCCCAGCTACAGACTGTTGCACAAGTTTGTATTTTTCATATGCGAATAAGTTTCATGAGCCTCCAAAATAGGATCCAGCACAAATGAAGTCCCATGTGATGTGTGTATGCACAAGGAATGTGGATTATCTCTTTTAGAAAACCAAAAGCAGCATCTCAATATGTGGTGACGGGGAGAGGAGAGAGAGAGAGAGATCTACATTTCTGTTTCAGAACGAAATACAGGTCTCCACTATCTACTGCATTTCAGCATGGAAATTCAATCAGACACTGTGGACACACACACACACACAGTCCCTCAATCCCAGCCTCTAAAAAAACCACAAGAGAAGCCATTTCTGATTCTCTCTCTTTCAATTTCCACTCCCTTGCTCTAGTTTATTGGTTTGCGTAATTTAATTCCGCAGTTTTTTGATTTCATGTCATGTTGGATAGCAGCAACTAGCGCTGGGTGGTATTGATTGTTAAAAATGAATATACATGCAATCCCTTGTTAGTGGTGGACGTATTCACAAGCGGTAAACAGTTAAATTATCCCATGACAATATATCATGTCTGCACATCATCCACTGGGAAGAAAACCTGTGGAGAAGACTGAATCCTTAATAGCATCCAAATGTTTTAGTGCTCCAGGCTGCAAAGTGTCTGAAGATACCAGGTTCTAGATAAAAGGGTTCTCCACTCAGTGTACAGCAGCAACAGTAAACTAATCACCTGGAATCACCTGTTTCTTCACTGCTTCATGTCTTAAGTTAGACTAAAGTTAGAAGGTTCAGATGTAGATCATTATGTGGATTAACCATCCAAAAAACAATCAAACTGCTCAGGTACAGAGACTGTACTGAAAATGAGAGACAAAAACACTTCTGGAAGATCTGGAGAACCATTCCTGAGACTTTTTCACTGTAGGGTATTTTTTCCCCACAGCTGATTTAACCAAGACTCTATATATACACAAACACACGCATGTACACAAATTTGTGGCCACTCCTTTCTTTTAAAATTCAGAGAGTTAATAGAAGAGTTGGTCTCCAGCCTTTCCTCTCCTGGAAAAACTTTACACTATTCATGAGTTCTGAGAGCTTTAGTGAGGTACTGATGTTAGATGACTAGTTCTAGATCACAAACTCCAGTCCAGATAATCCCAGAGGTACTGGAAGGAGCGCCATCAATCCAGGGAATCCAGGTTCACTGCCCAAATATATTTTTATATTCCTTGTTCACTGCTGGGCATGGTGACCTTAGTCTTATGTGTGGCTTGTGAAGAGCTTACATTTCTAATGGTGGTTGCTTTTCTGATGGAGCTAATACAGACTTTGTGGGCACAAAGGAAAACCACTATAAGCAGTGGCTGCAGCTAATAGTAACAGAGCATTTTCGGTTTATGGTTTCAACATAACAAAAGCAGGGGAATTAGAAGAGTCTGGTGACTGGCTGAGCCCAAGAAAGCCCTTATTTACTTATTTCTTTTGTTGATTATATATACAATTCATTCATTCAAACCTGAGATTGGCGATTGGTGATGGAGCACTTCGACCTCCCAATCAACCAGAACTGGAAATGCCAACATTTTCCAGCTGCCAACTCACACAAATACTAAGCACTCAGCACTGCCTTGAGCCCTGGCTTTATAGAGCTGTTGCTGATTGCTGATTGTTGTCAGCTGTGGCTCTGCACCTCCCCCTCCTTCTTGGCTGGATCATGCTGCCTCTGCTGGCTGCTGCAGGTACTGTGGCCCTAGATGGCACTTTTACAAAACGGCTGGGTTGATGGGATGAAACCTCTGATCTGAGATCCAGCTTGTGTTCCAGTTTAATTCTTTCATTCATTGCCAGAAATGCAGAAGAAAGACATGCAGCTGGAAAAGCAGCAGAAGCCTAACTCTGTCTGAAAAGTCTACTGAACATTAAAAACAGTTTCAGGACACTGGCTAGAGCCATAAAACTGTCTTGTGCCTTCACATTTAAGTCAGTGAGTCCTTAATGGTTCCTCAAAGGATCTTCTGATGGAACAGCTTACTGAGCATTGATGTATAATGTTCATTTGAAAAATAAAGGTGCTCCTGCTTCATTTGGAACACCTGCATGTCCTCTCTCACCACATCCATAAACCTCCTCTTTGGTCTTCCTATTCTCCTCTTTCCTGGCAGCTCCATCTTCAACATCCTCCTTCCAATATATTCCTCATCTCATCTCTGGACATGTCCAAACCAACGCAATCTTGCTTCTCTAACTTTGTCTCCAAGATGTCTAACCTGAGCTGTCCCTCTAATATACTCATTTCTAATCTTGTTCATCCTCGTCACACCCAATGAAAATCTCAGCATCTTTAACTCTGTCACCTCCAGTTCTGCCTCCTACCTTTTCGTCAGCGCCACCGTCTCCAACCCATACAACATAGCTGGTCTCACTACTGTCCTGTAAACCTTCCCTTTTACTCTAGCTGTCTGTCACAAATCACTCCAACCACTCTTCTCCACCCATTCCAACCTGCCTGCATTCTCTTCTTCACCTCTCTTCCACACTCGCCGTTACTCTGAACTGTTGATTTAAACTCCTCCACCTTTGTTACCTCCACTCCCTGCATTCTAACCACTCCACTTTCCTCCCGTTCATTCACACTCATGTATTCTGTCTTTGCCCTACTCACTTTCATTCCTCTCCTCTCTAGAGCACATCTCCATCTCTACTCTCACATACTTCTCGTTAACACCAGACTTCCTCATACAAAACCACAACTCCTCTCTAGGCACCCTGTCATATGCTTTCTCCAAGTCCACAAAGGCACAATGCAGCTCCTTCTGACCTTCTGTACTTCTCCATCAACACCCTCAGAGCAAACATTGCATCTGTAGTGCTCTTTCTCGGCATAAATCCATACTGCTGTTCACTAATCCTCACCTATTTTCTTAACCTAGCTTCCACTACTCTTTCCCATAATATCATGGTGTGGCTGATCAACCTTATCCCTCTATAGTTACTACAGCTCTGTGCATCACCCTTATTCTTGAAGATCGGTACCAGTACACTTCATCTCCACTCCTCAGGCATCCTCTCCCTTTCCAAGATTGTGTTAAACAACAGCCTTTCCATTCTTCATTGCTGCCCTTACTTCCATCTTGTTTATTTGCTTCACTTCCTGGTTCATTATCCTCACATCATCCAATCTTCTCTCTCTCTCTCATTTCCTTCATTCATCAGCCCCTCAAAGTATTCCTTCCATCTGCTCAACACACTCTGTTCACCTGTAAGTACGTTTCCATTTCTATCTTTAATCGCCCTGACCTGCTGCACATTTTCCCAGATCTGTCTCTCTGTCTGAAAAGTAAAGGTCCTTTTCTCCCTCTTTACTGTCCAACCTCTCATACAACACCTTATCTTTGGCCTTGGCCACTGCTTTCTTTGCCCTGCGGTTCATCTCCTTATACACCTGTCTACTTTCATCATCTCTCTGACTGTCCCATGTCTTCTTTGCCTCCCTCTTCTTTTGAATACATTCCTGGACTTCCTGGTTCCACCACCAGGTTTCCTTATCCTCCTTCTTCCTTCCAGATGTCACACCAAGTACATTTCTAGCTATCTGGTAAATGTTCAACACCTCCCAGTGCCCGTGTTAACTCCTGCCTGAATGCTACCTTGCAATCCTCCTCCTTCAGCTTCCACCACTTGATCCTCGACTCTGCCCTCACTTTCCTCCTCTTCTTGACCTCCAAGGTCATCTTACAGACCACCATCCTATGCTGTTTAGCTACACTCTCCCCGTCACTACTTTGCAGTCTCCAATCTCTTTCAGACTGACCCTCCTGCAAAGTATATTATCCACCTGTGAGCATCTTCCTCCACTCTTATATGTCACCCTGTGCTCCTCCCTCTTTTTAAAATAAGTATTAACTACAACCATTTCCATCCTTTTTGCAAAATCTACAACCATCTGACCTTCAGCATTGTTCTCCTTGACACCATGCCTACCCATCACCTCCTCATCACCTCTGTTCCCTTCACCAACATGACCATTAAAATCTGCACCAATCATCACTCTCTCTCCCTTTGGTATACTCTCTCTCACTGTCAGGACTTGGGGTGTTCTGTTTCTGTTTTATTCTCAGTAGGGGGCAATCTGTTCTGACGGAGCACACCTGAGCTCATATGACACAGGTGTGCTACATTGAGTCAGAACAGAGCGCGGCTTATTCGATAAACTTCTGTTGTCGTTACGGGTGGTTTTGTTCTTGGTTCAGTTTCGTGTCTGGATTCCTGTTTCTGTTAAATAAAAGTATGTCTAGAACCTCTGGCTCAGCAATGACGTCTTTCCCACACCCCGCCACCGTGACAGAAATGAGCCACCAAACGCAGGAAGTCGTGAGCCTTGAGAAGTGGCTACTTGGAGCCATGGCTGAGAACCTCAGAGCGCGTCTACAACAGTGGCAGGCGGCGTGTTCGCCGGAGCTTCGCAAGCGGAGCGGAGGAGTACAGAGCGTAACTGCCACTGAGCTCTCACAACGCCTGGATCCGCTGAAGCATGCGCTCCTTCTCGCTCCCTTTCGGGAGGTAAACGCGCGAGTGGTTGAAATCGACCGGATGGGGCAGGTTTTTCTAGAGGTGGCAGAGCAGTTCCACAGCCTGATACTAGAGGCGCCGTGCACCAATCACGGCAGTCCGCCAGCGGAGAAAACGCCGTGCACCAATTGTGGCGACAAATGGCGGATACCCCGTCCTCCGGGAAACAAAGAAAGAAAGTGGCAAAGAAAGCCGTCCATAACGCGAAAAGCAGGAGGCAAGCACCCAGCGCGGTGCCCAAACCCAGCTCCACTGACCCGTCTGCCAGGCAGAGGGCAACAGAGGAGCCGTTCCAGATTAGAGAAATAACTTCGAGAATTCAGGAATTGGAGCATGAGCTACAGGAATCTCAGAAGGTCTGGCTGTCTATTCTGGGCGCCGAAAGACAGACCAAAAATGTTTTTGTCGAGCAGCTCCAGGAAATGGAGGCTGAGCTCCTTGCCAAGGACACCTTGAATGCAAAGTGTAAGAGATTGGAGGATGAAAACGCCTCTTTTCAGGCCGTGAATCACCAGCTACAGGTGAGCAACCAGTTTCAGGTACATTCCCTTCAGGAGGAAAGTAAATGGGGAACTTCAGGAAAAGCAGGCTGGGTACCTAGAGTGTGAGAAAGTCTGTAAGGATCTCAGTGAACAGATAGTTTGGCTAACCGAAAGCTTGAACAGTACCCAGGAGGACTTCAGGGCTGAGTCAGAAAGACTCAGACAGGCCAACATGAAGCACAGTGCACTTCTCACAGACATTCACCAACGAGATGATCAGATCAAACAACAGAGGGAGTTGCTGACAAGGCTCAACCAACAGCTGGCAGAGAGCAAGACCTCTGTTCTACAGATAACCAGCTCAGCCACCCATGAAAGACTGAAACACGAAGAAAAGCTCACCACTCTGCTTTCTCAACTTGAGGAGACCAAAGGACTCTTGTCTTTTTGCCAGAGTGACATTGCAACCATGGAAAGGGAGAGAAGGTTTAAGCTCAAGCCAATGGTGAGCTTCGAGTAGAAGTCAGTAGACTCATTCAGGAGCTGAAGCAGGTGCAAGGCAACAGTGCCGCTCTGCAGGCAGAACTGGAAAAAGCCAGGAGGGAGACCAGTAAACCCACTGAGCTGCAAGACCCACCCAGAGAGTATGGTGAAGGAGGGCAGGTAATGCACAGTTTTGTATGTTTGATTATGGACAAAAAACTAAGTATTCGCTGTGTTTCTGAGAACCTGGACTCCATGAGATTCACCCTGCAGGTAACTAGGGCAGAGTGTCACAGGGCCAAGAAAGATTCTTCCATGTTTAGCTCTTTTTTAGACTCTTTCAGGCCAATGAGGAGAGGACCAAGAAATTAAGTTTCAGGATTATTTCCCCTCCACATTCCCAGTATCAAGAAGGGAGGCTAGGACTATTCAGAATCCCCTGACCTCTGCTGAAACCTATTGGCCAACTAGACGAAGACTTCTCCGTGAACCTGTTCAGAACATACCCGTACATATTGCTGGAACTGACACTGTATATGTTCCTTCCGCACAGTCAAAGTTACATAACTAGGCAACCGCATCTAGGAATGTGACTCCCAGTCTGGATCATAAGCAACTTCCATCCATTACCTCAGGCATCATCTCTGGAATAGACTGCCCTTCACGGATCTCTTCCCTTGTTTTAGTGAATTCAGTAAGTAAAGTCACAGAAATTTAGTCTAGTTCCTCAGAGGTACTCAGTTCCCTTGAACTTAGCCTTTCAGAGAGTGATCCAGAAGAGGAGTGCTCCAGAATCTTTGTGGAAGCTACCGGTGATGACAATCCAACAGCCCAATCTGATGTGCCAGTGGAGGACCCACAGATACCAGAGGCTGCGGAATTAGTCAAACCCCCTCCTGCTCAGAAGAAAGGAGTAACCCAGGTTGCCAAGTGTAAGGTCAGTAAAAGCAAAGCACAAGTTATCATGCCTCTCGGAGATGGAAGCACACAGTTACCCAGGCCTCCCAAAAGCCAGCAGTGCCAGAGGAGAGCAACAGCGTTTACTGCAGCAGTGGAGGGATACCTTTCCTTTATTGCAGCCAGTGCACCCAAAAGAGTCTTCACGCTGGCTGTTCTTCCCCCAAGCCTCTTGCTAAACTCCCGTGTGAATGTCATCCCCGTTGGCAGGTGACAGAGGAAACATGGGACAGCAGAAAGGCACAAAAGGGATGTACGGCTAAACATGAATACCAACGGGACTTGGTTATAAGGATATGGACTGAGACTCTGGAGTACCCCTCTCCGCCGCCAACAGTCCGAGACATGACTGGCTGGTCTGGGTCCCCCTTCCTGCACAATTGTTTATTGATTTGAGAATATGGACCTGACCAGGTACCCCCATTAAAGGGGCTATGTTTTGTTTTCTGTTCTGGCTTGTCTCCCCTCCAGGTTCTGGAACTGGAGAAGCGCCCCCAGTGTTGCGCCCTTGAGATGGGGGGTGATGTCAGGACTTGGGGTGTTCTGTTTCTGTTTTATTCTCAGTAGAGGGCGCTCATTAGAAAAATTTCTGTTGTCGTTACGGGTGGTTTTGGTTCTGGTTTTGTTCTTGGTCCAGTTTCTTGTCTGGATTCCTGTTTCTGTTAAATAAAAAAAAGAAAAAAAGAAAATAAAAGTATGTCTAGAACCTCTGGCTCAGCAATGACGTCCTTCCCGCACCCCGCCACCGTGACAATCACTTAATCTAACTCAGTCCAGAATTTTTCTTTCTCTTCCATCTCACAACCAACTTGTGGAGCATAAGCACTAACAACATTAATTATCACACCTTCAACTTCCAGCTTCACTCATCACCCTCCCAGACACCCTCTTCACCTCCAAAACACTCTTCACATACTCTTCCTTCAGGATAACACCTACTCCATTCCTCCTATCCACACCATGGTAGAACAGTTTAAACCCTCCTCCAATACACCTGGCCTTACTACCCTTCCATCTAGTCTCTTGCACACACAAAATTTCAGCCTTTCTTCTCTCCATCATATCAGCTAATTCTCTACCTTTACCAGTCATGCTGCCAACATTCAAAGTCCCTACCCTCACTTCCACTCTCCTCCCCTTCTTTCTCTCCTTCTCCATCTGGACATGCCTTCCTCCTCTTCTTCTTCTTCTCCTTTGGCCAACAGTAATCCAATTTCCACCAGCACCCTGTAAACTAACAGTACTGCTGGCGGTCGTTGTTAACCCGGGCCTCGACCGATCGGGTATGGAATTCTGTATCGTTGTCCGCATATTGACTTGGCAAAGGTTTACACCGGATGCCATTCCTGATGTAACCTGCCCCATTTGCCCGGGCTTGGAACCGGTACGAAGAAATACACTGGCTTGTGCATCCGTAGTGACTGGGTTTTTCAATTGTGATGTATATGTGATTATTATTTTGTTCTCCAATAAGTCCTATTCCAGCGAAAAAGTACTTTCTTTAGACTTCTAAAGGAGTACCATGCCAAATCCAATATATCCTAAAGCTAATGAAACTTGTTAAAGTTGAAAAATGAAGCCATAAAATTAAATTAGCTACCTTTCAAATTGCAATTCGAATATTAAAAAGCTTCAGCATTCAACCATAAGTATTTATAACTGTAGGTCTATTATCTACTGACATAAATGGATTATATGGACTTAGTGGAACCTTAATCATGCTATCCTACAGTAAGATCTTACCAAAACTTCAATAAGAATATCAGTTTTACTTTACCCTGGATATAAATTTTATTAGGACCTCACTCTGGATTCTAATACTTTCATGGTTGCCTCAAGTTCCCTCTCAGCTCTTCTGTCTGAATTAGTGAAGACACCAGCATGTCTTTTCTTATATAATGTACAACTAAATGCTCAGAGAAGTCCAGACGACACGCCAAATGAATACTGATGAACAGGAACCTTCAAAACCCAACATCAGCCCCACGCAGGAAACTATAATGGCATGAAGCCACTGTTTTCATACAGCCCTTCATCAAACAGAAACCATGTTAATTCAGTACACCATCAGCAGAAAGCCAGCCATAGACACCGACCTCGCTTCAATTGCTTATTCAACTTTACCACGTATGAACTCCACTTCAGTGTATGACGACAAATCCTGAACATGATTCACCCAATTATAACAACCATGCTTGAGGTTCCATTAAAAGTAAAATAATAAAGAACTTGTAATGTACACAAATTGAATTCAAACTCCAGGAGCTTCAGTATTGCAGGATCTGCTGATGGCAGGCGTTTACCAAAGATATTTGGTGATTTTTATTCGTGTACTGCCATCATGAGTACATTTACTGATTAAGTCAGAGCTTAGAAGACAAGATCCACTAACATGCATGATATTGAACAATAAATATGTATATATGTGATTGTCTTTCACTGTTAGTGATGTTCCAACAAGTGATCCATTTTATTCCCAGATTACTATGTTGTTCTTACATCATAACCTCCTTTGGGTTTGAATCCCAGACCAGTAGGTTGCCCTGAGGTACACTTGAGCAAGGTACCATCCCCATCACTGCTCCCCGGGCACTTTAAATAGCTGCCCCATGCTGCCACATACAAGACATGTCCTGTGTGTGTTTTTCAGGGTAACTGTAAATATGTTGCTCTTGTCATGTGTCTTCAGATATAAAACTGGTCCCTCTTCACTCCAAACTCTTTATAGCAGATCTGATTTGGTGCTTTCCTTGGTTGGATAGATGTTCTCATCCAGGCTGTGGGTAATGAGGACAGAAGTCCTTGGTGTGATATAGCATCAGATAAAAAGGGAGTCAAATTAAAAATCAAGGGCTTTTATAAATCCCTGTAACCTAAAGAGAGATGGAAAGAACTGAACTGATGGATGGAAAACAGAACTGGATGGATGGAAAACACCCAAACAGAAATCCAGGCAGCATTATATACTGGGCACCAAACAGGAGGACACAAAAAGAAAGACAAAAACAAAGGTCCTAACATTGAAAGAAAAATATTGGAGGAAATAACTCATCATTCCAACATTATTAACACATTTAACTTAACCTGCACTGTATATGATAAAATCGGCATTGTCCCCTAAAAAATGGGACGAGAGAAAAATCCAAGCAGCATTTCTGACTGTTAGTGTAATTTAGTTCTGTTGAATAAACTTCATTATGTGGGAAATGTGTGATAAATATTCAAAAGCAGTGGAAATCTGAATGGGAAACATCTTTATGGGCCATGGCCGGATATTGTTGGGGCAGATAAGTTAAAGCGGACAGAGTCAAATGATCTTAACAAATGGTAAAATGTGACCTTGCAGTGACTGCCCGCTGCTCTTTCTGTCTTGTTGTCTCACCTTCTGGATGCACGGTATCTGTTTATCCTGCTGCTTTAATCTTGACCATGGCTCAAGCTCTTTGCTACAGCAGCCCCAGATGGCATGAGGCCCATAGGCTGCAACCGTGAAACTTTCCGTCGCATGACTGGCTCTGGAATATGATCGGGGGGGTTTGGGTTTTCTGGGGGGTCATCTGTTATGTCATGATGGGCAAACGCTGCAGACTGCAGTGCCAGGCTTATCTCCCTCCTGGAGCCAGAGAGGAAAACCCTTTCAGGAGTCTAGAGCATCACCAAAGATAAAAGCATTGGTATTATTATGATTCCCAACTTAAAACAAATGGATAACACCGGGGTCACATGACCCAGAGCGTCACATGATCACAGGGACACGCTTCTCAGTACACTGATACAGTGGCTGCCACCCAATACATCTGTATATCATCACATATGCACTAAGTCAGTGTCAGTCTCTTCCATACAGGCCATGGATTGTATGGGAAACCATGGCAACTGAGCTGTTGCTTTTGTTAGTTGGCAGCTTATTGATTTATCCGGGTCTCCCATCACCATTGCCCTGTCTTGGAAAGGTGGTGATGACATTGCTTTAATTCTTTATTTTGAGAACAAAAATATAAATTCCCAGCTTCTACGAACAGGGCTTCCTCCCCACTTTGATGTTTCAGAATCACTATAGCAATATAAATCATGACAACGTGAACCAAATGGAGGCCAATAGGAATAATGTGTGTTCTGTACAGCAAACTTGATGTGACCTACACAACGTTTTGCAAGGAAAGCTGAGAAGTTAGCAGTCTGACCTTAGGTAGTGAAGTGAAAGTGAAGTGACTATTTGTTGTCGTGAAACATACAGAACCACAACAAAACACAACCTCTGTTTTTAATGCATACACACAGTGCAGCAGGGGGCAGCCATATACAGCACCTGGGGAGCAGTGACAGGGATGGTACCTTGATCAAGGGTGCCTCAAGACAACCTACTGGTCCGTGCCTTCCAATCCTGCAGTCCCTAAATACTAGACCGCCACTTTCCCTTTTACGACAACTGGCATTAACCTTTGTAGACAATTAGAAATCCTCACTTTCTTTTTTAAAAAGGCTTGGCCAAAGACATTAGCCATAAGCTAATAAATAAATAAAATTCCTTCACTGTAAATTTACAGGAACAAATTATTTGAACACATAAGGGCCATTGCATGTACTTTTTTTTTCAGTCTGCTTTTACTGAGAAAACTAGAAGCCAGATTGGAAGTAATGCTTCAAAAGCTACTTTACAGAAAGTCATTGTCTGATGCCTGAAACATTATTTTATAGTAATTTATAGAAGACATATAATCCAAAATTAATTTTATGGTGGAGCGGTAGTTAAAGTGTATTACAAAATAGTCACCAAAGAGAACTTACACAGTGAAGCGAGGTCACTGGGTCCCAATCGTTCGAGGAAAAGGAGTTTGATTGAAATGAAAAAACGCTTTTGCATGTGTTTTGTGTAAAACTGTAAACAAGGGACAGTGTGTTTCTGAGATTTTGAGTGTTTTTTGGGCTGATGGTGTTTCACTCCATAAATAAAAAAAAAAATCTGCAATTTGGGCACCTGAGAGCATATTCAGGTGTGTATGGCTTACGCACTTCAGTGACAAAAAAGCAGAAATGGGAACTCACACTGTGACGCATACATATTTGATAGCTTGGCGCTCGACTCCTATAAACTCCTATAAACATGACTCAATGAGAGCCAATGTGACGTATGTAATTGAAACTCCTTTTAAAAATTGACTTTCCTTTTCATTGCTTGATTACACATTTAATCCAGAAGAGTTGTGACTGCCTGGTTAAACTCTGCTACACAGTAAAGTCATTGATTTCAGATGACTTTACTGATGAACTGGGAAGGAGGATCTGGAAGATCAGTCTACATCTGCAAAGTGAAAGTGACTATTTGTCATGTGAGCACACAGTGAACCACAACCAAATACATAGGAATAGGAATAGCATAGGAATAGCCTCCTGTGCAGCACTCAGGGAGCAGTGATGGAGACGGTACCATGCTCAAGGGTACCTCAGGGCATCCGACTGGTCTGGGATTCGAACCCACAACCTTCGTACCCTGGGGCCGAGTCCCTAACCCCTAGACCACCACTGTTCCTTTTAGCTTGCCAAAATATCTATATTAACCAACGAGAAACAATCAAACTGCTCAGGCACAGGGACTGTGCTGAAAGTGAGAAAAAAAGTTGGGATCTTTGAAGGCCAATTGTCAAGAAATGACAGGCTCAAGACTATTTTAAATTTACTTCAATACCAGTTTAATTATAAATACCTGGTTGCTATAGTAACTGTAACAGTCTAGGCATAAGGATTATTAGATATAAAGTCTTTCTGTTTGGAGTTACAGTAGCAGATCTAAGAGACTTTTATGTTTCCTTGGATGATGATGTGATGTGATTAAGTGGTGCTGGTTTTATCAGATGGTCCAATGAGAGTATTGTGTGTGTGTGGTGTGTGGTGTTGAGGCCAGAGTGCTATAAGCACCACAGCCCCATCTGTAGGGGGTTATAGCTGATCCTATGCAGAGGGAGAAATGGGTCAAATCTCACACACACATACACACACACACACAATGTCTGCCTCCTCTTCACTCTCTCTCTCTCTCTCTCTCTCTCTCTCTCTCTCTCTCTCTCTCTCTCTCTCTTCACTGCCTGCTGTCTAAAAATTCTGATGCTTCTTTCAGTCTCTCTTTCTCTCTCCCTCCTCTCATTCTTTCCGCTTTCTATTTTTACCCTGTCCTGTTTCCAAGTCTTTCTCTTTTCACCTTTCACCTTCCTTCTCTCCTCTTTCCTCTCTCTTCTTCACTCCTCTTTACCTCTCCTTTTATTCTTCTTCACTGTTATTCTCTCTTCCACCCTGTCCATCTCTCTTCTTTGCTCTCTCCTCTCTCTCTTTACCTTTGTACATCTGTATCAGTCTCTTTTTGCCTCCTCTTCTCTGTTTCCTCACTGCTTCAGTTATATTCTTTCTTCTGCAATTCTTAGATCAGTCAAATCGTCTTTCTGAGTTTCATCTTGCTAGCCATCTTTTTCTTCTATGCACAGGTGCTACTTCATCTATTTTTTCTTTCTTTAGTCTTTTCCTTGTCTCGACAGGGCTGCTTGGGGATTTGCACTCAATGAAGAAGCCTGTAATGACCAATCTTTTCACACTTTTTTAAAGTCAGTGTGTGTGTGCGCAAGCATGCAAGCTTGTGTGTGTGTGTGTGTGTGTGTGTATGTTGGATCTCTGGCCTCGATTATCAGCTCATTAACGTTCTTCCCCTGTAGTTCACATCCTGCCTTCATTAAATTCGTACTGCCGTAGCTGCATTCACTCTTTATGCACGGAATCAAATAATGCGACTGATTTGATAAAGAGGTCCACAGTTATGGATAAGCTCCAGTTATCCTCATCGACACAGGTATCCCTCTGTTTTTACACTTCACGGATTCAAATTGCGGAGGCGAGAAGTGTAAATCCACACAGCTTCCTTATCTCTGTCCAATCTCATCATCAGCTCAAGCTGTACTGGCAACAGGGGAGGCAGGGGATTGGAGTATTGTTCTGATGCCACTGGTTTAATGGAAGTGTTGAGATAAATAAAAGTGAAAGTGATCACTTCCATCGTAGAATCATGGCACAGCATTATTGCGGAGATACAATGAACCTCTGCTTTTCACCCACACACCATGCAGCAGGGGTACTATTTAAAGCAGGAGGTG
The DNA here is from genome assembly GCA_017165825.1 of Hepsetus odoe. Lineage (NCBI taxonomy): Eukaryota > Metazoa > Chordata > Actinopteri > Characiformes > Hepsetidae > Hepsetus > Hepsetus odoe. The sequence continues at coordinate 23,913,608 of CM029377.1, forward strand.
ATGGACGGTACCTGTGGGCACCTCAGGGCAACCTACTGGCATGGATTCAAACCCACAATCTGCTAACTGGGTCTAGTCCGTCAACACTAGATCACTCCTGCCACATGTTGAATTTGAGGTGTACTGGCTTCCCTTCACTGAGATGTTCACTGCTGTAAGGTTTTTTTTGTTGTAGAGTTTTGAGAACCCAGAACCCAAACAAGGACCATGGAATTGCTAGGGGTCTGATTCTGTGATCCAACAGCCAACAGGATTTTCCTCCTGAACCACACCTCATTTCTTCCTATTTTCATTTCAACCATGCATGTATTTTTAAATGAGGAACGGTTCTCCAGATCTTCCTGAAGGACATGATTTTGTCTGTTTGTTTTCAGTCCAGTCTCTGTACCTGAGCAGTTTGATTGGTTGGTTAATCCACACAGTGATCTATGTCTGAACCTTCACAGAAAAAAGTCTAACTTAAGACATGAAGCAGTAAGAAGAGGTGATTTGGGATGATCAATTGATTCATTTACTGCTGATGCAGTTGGAACCCCTTTATCTAGAACCTCACATCCTTATGACACTTTGCAGCATGGAGCACTGAAACCTTTGTTCACATTTCTTTCATTCAATCCTCAATATGACTAAGAGAAGACAGTTTGACAGTCTTAAAAATTGATAAAGGTATAAAGGTAATTTCTTTTGGACTTTTGGAAGAAATTGTACATGTCGGTCTTTTAAATGTATTTAACGTGCCTTGTTCTATGGTGAAAACCTACTTGATGCTGGTGTTTAAAGTGTATCAAGGAATGCAGCTTCTGCCCGTGCTCAGTGTAAAATCAAGAGGCCTGAAGAGAGGAGGAAATGAATGTAGATCATAACAGCAGGCTTTCAAAGAAGAGTAGATGCTACCGCTAATACTGCAATAAATATGCATCCATCCATCCATTATCTGCTATTGTCCCAAACGGGGTCGCGGGGGAGTGCTGGTGTCCAATCCAGCGCACACACAGGGCTAGGATGTGTATCACCTGACAGGCCGCCAGCCCACAAAGCAGGGAGTGCACAAAGAGTGATGTCTAAAGAAATCTAAATAAAGCTGATCAGAAGGATCTCATTTCCAACATCCATTTGTTTCATTGAGGTCACAGAGCCGCATTCTCTAATCAGCAAAGGTTCACCTAAGAATGTGTCTGGAGAAATCTAACCTGCTCCTTTATTCACACAAGACTCAGTGAACTTCACTGACCAAGACAACAGAGAGGAAGAACAGAGAGAAACAGAGAGAAGTTAAAGGAGAGAACATGGAGATGGTGAGAGAATAAGGTGGTGGAATTAAAAGAGAGAAATAGAGAGATGGAGAGAACAGGGAGGAAGAATAAGAGGAGAGAGCAGGGAATAAGCTAAATCCAGGTAAAGGATGTAAATGGAGAGAGCAGGGAGGAGGAATAAAAGTAGAGAAGAGTGATGAATTTGATAGATGAATTTTAAATTCAGTAGATATGAAAGGGTGTTATCTAAACCGTAAAACTGGCATGGTGTTTTGAAGACTACAGTGAAAGGAAGTTGGGGCAGTGCAAGTATAAGTTTAAGTACAAGTATAAGTTTCTCAAAAGAGTCTCTGCTTTTTGCTGCTGCCAAAGCCATGTAACATAGCTGGGTACACTACCATCATGTAAGCTTTCCTTTTACACCTTCTCGTACCTGTCTGTCACAGATTACTGCTGCCACTCTTTCCATCCATTCCAAACCTCTCTTGTTCTATCCATCCATCCATCCATCCATTTTCTTCCGCTTATCCGAGGTCGGGTCGCGGGGGCAGCAGCCCAGCAGGGATGCCCAGACTTCCTCCTCTCCCCGCCACTTCTTCCAGCTCCTCCGGCGATCCCATGCTCCTAGGCCAGCCGAGACATAGCCCTCCAGCGCACCTGGCCTTCCCGGGGTCTCTTTCCGGTGGGACGTGCCTGGAACACCTCACCAGGGAGGCGTCCAGGGGGCATCCTAATCAGATGCCTGAGCCACCTCATCTGACTCCTTCCGATGCGTAAGGAGCAGCGGCTCACTTTGAGCCCTCCCGGATGGCTGGGAGCCACCCCATCTCAAGTGGAGAGCCCAGACACCAAGAGTAAACTATTTCTGCCGCTTGTATTCATGGGATCCGTTTTTTCAGTCACTACCTACGCTCAGGACTCATAGGTGAGGGTGGGAACGTAGATCGACTGGTAAATTGAGAGCTTTGCCTTCTGGCTCAGCTCCTTCTTCACCATGACGGACCGATGCAGAGCCCGCATCACTGCAGAAGCTGCCCTGATCCGCTGTCGATCTCCCCCGCGCTTCCCTCTTACCTCACTCGTGAACAAGATCCCAAGATACTTTAAACTCCTCCACTTGGGGCAAGGTCTCACTCCCAACCTGAGTGCATTCCACCCTTTTCTCCACTGAGGACCATGGCCTCAGATTTAGAGGTGCTGATTCTCATCCCAGCCGCTTCTACACTCGGCTGCGAACCGATCCAGAGAGTGCTGAAGGTCACGGCATGATGAGGCCAACAGGACAACGTCATCTGCAAAAAGCAGAGACACAGTCCTGAGCCCACTAAAACCGGACTCCTCAACGCCTGGCTGCGCTTGTGAAATCCTGTCCATAAAAGTTATGAACAGGATCGTGACAAAGGGCAGCCCTGGCGGGAGTCCAACCTCACCGGGAACAGGTCCGACTTACTGCCGGGTAATGTGGACTAAGTTCTGACACCGGTTGTACAGGGGATCTGGACAGCTCTAATGTGAATCCGATACCCCATACTCCTCGAGTAATTCCCACAGGGACTCCCGAGGACACGGCCGGAATGCCTTCTCCAAGTCCAAAGCACATGTAAACTGGTTGGGCAAACCCCAGCGCACCTCCAGGACCCTGCCAAGGGTGTAGAGCTGGTCCACTGTTCCGCGCATCTGACGAACCACATTGTTCTCCTGGATCTGAGGTTCGACTATCCGACGGACTCCTCCTTTCCAGGACCCCCGGAATAGACTTTCCCCCGGAGGTTGGTGAAGTGTGATCCTCAGACACTGGAACACACCTCCGGTCCCCTTTCTTAAAGAGGGGGACCACCACCCCGCTTTGCCAATCCAGAGGCACCGCCCCCGATGTCCATGCGATGTTGCAGAGGCGTGTCAGCCATGGTGTCTCATAACATCCGAGAGCCTGAGGAACTTCTAAAGTGATCTCATCCACTCCGGAGCCCTGCCACCAAGGAGCTTTTTGACCACCTGGTACCCCGACCCAGAGATGGAAGAAGAGTCCACCGATGTCCCCAGGCCCTGCTTCCTCCTCGGAAGGCATGTTGGTGGAATTATGAGGTCTTCAAGTACTTCAATCGACCCACAACTGCCCCGAGTCAGGTCAGCAGCGCATCATCCCCACCATACACTGTGCTGACCGCACTGTCTTTCCCCTCCTGAGACAATGGATGGTGGGAACTGTGAATTTCCTCGGTCAGCCTGGAAGTCCTTCCGGTGGCCTCCAAACTCCCCCTCCCATGCCCGAGTTTTGCCTCTGGCAACCACCAGAGCCGCATTCCGCTTGGCCTGTCGGTACCATCGCTACCTGGAGCCCCACCGGCCGTAGCTGCCCGGTGACTTCTTCCAGCTTGATGGCATCCTCAACGCTGGTGTCCACCAACGGTTCTAGGCTGCCAACGCCACAGGCACCGACCACCTCCCGCCACAGCCCGTCAGTCACCGGACAATGGAGGCGCCGAACAAGGTCCATTCAGATCAATGTCCCCCCACCTCCCCGGGACGTGGTTGGGGAAGCTTTGACGGAGTGTGGATTTGTGCTTGTCCTGACAGGGGACTTGCCAGACGCTCCAGCAGACCCTCACGATGCGCTGGGCTCACAGTCTGACCGCATCCTCCCACCAACGGCCAACTCACCACCAGGTGATGGTCGGTTGACAGCTCCGCCTCCTTTACCCGAGTGTCCAAGACATGGGGCCGCAAGTCCGATGACACGACCACAAAGTCGATCATTGAATCATGCTCAGGGTGTCCTGGGTGCCAGGTAATATGACATCCTTATGCCTGAACATGGTGTTCAGCAGGACAATCCGCGTCGAGCACAAAAGTCCAATACCAAAACACCGCTCTGGTTCAGATCGGGGGGGCCATTCCTCCCAATTACGCCCTTCCAGGTGTCACTGTCATTACCCACGTGAGCACTGAAGTCCCCCAGCAGAACAATGGAGTCCCCAGCAGGGACGCCTCTAGCGCCTCCAGAGACCCCAGAAAGGGTGGGTAGTCCAGATCGCTGTTTGGCATAAGCGCAGACAAATACCAAGGACCCATCCTCGACCTGAAGTGAGAGCCACCCTCTCATCTACTGGGGTAAACCCAATGTACTGGGCGCTGCCGTGGCACAGTGCCCACACCTGCCGGGCGCTCACCGGTGGCAACTCCAGAGTGGAAAGAGTCCAGCCCTCTCAAGGAGACTGTTCCAGAGTCCAAGCTGTGCAAGTCGAGGCAGTCCAACTATATCTAGCTGAACTGCTCAACCGCCAAGACTAGCTCAGGCTCCTCTCACTCAGAGGTGACATTCCATGTCCCCAGAGCCAGCTTTCTGCAATGGCAGGATCGGACTGCCTAAGGCCCCTGCTGCCACCGCCCAGCCTACAATGCACCTCGACTCTTTGGCCCTCTCCCACAGGCAGGAGCCCATGGGAAGGGGGACCCATGTTGCCTCTTCGGGCTGAGCCCGGCCGGGCCCCATGGGTGAAGGCCCGACCACCAGGCGCTCGCCAGCGGGCCCCACCTCCAGGCCTGGCTCCAGAGGGAGGCCCCGCTGACCCACGTCCGGGCGAGGGAGAACGCTTTCCTTCAGTTTTTGTCCATCATAAGAGGTCCTCTGAACCGCTTCTTGTCTCTTCTTTCCCCTCACCTAGGACCTGTTTGCCTTGCAGCCTTGCACAGGCAAGGCATAAAGCCCGACAACATAGCTCCCAGGATCATTGGGACACGCAAAAAAAACCCTCCATCACGAGCATAAGGTATGTTCAAGGAGGGGTTCTAAAGTATTTAAACTCCTACACCTCTACTCCCTGCATCCTAACCACTTCACATTCCTCCCTTTCATTCACACTCATGTATTCTGTCTTTGCCCTACTCACTTTCATTCCTCTCTTCTCTAGAGCATTATCTCCATCTCTCCAGGTTCTCTCTTAATATGCTCCTACTCACTGCAGATCACAATATCATAAAACATCATCATCTCATGGACTCCTGTTTACCTTGTTCGTCAACCTGTCCATTACTGTCAGTAAACAAGAATGGGCTTCAGCTCTGATCCTTGATGTAATCCAAACCCTTCTTAGCCATCCTTGCCTCCACTCCCAATGCAGATCTCACCACTGTTACACTGCCATCATACATCCTTTACTACTCTCACATACTTCTCTGTAACACCTGACTTCCTCATACAAAACCACAACTCCTCTCTAGGCACCCTGTCATATGCTTTCTCCACAAAGACACAGTGTAACTTCTTCTGACCTTCTGATCATCATCAACCACATCACATGCAGCAAACACTCTTTCTTGTCATAAAACATCTATACTGTAAGGTATGCAACCTAACTAATATTTTTTATATTTTCCAGTCTAAGGGTTTACAATTGATAAGTATACATTGGACCACACCTGTCCATGGATAATATTGCTATCCTTGTTTATTCAGTTTATAGTGACAGATTTTCCTCTGTAGAGCCTAACTTTTGACCCCTTTAGACAAAAGCACTCATTATAGAATTTGCTTTAGAAATCTCACCATCTTTGATCTGAGCTGAAGAAGCAGAAAGATGTTCATCCTTCCATAACACAATTTAAAAGATAAAGAATCCTTGATAAAAAAGGAAGAGAGAAAAGCACAGTTCGCTGAACAGTTGACACAGATGGAAAAATACTAGAGCTTTTCTGGACAATTTTTACTTTATTTGAACACAAATATCATTGGAGGAGGATTTTATTTTACATTATTGCACACCGTCCCAAGATCAAATTCAAATGAAATGGACATAGCACACACAGAAAGACCATCCCTTGCATGTATGCATCAGTACAGATCACAGTACAGAAACAGAGGAGAAAGTGTGGATGGTGGAGATAAGGCATGTATTGAGTACATGACGGGAGAACTAGTCGAGACAACTTACATTTACATTACATTTGCAGCATTTAGCAGACACTCTATCCAGAACAACTTCCATGTCCTAATTAAAGGGACAGTCTCCCTGGAGCAATTCAAGGTTAAGGGTCTTGCTCAGGGACCTCAGGGTAGTGCCATAGGTGGGATTTGAAACTGGGACCTCTTGAGCCATAGGTCCATAGGCAAGTCTTTAAATTATATCAGTATGGCATAGGGTTTAATTAGCTTTGTACACAAAAAAAGCTACTTTTTATTTTTATAATCAGAATCTGTACTTTTTACTTTCAGAGTAAAGAAGTAAAAGCACTATTCATTACTATAAATTGGAAAATGAAAGGTGGTTAATCATAATAAGCTCCTACAATTATATTTACTACATTCACTAAAAAATAGCCCTCATGTGCATGCCTTGATTAGAAAAAAGAATTAGCTCTCTAATCACCAGCCCATAATTACGACACCCATAAAAAGGAAATACAAAAATATATTTTAACATAATGACTGATCTTGATAACAAAAGGAAAAGATGTTTTGAATAATAGCAGAAAACCCCTTTTACGTGTGGACTGTGGTCACCTTTGTTTTTACTGCTAGATGTGTGGGGGATATACGAGGTACTTGTGCATGAGTTATTATTTTTTTAAATTTAATTAGTCATTTAAGAAGGGATACTGTGCTACAAATGCTTGTATCAGGCTTGTCAGTCAAAGTGCAAATTTTTTTATAGATAGAAATGAAAAGAAATGCATCTGAAAGGTTAGAAAACCCAGAGTGTGGCATGCAGTGGATATGGTTGCGTGTGTGTGTGTAAATGTAGGCCTATGAATCAATTACTCGGTTTGCATGTGGGCTTTGTTTCCTAACACCCTTGTTCCGTTTTTTTTAAACAGGAAATCAGTGATCATTTCCTTGACAACAAGATTAACCTAAATAAAACTGAAGCTTTCTGGATTTGTCTCCACAAACATTTCTGGCTGATATACAGCTGTGGACAGTGTCAGGTGAAAATAAAAGATAAGAGATGGCTATCTTCGGCCTGGCACTCAAGTGCTGAGCACTTTGGACAAGTGCTCGCTAAATGTCCAACATCAGCGCTATGCAACTCTGCCGAGCAGATTTTAACAGGAGTGTGAGCGAACAAACGAGAGAGAGAGAGAGAGAGAGAGAGAGAGAGAGAGAGAGAGAGAGAGAGAGAGAGAGAGAGAGAGAGCAAGGAGTGACTCTCCTTCAGGAACTGATTCATTAGTGCCTGAAGGGGAAACGTGACAGTTTGAGACTTTTTATGGCAAACTGTTCTGGCTTTCAATCCCCTGTTCCTTCATTTTGGCTGTTCAGATGAAACTAAATGAAATCAGCAAAAGAGAAATAAATCAAATTTGAGACCAAATTCACTCAAAGAATTAACTTCCAATAATTCAGTTCCGGATTTTCCTGATACGGTTTAACAGGAGGAAATTAAGACGTTAAGAAGAAAAGATATGATGTGTAATCCAAGAACCACTGTAGGTTCTCTAAAGAGCCTTTTAAAGGCTGATTGTCTGGAGAACCTTGTTTCTAATTAGGTTTTTAAGGCATATTTGTTTTGTTTTACCAATTAGTAAGGAACATTTTTTAAAAGCTTTATGTAGATGTGAACTAGCCTTATTAATGTTGTGTAACATTCAAGCAATGTTTATATAGGTGCTGTGAAGTCCTTATGTAAGTGAAAGTGATAGTGACAACTTGTCATCGTGAAAACACAGCAGAGCACACAGCTAGCTGTAACTGACTGTAGAGCTGAGTGTTCATCTTGTTTTCTGATGGACACTGACTTTTCTTCACATGGTCAACTCCTGGTCGTGAGAGAGGAAGGGAGAGAGAGAGAGAGGCAGGGGGGGTGCCTCTCTCTCTCTCTCTCTCTCTCTCTCTCCTTTCCTCTCTCACGACCAGGAGTTGACTGTAAATCCCCTTCTGTTTCATACAGCAAAGGCTGGGAAATGGTGATACTGTTTTCCTCCCCCTCTCCTGTCGGCTACAGATTATTCCCTCCTTTCCTTTGTCTTGGTGGAAGTTGAGACAATGCTGGAATTTGTTTTTCATTCTGTTTGACCAGGCCTGTTTTCTTTATCACTCAATTGCATCGTATTTCGTAATCAAAGCAGTGCTGCCCTGAGTGAGAACAGACACCATTTACTACATGCACACACACACACACACATACACACACTCTGGAAGTGTTGAGTAAATGTTGATGCGAACACTAAGGTACCACGACCTTCATGTCATAAAGGCTTATTACAGGCAGACTTGCTCTCCATTCCGGAGGCTGTTACTGCTGAAGCTTTCTCAGGTCAGATTGCTCCCATGCACACACACGCACACGCACACACGCACACACTCAAAGTCATAAACACTCTCTCATACAGTCTTAATGTCGCTGCCTGTTCATGTGTGGAAAGGAAAGAGTGAATGAAAGACAAGTTGTTCAGTTGTGTCAGTCTAACCTCTTTTCTTTCTCTTTACTCTCAGGATGAGAAGAATCAAGTACTAATTACCAATGCCTGGCTACAATTGGTGAGTTCATTGACGTGTGTGAGTGTGTGTGTGTGTGTGTGTGACTGGTGGAAATTTAAAGGAGGCAACTGCGTGGTGGTTCAGTAACGGTTGCTCTGATGGGGAAATAAAAGCTGTAGAGAAACGCCAAAGGCAGATGATGTTGGAACAGCTTCAAAATAGAAAGTCACAGGTCAGGCCCGGGGAGATGAAGCAGCAAAAACAGCAACCAAACAAAAACAGGCTGGAACTGAAGAGCTGTGCAGCACAGTCATTCACTGCAGAGCAGTCTGAGGAAGACATGGCGCTCCAGCAGGACAGTTCAGTGAGACACCTCAAGTCACAACATGTTGCTGGTGGGACCTTCATGCAACAGGGCTGAGTTTGGGACAGGGTTTGTTTAATGCCAGATGTCACCACCCCCCCACAACAAAGCAAAAATCACCTACTGAATGTGAAAGTGTGAAATTTGTCATTTGCTTTCTCTGCTTCTAACCAAACACACAGTGGATCAGTGGACAACCCTTTCCGGTGCCAAGGGAGCAGTGATGGGCACAGTACCTTAAAGGTAACTTTTGTTCGAACCCACAACCTTCTGATTATAGAGCCTCATCCTTTCATGCCTGATTCATGCCTTAAGATGTCCAAGAACTGCCTACTCTGACAGGAGACGAAGATCTTTAAGCACCGAAGGTTTTGGTAACCAGACATAAATGCCATTGGTGTGGAAACCTCAATCACTTAGCAACAACTTGAAAACATGTCTTCACTCTTTCGCTCACCTGATGGTGAAGACATAAGAAGAAACACTGTCATTAGTGAAAGTGAAAGGGACTAACTGTCATCGTGAACACACAGCAAAGCATGCAGTGAATCACAACAAAATACATGCTCTGCATTGGACACACACACCGTGTAGCAGTGGGCTGCCATGTGCAGCACCCAGGGAGCAGTCATGGGGACGGTACCTTGCCCTCTGGGAAAATCTGGGGTTCAAACCCACGACCTTCTGATCCTGGAGTCCGATGCTGGATCTTAACAGAACCTAAGAAATATGAAGCTCGCTTGCTTAAATATCATGTTTTAGAGACTAGAGCCAGCTTGTTTTGTTTTTTTTCATTAAAAAACAATGAAAAAAAAGCAAAGATGAAATGATAAATCCTGATGAGAACACGGTGCTTACAACTTTGTTTTAATCCCTCATTCCTCTCTCTCCCCAAAAGGCTCAGTCACAGTTTATCAGGCTGATAAAAACCCTCTACGCAGGTTTTGACATCGGAGGTTCTTTATTAAGGATTTCATATCAGTATGTTCTCTAAAAATGAAAAAAGCCTCCAAACACTGTGTCCAAATATGGACTGCAGGGACTCCAGAGACTTCAATTTGTCCATTTACATGGAAAGCACAGTCTGTAATACAGACTAAGCATCTGGGAGCACCTATTAGAGTAATGATAGGGGTCTATTATCCACATGCAACTGCACTCTGATGAGCGCTTTTCTGCAGATGATGATTTTACAATGGATTGTACAGCTTGTGCACGATGTGTTGTTATTGCTGATTTGACATGCACATTTTAACATTCTTTATTACTCTCAAAATAACAATCGCCCCAGATATCATAAGTTATTAGTTAATTAGGGACGAGGCCCCAGGATCGGAAAGGTTGTGGGATTGAATCCCACAAGGTTGAGGTGACCTTGAGCAAGGTACCATCCCCATCATTGCTTCCCGTGGCACTTTGAATAGCTGCCCCCTGCTGCATGGTGCGTATGGGTGAAAAGCAAAGGTTGAATTTTGTTGCAGTTCACCGCGTGCTATGCTACATTTCACACTGACAAGAATAGTCACTTTCACATTATTTTTAGTAGCGCATGACTGGTTCTTTGTTTCTGAATATTCCATCGTGAAAGAGTTTCTTAAACCACATGGTCTCTTTTTTCCATCCAAACAAAATCCTCTGTTTTTATTGGCTATCATTTATATTATAGGACCCTCAGCTATCCATTAAAAGGTCCACATTTCCTGGAAGAAAGACCATTTTTCATTATTCCAGCAGAACTCGATTGCTCTTTCATTTTTTAAACCAAATATGGCCGGTCCGACGTAATTGCTACATTTCACCACTTCAGCATATGACTGATCCCTTATTTGTCCATGAAACCACGTCTTTTTCACAGTAACATTTGACTGATCCTTTTTATAAGATCCTAAATCATTCCATTAAACTTTACTGCTCCTTCATTGGGAAAGAATAATGTTTCATGCAGCAGCCAAAACTAGAAAAGGTTTCTTTCCCCATCCTATAGTCAGTCAGCAGGTTTACATTGTTTCAGTTAATTTGAGATGAGTTTAGGTTTATATTTATGTAATAAGACAACTGGAGATACACTGGTTGCCTCTGATCCTCATCATGTTAGAGAACAACTGGCTTTTCGATGTGAAAGGTTTGCTTAACGTCAGACCCACTTCCATGTAACGTGCGCCTTGCTTAACTCTGATTATGAAATGGCAGAGTGTGTGTGTGTGTGTGTGTTATGTGCTAAACATACTGCGTCCAATGCCCATCTTCCTGGCAGTGCTTCCTGGTCCGTGATGGCTGCTGAGCCCCGAGGGAGGTAGAAACAGAACACCCTTTTCCCCATGGCTACTCTAATGTGATCAGTTTAAATGAGAAGAAGAAACATTTTTCTTCCCTCTCTTTCATCTGCCAGGTTAAATAACACATACACACACACACACACACACACACACACACACACACACACACAGCAATAACTGGAGCCGAAGGGCAACACGTATGAAGTCTTCACTGAGTCATCATGAAAATTCAAATAAAAAGAAAGTGATGATGTATTTTTACATTGAAAGGGCTGAACAAACAGAACAGAATAAATCCATGTACAATTTAGCATCTCCACTCCACCTGACGAGTAGACTTTGGACAGTTGGAGGAAACTGGAGGAAACACACACAGACACGGGGAGAACATGTCCACTCCACACGGAGAGGACCTGGGAATCCACCTCCCTGTCTACCAACACTTGAATAGTTTTTAAAATGGTTCATTCTGTTGTTATTTGTGTCCTCGCTCTGCATGAAAGTCCATTTTATGGTGTTGACATTGGAGCACTAAAAATCCCATTTAGGAACCAAATCTGATTTACCCAGCAGTGTGAACAAAGCCTTGCTTTACCAAGAACTGTGATTGATTAAGATTGCTTAAGAGGAGACAGGAATAAAATGCCCACACACACTCACACGGTGTATTCAGAGAACATGAGAGCCGGTGCTACAGTGGCATGGGGCCTGTTAACCAAAGCTGTGTTTCTTAAATACACACCATGCAGGGGCTTTGAACTGGATGTGTAATCTGCATCCAGCATTTTGGCAAGCGAATCAGGTTTGGGAAGAGAATAAAAGCGTGTGTAACTGCAGTGTGTGTGTGATAAACAGGGTTTTACATAATTGTTACATGGCTCCATGTGCGTTTGCCCACTTTTTTCTCGGTCACATTGGTTGGCTGATGTCTATGTGCCCCAGCTGGACGACAGCTGGCTTTGCTGATGTGTTTGTGGATGTATGTGAGGGTGTGTTCATGTGAATGTGCACACGTTACATGCGTGTGTGTGTTAGTGTTCACAGGAAGAAATGCATGGAAGGAACGTTATGTTGCCTAAACGTCCCAGACGTCCCAAATTACCCTCTAACTCTAAAATCATTATACGTGTCTGTTTATAATCCACCAGTAACAGTAAACAGTGAATATAGAGACATTTCACACCCTCAGCCATTATATTTATATGAAGCACGGGACCAGCAATATAATTTTTTTATTTCATCTTTGGCATATTGAGATTAAATTAAAAAAGAAATTAGATCAAATGTTTTACAATGTGTGAGGCTGCAAAGTGTCTAAAGATGCAAGGTTCTAGGTAAAAGGATTCTAACCACTTCGCATTCAGATCCTGCAACTGTTTCATCACCGCTTCATGTCTTAAGTTAAACGCTTTGTTCAGCTTGAAGGTTCAGACGTAGATCACTGTGTGTAAAAACACAAAGTCTGAATCTCTCCGGGGGGCAGCGGTGGCCTAGTGGTTAGGGCGTTGGCTGCATGATCGGAGGATCAGGGGTTCGAACCCCTTCCCAGTAGGTTGCCCTGAGGTACCCTTGAGCAAGGTGCTGTCCCTGTCACGCTCCTCCCTGCAATGGGCTGGTGACCTGTCCAGGGTGTGTACCCCGTCCTTCACCCTGTGTGAGCTGGGATGGACTCCAGCACCCTCCCGTGACCCAGCTTGGGACAAGCGGCAGAAAATGACTGACTGACTGACTGAATCTATGGAAGTAAGCTATGAAGAAATGAGGGATTTTTGTACAGTGTATAGATAATGTATATGCCAAGTCCTCACATTTTAGGAAAACCAACCTATGTGTGTTCTGCGTTGTGTGTGTGTGCAGGCCTGGACAGATGTGTATCTAAGCTGGAACCCAGAGAATTATCCTGGTGTGAATAATCTGCGCTTCCCCTCCAATCAGATATGGACGCCAGACATCCTGCTTTACAACAGGTAACACTCATCACCTAAAAGAGCACACACACACATGCACATAAAGTCACAAGGAAAAAAACACATCCTGTACAAGATTATAGTCTGCTTTTTATCTCCTGCTGTTTGACCTGATAAAAACCAGGCTTACTTTTCTCTCAACTTCATCACCTTGTGTGACTTCTAGATCAATTCATCAGTCACGCCATTTAGATTTTCCCTGCTTCTGGATTTTCTTCTTTCATTTGAATTCATTACAGTTAAACCAAACGAAAAAAAGCAGAGACATTAATTTAGGATGGCATTCAAAAGGTACAGTAGAGTAATCTACACAGATCTATTGTCCATCTCCAGAAACCCATGCTGGAAAAGAAACTCCTGTGAAACGAACCATGGATTAGGGTTGATTAACTTCTTAGAACAAGAAGATTTAACGAGAAGACTGACCTGTATTTCAGTGGTAGGAGAAACATGACAGCTATAGAAACATGCAAGTTATGTTATTATTTTACTCAGTAGAGGTGGTTTAGGATTCCCCCTGAGATGCCACTGGATTCTGGACACTTAAGTACTATAGTTACGCTGACTGTGTGAGGAGAGTGTGAGGCTGGGAGGAAGTTGGAGGAGCTGAAAGTGCTCCTGCTGCTCAGTCTGAGTGGAGTCTTGCTGCCCTGGGCTCGGTCTAACCCAGCGCTTCAGGCCGAGATTGCTCAGAAAACCTCAACTCCCATGAGCCTGGGTGGCTATGGGACACTTCTTTGATGGGCAAAGCTCAGAGTTTGTGTGTGTCTGTGTGTGTGTGGCCTCGAGCAAGGTATGGTCCATGGTGGCAGGAAAAGGTATCGTATGATGGCTGACGTGAGTGTGAATTCACTTCACCCTTGGAAGATATTGCAGCAATATTCTGGATTTCTGCTGACTCGCCAAATGGAGGAATATCAAGCTATGGTGCAAGTTTTACCATTTTTGACCCACTTCGAAGGAACATTCCAGAACTGCCTTAAATATGCTCTACCAATCACTATATCTTGAGATTCTCAGCAATCAGCCAGAACGTTACATTACTTATATGTTGTTTAGGTCCACCTAGCAGGTCCGAAGCAGCTGTGATTCATCAAAGCAAAGTATGAAAGCATTCTGTGGTATCAGGCCATCCAGATGGTGTTAAAGCAGGGATTATTTTTTAGACCAGGCAAACTCCTTCCTCTGATAATTTCCACTGGATTATTAGAGGTTAGCATGGGTGCTCTGACCGGTCTGCAGCTGCAAATGCAAAGTGTTTTATAGGCAGGATGGACAGTAATCTTTAAGGGATCAGACAGGCTAGCCTTCAGTCCTCATGAATAATAATGAGTCTCCTGGCTGCCACTGTCACATGTCCACCATAGGTCCTTTCTTGGACCTATATGGGCCGGCAGTGGTACCGGGAGCACCCAAAAAGCCAGTGCTTTCACCCTCAAAATCACAGATCCTTACACTTATATGTTTTTCCTGTGTCCAACCAGATCACATGGATCACTCGCCATCTAATTTATCCCACCCCTTGACAGAGGCCACTCTAACAAGATTATCAGCGTTCACTTCACCTGTCAGTGAATTTGATGTTGAGTGATGGAAAAGGCTTCAGCCCCAAAAAACACTCTCACTCACAGGACTAAGAAATGGCGATCCTGTAAAGAAAATGTGGAATTTCATTGTCTGCGCTTCAGGGTGACATCTATGTCTCCATTGAACTCTGAAGCAGGCACTTGTTTAATCAAGTAACTGAGGGTGAGGGTGCTTTTCAATCTTCTTAATGCCGTGATGATTTTTTTTTCATATCATCCAATCAGAAGCCATTCTGCTTATAATCTTTTGCCTTTTTCCAGTTAACCCTGAGAGATGGGTAATCTTGTCTTGTATTGATTTTGTTATATGAAATACATTCTCTGTGAAAAACATGCTTTGAGAGGTCGATTTTGTTTTATTTGATTTATTTAAGGCCATTGTAGTTATTATACAATGTGTATAGTGTGGTTACACTGATGTAGAGGTTTTCAGGTTGTAAAAGGTCAGTGTTCACCTGATGCTAATGAAGCCCTAGCCAATAGGGATACAGTGACCATAACAACAAATGGGTTTGGATTTTAGGACTTGTGCTTGAGGCAGAAAAGCCTGGAATGAACTCTGTCTAATCACTCAGAGCCCTTTCCCACCAACAAGGAACTAGGTCTTGAACCTTCTGATCAACCAGCTCACATTTTCACCAGTTTGGAGGTTCTTTAGTCAGTGTGTTATCAGCAGAGGGATATAAAGAAGAAAGGGTTCTTAGGGAAGAGAAACCTACTATTAGAGAAATCTACTGTTTTTTGGTTCTGACTGGAGAAACCAACTATTTTTTGGTTCTGACCGGGAACTAGCTTGTCCATTTTTGATGCAAGAAGGCTCAATCGATTCCTTTCCAATCCCTAATTTTTTTGCCTAATTTAGCCAATTGGAATGGTATTTACGATTAAAGAACAGTGTATTTTTCACATTTCCGTGTCATTTCTACATCTTTTGAATTGTCATTGGATTCAAATTGTATGGACACCGTTACCTAAGGTCCGCTCACAGTGACAGGCCTGGTTCCATTG
Source organism: Hepsetus odoe (assembly GCA_017165825.1). Classification (NCBI taxonomy): domain Eukaryota; kingdom Metazoa; phylum Chordata; class Actinopteri; order Characiformes; family Hepsetidae; genus Hepsetus; species Hepsetus odoe. The sequence goes on from CM029377.1 coordinate 23,929,479, forward strand.
CGGATTAAGGAAGAAATCCTAGGGTAATTTGGCAGCACAGCTGTTTGCATCTGTTTTGCAACCAAGTGCTGGAACTCCAGCAGGCCGAGCCCTTCCACATGTGACCTGCAAACAAGTGTGACATCAGGGGTTCCATGAGAGAGGTGTTGCATGAAGAGCCAGAGCTGCTGAGTCGTGCTCAAATAGCTCCAAGGCTTCAACGATACGAGAGGTGAATTAAGTTAACAGGACCACAGGGAAGAAAGGAGCCTTTTGCCCTTTATTCAATTGACCTCAGCACTGCAGCTGAACCATCGAGGTCAGCAGCACTTACACACATGGTTGTCTTCTGGCCATATAAACACAGATGTCCTGCTCATCTACATCGCCTTCCACTCTACTTCCTCCAGTTTAGTGTTTATCCTGTTACATCACGCTTCATTCAGTTTCAAAGACAAATTAACAAGCCCTGAAATGAACAGAATGGCTTAATCATCACACTTGCCACGACCATGTTTATAACTGAAAGGGTTCAGACTTCCATCACATTACCTTTGTAGCTCCACAGCAAAACTAAAGAATCAAACTTCTGGGTTGATCCATCACATCAGTGGAATATGCTGAAAGGAAAGGGATTATTACTCTTTATTATATCGTTGGATATTTTTGCTGATCAGAAATACAAGGATTTTGCACTGATCCTTTCAGCGTAACTTGTTTTGTATTGGTGCAGGCTGAAGCCCTGCTGCTGGTGTCTGTTTAGGGCAAACCTGAGTCCATCCATTATCTGCCGCTTGTCCCAAACGGGGTCGCGGGGGAGTGCTGGTGTCCAACCCAGCGCACACAGGGCGAGGGACGCACCCTGGACAGGTCGCCAGCCCATCGCAGGGAGGAGCGGGACGGGGACGGCACCTTGCTCAAGGGTACCTCAGGGCAACCCATTGGGAAGGGGTTCGAACCCCCGACCCGCCGATCATGTGGCTAACACCCTACCCACTAGGCCACCGCTGCCCCTGCAAACCTGAGTAAATAAGACAATCATGCTGTGATTGGTTAAGATCTGCCAGACCATTTTTTTTATTTGTCATTTTTACATGAAGTTTTAAAAATGGTGCAGCTTCATGACAGGATGCTTGCAGACACCCTTTCTCAAGCCTCTCTGAAACTGTAGCATTTTTCTTCACTGAAGCAATTTTCATTTTCTCAGCTTTTATATTTTGTAAAACACAAACTCAAAACGAAAGAGGAAATAGCAGTTGACCCCCCTAAATCACGGCATATGTTTTTGGCACAGGCAGCCAAAGAAATAAGGGAAGATGAAGTGGACTACCTCAATTTAACTTTCACAGACACTTACCCACATGCCTCCCACACTGTGCGCAACGTCAGGATGGAAATCGAGCAGGACAAGCTATGCAGGCCGACTCTGAACCCTGAGAATAAAAATGCTGAGAAGAGTTTTTTTTTTTTTAGCAAAGAGTCACTCCTTCATTTCAGTTCAGCTCACTCACTTCATTTCGGTGAAGCATATTTTAAGGAACCTGTCTGAGCGTCAAGAACCTCATTCAATTTTAAAGAACCTAAAGGGACCTCAAAGTGAAAGTGACTATTCATCATTGTGAAGCAGCACAGCACACGGTGATCCACAACCAAATGCAACCTCTGCTTTTAACCCATGCACACCGTGCAGCAGTGAGCAGCCATATACAGCAGCATATACATCATCTCAAGCATTCTTAGTGCTACCTTCAACGTACATCACCAGAAAGGGATTTTTACCTGTCGCTCAGCTAGAAAACACTATGGTGCCTGTAGAAGAGGTTATTAGGGATGTTAACACATGTTTAATTTCTCATTTTGACCCGAGAGTCTACTTAAAGGTCTTATGCCAATTAAGGTTTTCCCTAGAGCTGTATATCCAAGCCAAAAGCCATTGGGCAACATTTATTTTGAAGAATGGTGCATGTAGAAAAAAATGAAGCATGAGTTGGTGATGAAACGATGAAATGTGATAAATGTTGGGGAGCCGAAAAGCCATTGTGTTGGAAGAATTAATTCTATAAAAGCCCATGGAAAAGCCATCACAGCTAAGCTCTATCCCCGATTTGCAAATTTAATCATTGTCTAAATGGACTGTAATTTACTGAGAGCTTTCGGTGCACAGACTGTGTCTGGACTTCTGAAGATCAGCCCTGATTGCAAAGCTGGCAACAACGGGACATTGGATATTTCATCAAAAATAAACCAGGCAGCAGTGATCAAGCAATGCATTTGATGAAATGTGCGAGGAATCTGAAGGACCATGTGTTCCTACATTTTCTTCAGCATGCAAATTAAAGCCTGAACTTCTGATGGTGATGGTAATTACTCAGCTCATTGAGCCACCCGTCTCCCCAAGTGGCAGCATGGATTTCAGAAAATCGTGATCTATGGCTCAGTTAAGTCTGAATGAAATGGTGAAATAGCCCACAATTCCATACATGGGTAAAACAGTGTGAGTGAAACCATTACAGTGTTTATAAAAAAAGTAAAACGATTATATGAATATGATTTGTAAAAATAAGTGAAGTGTGAATCTGTCACTTCACGTTTAATGACATTAATCTCATTTTAAGTTCATTGTTCTTCAACAGAATCATGAGTGAACTGTAATATTGAAAATGCTCGTATTGCAGTATCTACCTCCAAATTTGCCATTCATAACAAAAATGTTAAAGTCTAAAAAAACCTCCAATAAAAATTAGACAATGCATTTAGATTGATAGCAAAGGGAGATCTCTTATTGGTTAGGCCTTCAGGGACTGGACTGAAGACTTTACGTCACAATATCCATCAACATCATGCCACCATCATTAGAAACTGACAGTGGAGTCGATCACTCTCAAGTCTTGTTTTGATTTGGAGTGTGGATGGAACCCATTTCATGATGGGAATATCACTTCTAAGCCGTCTAGAGGTTCTAGAAACACCACTGACAGTGAATTTGAGCAGCAGCCTTACTACATACAAGGTCCATTATATGTTATTGTCTTTTACAAGCTTCAGACATGTTTAATCAACACCCAAAGATGGTTCACATGCCATGCCTTGAACATCTAGCTGACATAATACTACAAGCCCATAGGGCGACTTGAAGAATTTGGCATTATAGCAGAGTGTCCTCATTATTTTTGTCCTCATCTGGCCAAAATTATATACCACCCATGGAAAGTGACCACAAGAACATCAGAACATATGCATAGATCAGATATAAAATCATTATATGGGTCCTAAGGCCTTCAAGTACTTTGATCTTGATTTGATCTTTGACAAAATACATCATCTTTTTCTGCATTAAGCAGGTAGAACCAATTAAGGTCATCGTAAGACACAGATGGTCAGCTTCTGTAATGGTGGCGGGGTGCGGAAAGGAAGCCAACTCAGAACCAGTAGTCAAAAACAAAACTTTATTAAACTTAAACCAGAAGTGCCACCATTAAATGTAGGCATAGCCTCGTTAATGAACCGCGCTCTGTCCTGACTCACTGGGGCTTAAATAGCAGCCCCAATGAAGCACACCTGCGTCTGAACGAGCCCAGGTGTGCTCAGTCAGAACAGAGCGCCATCTGTCGTGCCCGGCCGGAACCACAGGCATGACAGATTGTGACAGCTTCCTCCATTCACCTCAACAAGATGTCTGTTAACCGGGCCATTTTAGAAGTGATTTATGGTAACGGTTACCGTGAGCAGCTCTCGGAAAGGGAAAAGACAAAAAGTTGATGCAAGGTGAAAAAGAATGAGGTTAGTATTGGTCTTAACCATTCTGGGAAAGATGACCCATAAAAAGAAAGGGAGGGGAAAAAAGGAGAGAAGAAAAGAAGTGGAGTGAAAAGAGAATTACATACAACATTAAGCTGCTTACTCTCAGGATCAGTGGCCCCTAATGACTGCAAAGCTACAAGCCTAAAGAGAAGGAGGGGTGGGGGGGGTACGGAGAGAGAGGGAGAGTGAGAAAAGACAGAGTGAATGGGGGACAATTAAGAAAAGGAGGATTTCTTACTCTTTTTTAGTAGAAAAAAAGAGCTGTGAGTGTAAGTGTCAGGGAGCTTAGCTTTGAAAAGAGTAAATGGATTTATTAATTTGCTGGAATTGGGTACATATATAAGACATGAGGGATGCTAAGCTTTCAAGCTGAATATTAGAAAGCTCTCATTATGCTTTTACAAGTGTTTTTAATATGATATGCGGGAATATTCAGGCTTCTGGACGTGAATGTATTTGAAACTGTCCATATCCAGAGGTAATTCTACATTTATTTACAAGATATAAAAACTATCCCCTTCCTAGACCATATTAAGCCTGATTTAGAAGGTAAACTGATTAATACAACAAAAAAAAAATTGATTTTGGAAAAAAAAATCCATTGGCACTGCTTCGAAAATGTGAATCCAATGTAAAGATTCATAAGCTTCCCAGAAACACAACATTTTCCCCACTTTCACAGACATCCTGCCGTAAAAACACTCCACATAACTTCAGTATGAATGGGCAGGGCTTAACCGCTATATAGGCTGAACAGGTCATTCAAGCTTGTGGCTCTGACATCACAGCCATGATGTATTCAGAATCATTAGAGCCTGAATTATGAGTTGATATAGAAGTGCTGGGAAATGCTCAGAGGTGCATTGTGGGGAAAACAATGTTCAATATGGACCTGTTTTTGAGCTTGTAGCAAAAATGTAGAAGTCTGCCGCCTCTTAGATCTTTGTTGCTGAAATACTAGGGATGTCATCTTTATGAAACACTCGTAAGACAGGCTCAGTATGACAACAAGACATGGGAGTCCTGAGAAGGAAAGAAAGGAACAAGAGACAAAAATAAGAGTGAAAGAAAATGCAAGATATGCAATACACACACACGCTTAATGATTTTTTTTTTTCTGCATCAAAGCGACATGATATGGGTGGTTTTGAATATTTTAAAATTAAGCAGTGCTTGCCTGAGGAAAGTGAATTTGAATTGCCCAATTAAATGTCCTCCTTAATCTGAATTATGCAAATCTGATTGTGATACTCATTAGCATTAGCATTATCAGCAGGAAGATGCACTGCTTAACAATGTTTTATCATCAGTGAACCTTTCCTACTGCGAGGTATAATGTGAAGCTCAATTAAAGATCAATAATCTTTCTCTAATTTTTATTAAATAATTTTTAGATGTGATATTGTCCACTTTAGAAACACATCACTGCTACTTTCACTTAATGGGCTCTTCAGACACACATGAAGTTCATTCCACCACTAAGGAGCCAGGACTGAGAAGAGTCTCAATGTGTCTTCATCTCTTTTTGAGAAAGGAGGTTCAAGGCGAGCAGTGCTTGATGTTCTGAGGGGATTTGAAGGGACATGTGGAGTGAAAAGTGCTGTCAAATAAGAGGGTGTGAGACCTTTCTTGATCTTGAAGGCAAGTGTTGATGATTTAAACCTGATGCAATCAGCCACTGGGAGCTAATAAGGGTCCTGTTGCAGAGGTGTAGTAGGAGAGAACTTGGGACAGTTGAAGACAAGTTCTGTACCGGCTTTCATCAGTGCTAGACCTGCAAGAAGAGAGTTACAGTAGTCTAGTTTGGAGAAGTCCAGAGGAGCTGGTTATCCTAGTGGTAGGATAGTCGTCTATGGACCAAGAGGTTGCAGGTTCAAATCCTACATCATCACTTCCACCACTGGGTTCTTGAGCAAAACCCTGAACCCCAAGTCTCTCTAGGTAATTGAAGTTGCTCTGGATAGGAGTGTCTGATTAATGGCATAAAATTTTAAGAAAATGAATATGAGCTTATTGTATCAAGGGCCGTAAATAATGTGAACTATTTTTATGTTTGCTTTGGATAAAGTGTGTGATGTAGCGGTAGTGGAACTGTATGCTTGCATGTTTTCTCATGAGTAGCAACTTTTACTCAAAGCTGTTACTCTTGTAACATCTTGCATGTAAGAGTCATCTGTGCTCTTATGTCATTGCAGATTTAATGGTATTGTGACACGAGAGTGAAGTTGTCATCTTAAATCTGTTGTGCTATAACATTGGTGTTGTGTTTTATCACTGAGACAGACGCACTTAATGCATTATTAAGGTGAACTCTGAGCTGGACCTCTCGTCTCATACCCCCTAGGTTTCTTTCCTTTTCTCTCAATCACTATGTCCTTTTAACCCCTCAGAAGTAATACATATTGCTAACAGTAACAAAATCCAACATTTGATTCGATGTAATGTTTAATTTAAGCCGAGGAATTCTGTCCAACCACAAATGCATACATTCCACAAGAGGACATTTTATACAACAGTTCCACCCCCAAACCCATATTTCCAGCACCAAAGTTTTTGTTAATCACATTCATCAAATATACAGTGTTTATGAAATTATGCTAATTATGCAGGCATTATGCTAACATTTGCTTAAATAGTTCTGCAATTTAGCATTCTAATACTAGTTTATTACATTGGCGATTACTTTCCTTTTGTATTTTTGTAGATATTAGTATATTTACACATATTATAGTGTACAGTATAGTTTATTATAGTTTATATAAAGATGTATATGTATTTTTTTATTTACACCTTTGCACAGCCTATGAGCAATTCAGAAATGCATTTCACTGGAAGTTGTATTTTTATAATTGTGGCAAATGAATTGCTTGGATCATGAATCTTACTATGATTTGTCACTTTGCTAATGTTAGTTGTTATTATGTTTATTGTTACTGCACATAATTTATCATTTGTGTTAATGTTAGTGTTAATGTTAGTTTATTGTGTTAATGTTAGTTTATTGCATTTAAGACTATTGAACATGATTAGTTAGCATGCTATTGTTATTTTATTACATTTAAGATTACTGAACTTGAATTGTTAGCATGCTGTTCATTCTACTTGTCATCATGCTAATGTTAGCTTGATTACATTAAAGAAAACTACAGAATTTTTCTAGCATTCTGTTGATCCAATTTGAGATTACTCACATTCAGATTGTTATTATGCTAGAATTAGCTTGATTATGTCTGCAAATACTAGCATTATTTGTCTTCATGCTAACCTTTGCTTGTTAGATATCAGACAAATATTTTGTAGCGTATGAGAAAAAAATGATATCATAGTTTATCACGAAAACATTTGTCTAACTTAACTGGGGCTATTTACTCATACTAATTGAACTTATTATGAGTCTAATTAACAGGTTTTTTTTTATCATACTAATATTAGCTGGGCTATGGTTAAGAATAGCACCATGCTAAATTTAACTGGACTGAGAAAGCTTTTGTGAGATTAGGTTATTTTTATTATTATGATTAATAATAATATGAGTTCTTATGAACTCTCATTAAGAAGAAATGTTTAGAAATGGGTTAAAAAGTGTTTCCAGAAGCAGATCAAATATAATTGCGAGTTTGCACGGCTTATTACAGGACAGCATTTGTGGGGAAAGCTGAATCGGGTAGTTGAATGTTAATTATGCAAATGTGAAAGTGACTATTTGTCATTCTGAAACAGGGAACAACACACAGTGAATCACAACAAAATTCAACCTCTGTTTTTCACCCATGCACACACATGCAGCAGGGGGCAGCTATTTAAAGCGCCCGGGGAGCAGTGATGGGGATGGTACCTTGCTCAAGGGAACCTCAGGGCAACCTGCTGTTCTGGGATTTGAACCTTACAATCCTGGGGCCTAGTCCCTGAACACCAGGCCACCTTATGTGCACTTACAATTCTGTAGAGTCGCAAAACAGATGTGTACAGGATTGCACACAATGAAAGGAGGTCTGGAAAGAAAAGAGAGAGAAACAAACTACAGAAAAAGAAAAGGTTGTCTTTGCATGTCCTTGGTTACATATTCACACTTGAATATGACTTTATGATATTTATTCCTTTCCCTGTGCGCATTGTGCATCTCAAAACACTTCAATTCAAACCTCGCTGGCAAAGTCCATCAATCAAAGTTCCCAAACACATTTACATTTACGGCATTTAGCAGACGCTCTTATCCAGAGCGACTTCCATGTCCTAATTACAGGGACAGTCCCTGTTGTAATCATTCGTCATGTGTTCCTTTCATTTTAATATACTTTTAATTCTGCTGCATTTGTCATGGACCATTGCAAAGGTGATTTGATATGTCATGCAAACATAGAAAAAGTGAGAGGGCAAGAAGGGGAGAGAGAGAGAGAGAAACAGAGGTTACAGAGAACTTACCTTTGAAGGCTGAGTGAAAGCAGAAATTTCCATTTGATTGGTCACACCTCATAACTCCATATTATGCAAATCCCTTATGTTCCCCGTCATTATGGTGCCAGGCTGGTCCTAAAACCACATTAGAGCTGGGTCCTTCCTGTTGGAGGAAATGATGTAAAGGGGCTTTTAAAAGCACCCTGTCTTCCATCTGTCTTTATATAACATCACAACACAAGCGCCGTAAAAAAAAATTCTAATGGCCGTCATCATTACTCAGCTCAGTTACCACACTGCTGTTGGCTGGCAGCATTAGCAAAAGCACCACACCTCTGGGAGATGTTATGATTTAGCATGTACGAGGGTCTCTCGATGCGCTGACTCAATCTGCCTGAAGTCAAAAGTGGATTGACCTCTGGAACCTTTTTTCAGATGAACAACTCGTTTATGAGGAATGGCAGGGGTTTCAGGCATTAAACAGGTGAAGCCTGAGTCACTCAAGGAGAATATAATGCCAAATAAACATTTATGTACAAGTTACCTTGCTAGAGAATTTGTATGAACAAAAATTTGAGGTTTGTGATTGGTTCAATGGCTTCAGATAAGCAGATCTAGAAAACGTTAAGCTTGTTATTGAATTATGGTACAACCAAACCTCCAGTTCTGCAGAACTGTGGTTACAACTCAGTTCTTTAGACCTCCAGGACCAAAATGTGTCCCACTGGGACAGAATTTCTACATCAAGATTTCCTTTAGCTAAGTTCTGATTTAGGGCCGCGATTGCCTAGTGGTCAGGAAATAACATTTTCTCTTCTCATAACATAAACCAGGAATAAATGATGACCAGAAGATAATATTCTTGTTTTTACATACAATTTACATTTACAATTACAGCATTTAGCAGTGCTCTTATCCAGAGCGACTTCCATGTCCTGATTACAGGGACAGTCCCCCTGGAGCAATTCAGGGTTAAGGGTCTTGCTCAGGGACCCAGTGGTAGTAGTGCCAGAGGTGGGATTAGAACCTGGGACCTCTTGATCCATAGGTCTGTAAGCAAGTACCCTACCACTAGACCGCCACCCTACTATGACCAGAAGGAAAGACAGAGGATCAGCTGTTCTTTAGTGGAGAAGTCTGGTTGCTCTACTCAGTCAATCTCTCAAATGGGCAGCGGTCGTCTAGTGTTTGAAGAGTTGGCTCCAGGATTGGAAATTTTGTGGGTTCGAATCCCAGACCTGTAGGTTGACCTGATATGGAGCATGGTGCCATCTCAATCACTACTCCCCAGTCGCTTTAAATAACTGTGTAGCATAGTGTGTATGGTTGAAAAGCAGAGGTTGAATTTGGTTGTAGTTCACTGTGTGCTTTGCTTCACATTGACAAATAGTCGCTTTCACTTTCATTGATCCAGAGACTGCTTTGTTCAGTGATTCTTTCTGAACATGTCTGGCAAATACGCTGGCAGGTTAGCACAAACATTAAATATGATTTCAGATCAAACTAACAGATTATGGGCTACTAAAGACAAAACCACGTCGTAATAAGAAAGCCGTTAACAGACTGGAGGAGGAGAAAGGTTGTGCTTTTTACCATCCTCCAGAAAATATTGAGCAAAGCAGTGCAACCATACTATAAACATACAATACAGTGTATTGTCGGTATAAATCATGTTTAGGCTAGTCTCTGTGTGCATGTGTGCATTTGTCTATGGGCCAGGGAATAACAAAGAGATCAGATTAAGAAGAAATTTGTTGCAGCAGTCCACTCAAACATGACCAGTATCATAACAGGACTTTTGAGGAATCAGAAGCTGTGCAGATTGTTAACCTGTTTAATTCAATACTGCTGGGACATTCACTTCAGCTTCCACATCAGCCTTAATGCCCAGAAACGGAGGGAAGTGGCATCAGCCTTAATGCCCCGAACAGGGGGAAGTGGCAATAGGTCAAATGTAGTTTTGGCAGAAGAGCATGCCTGATTGTGTAACTGGCAGTGGTGTGCAACAGGGGTATAATGTAGGTTCATTTCAGTAGAGCGTGAGGGCGGTTAGGCTGGACTCAGAATGTGCTGATGGGACCCTGACCTCTCTGACTTTGAGCAGGACTCACACAGACTTTAAAGGCAGAAAGAGCGTAATAGGATAAGACAGTGGCAGGGACAGCGGGTTCAGCTGACCGTTCTCTTTCAAAAGACTTTGTGTCGTCAGCCCTCGTCTAATGTACAGCCTTGCAAAAGTGCAAAAAAGCTTTGCCTCTGCATGAAGGTGATATTTCACTTTGATATTTACATCACTGCCTTTGGATAAAAATCAAAAACACTTATCCATTCAGTTTTTATTGGGTTCAGCATGATTCTGCAATTTACAATAATCTTGCAATTATTAAATGGGATTTCAAAGAAATGCTTGTTTTAATCCCGTTTATTGAATTTCATTTAAGTTCTGTTCTATTGATTATGCAGTGGGGGGGGCGGGGATGTTCTTAACAAACCATTTCAACATAGGCATACACTTACTCAGTTCATACTCTTGTTCTGTCCCCTTGCCTGCAAAGCGAGGACTGTTCCATCTCCTGCTTGGATGTCAGACAAGTGGTCTTGTCCCTTTCTGCCCTGTGTCTCTCTGCCCCATATCGCACACCGCTACCATCGATCATGATGAAGCCGAACTTGCTGTTAGACAACACTGCTGCGGGAGCCTTGTTGTGAAAGTTATTGCGGAGATAGAGTGAGGTATTGATGGGGTGGAAAGGCTCAAGTTCAATGTTGATCTTCTTTTTGCACTCCTCATCTGTCAGACTGTTCCTCCACTGCTTTGGGTGCTGCTCTGCCAAAGACTGCATGAGCTTTTGTGAGCCCAAGCTCCCGTGTGAAGAGGACGCAGACAGAGAACTAAACACAGAGGATTCCTTAAGGATCAAAGAGGAAGAGCCTTTCACACAGATCGAGCTCGGCATCAAACCCCTGTCCTCCTCACTCTCCATGTCTCCTGTCTCAGAATCTGAGGTGCAGAATTTGTTCACTTTCTCAAAGCACATTTCCTTGCTGATGTTTCTTGGCTCCTTCTTCCTCCTTTTCTTGACCTTGTATTTGTCTCTCTGCTGCTTGGAGCTCAGTGTGGCAGAGTCCCTGCTCTTGGTTCCATTGCGAAAACTTTCACATTTACTCCTCAGCCTGTTACCCTGTTCTGAGTATGCTGAATTGTGAGGGAAAACAGAAGGTAGGGTGTCTCTGATTGTGCTCTGAGCACCCTTCTCAGAGTTCTCACATGGCTGCTCAGTCACTGGAATCTTTACCTGCCTCTCATTCTCCATCTGACTGTTCCTCAGCTGTTCCTCTTTGAAGCTCTCCACCAGGGTCCCAGCATACATTGGGGTCTGCTGAGTGAGTTGAGATCTGAAGATTTTCCATTCAGCTTCAATACCTCTGACAAGCTCTTGCAGCTCTGTGTGTTTACTGGCCTCTCTCTGGGCTTTTTCCAGTTCAGCCTGCAGAGCGGCGCTGTTGTCTTGCACCTGCTTCAGCTCTGTTCTGGTCCTATTTAGCTGTTCTTCCATAGTGGCCACTTTAGTCTCCAGCATCTCCTGTTCCTCTCTTCTCTTCAGCCATTCCCTCCAGACAACATTCGCAGCTTGCTGTTCCTTCCTCAGGACCTGTCTCTCTTGCATGGGTTTACTGACCTAGAGCCTTTCTTTCCATTTCCATGGTCATGGATGTCACTCTGGCAAAGAGACATTTACATTTATGGCATTTAGCAGATGCTCTTATCCAGAGCGACTTCCATGTCCTAATTACAGGGACAGTCCCCCTGGAGCAATTCAGGGTTGAGGGTCTTGCTCAGGGACAGTAGTGGTGGTAGTGCCAGAGGTGGGATTCAAAACTGGGACCTCTTGAGCCATAGGTCCATTGGCAAGTACCCTACCACTGGACCACCACCACCCGACAACAGACAACAGTCCTTTGGTCTCCTCAATCTGAGAAAGCAGATTGGTGATCTTTTCCTCGTGTTTCCTCTGTCAGCTGTTGGTTGAGCCTTGTCAGCAACTCCTTCTGTTGAGTGATCTGACTGTTCATGCCGCTGATCTGTTCATCTCGTTGGTGAATGTCTGTGAGAAGTGCACTATGCTTCATATTGGCCTGTCTGAGTCTTTCTGATTCAGCCCTTAGTTACCAGGAGTTCTCCTGGGTACTGCCCAAGCTGTCATTTAACCAAACTACCTGTTCACTTAGGTCCTTACAGACTCTATCACGCTCTAGGTACCCAGCCTGCTTTTCCTGTATGCTCTCCTGCAGCTGGTGATTCAAGGCCTGGAGGGAGACATTGTCATCTTCTAACCTCTTACACTTTGCATTCAAGACATCAAGATCCTGGTTCCGTGCAAATTTCCTGATCCTTGGCGATGAGCTCAGCATCCATTTCCTGGAGGCTGAGCTCCAGGAATCTTGGCCTGTCTTTCCGCACCCAGAACAGACAGCCACACATTCTCAGATTCCTGAAGCGTTTGTTCCAATCTTTGAACTTTCAATGTCAGTTCACTGATTCTTCCATCATTTACACTAACCTGGAGCAGCTTCTTCGCTGCCTCCTTCCTGACAGACGGGTTAGTGGTGCTGGGTGTGGGGGTTGACTCCTTGATGCTGCTTTCCATGCTGCGAAGGGCCTTCTTGGTCGACCTCCCTCGTTGCATGGCGCAGGAAGCATTTTCCGCCGGCTTCCTGCTTTCCATGTCACGAGCGGCCTTCTTTGCAAGTGTCCCGCTCGCCATGTTACAGGCGGCCTTCTTTGCTGTCTTCCCGCATTCTCCGCTGTCCTGCTGCTTTCCGGAGCAGGAAAAGACAGGTGGCCCAAGACGTTCAGGCACCACTGCGTCTTCGCGGCTAGAGCGGCCAGCCTCTGCAGCAGAAAGTTGTACCAGTCCGCGCCCAGCTCGGGCCCCAAACTGCTGACGAGCGGGATATCTGACGTCAGCCGCGTCAGACGTTGCTTAAGCTCCCTGGCTGTGTCCGCTGGCGTCCTTCGCACCCACTCCTCACCCTCCAGTCACTCACAGAGGTCCACAGACGCATAGCATGCCGACACCCTCGTCTCCCAGGTTTCAATAAGCTGTAATGTCTTCTTAATCGTGGCTGCACTCGTTTGCAACACCGTGGGTGGCTCATTTCTGTAACGGTGGCGGGGTGCAGGAAGGACGTCAGTGCAGAGCCAGGAGTTCGGAACATAACTTTATTACTCATATTAACCAAAACAAGATCCAAGGACTGCAGTTCTAATCGATCCAAGGAACTGCAGTCTAAACCAAGTTACCAAGAGTATCAAAACCACCATTAAGTGTAGGCTTCGCCTAGCGAATGAGCCGCACTCTGTTCTGACTCATTGGGGCTTAAATAGCAGCCCCAATGAAGCACACCTGTGCCTTTATGAGCTCAGGTGTGCTCAGTCAGAACAGAGCGCCCTCTACCGTGCCCAAATCAGACCTCACCCCTGACAGCAGAAAACACAAAGACAAATACATGGGTGAGGCTATGATTGATGTTCCAAATTAAAATGTCAGAAATAAGTAAGATTAAGATGCATATCCCACACTGCAATGACAAACGTTGAATATGATTGTGGGTGTTTGTAATCAAGCCTTGCGGAGCTAATGTCTCTGCTATGACTTCGCCTGCATTACATCAGCTGTAGCAGGTAATGCTGTTGAATAATGCAGCCATGTGGGAGTTACTTCACTGACTGATTCCATATTAATAAAAGGCAGATTTCTAGAGGATGATGTCATTATCCAAAGTGTTCAAAACTATACAAATGTTTAGATTAGTTACATACAAGGGAGATGGAGCACGGAGAACAGTTCAGAGGTTATTGTTTGGATTATGCAAGTTTTTTATGCTTGTTTTAAAAATTTTTTTCCATCTTTTTTGTCTTTAATTCAGCGCTGATGAAAGATTCGATGCCACTTTCCACACTAATGTCCTAGTGAATGCATCAGGAGCATGCCAATATATACCACCAGGTAAATCCATCTGTCTGAATCATGAAATACACAAATATATGAAAAATATGTGAAGCGTTTGCTGAAAGCAGTACTCGTTTGTGCTGGTGTGTGTACGTTTACATTGGGAATTACAGTGAAGTCTCATGAAACCGGATGGTCCTGTGGCTCTTGTTCTTTGACAGAGGGGTTAGAAGGGGCAGCACTGGGCTGCAGTGTAGAACATCAGGTGCTTCCGTCTGAACCGAGCATGTATATGTGCTGTTCTGACAGGTATATTGAAGAGCACGTGTTACATAGACGTGCGCTGGTTCCCCTTCGACGTGCAGAAATGTGACCTCAAGTTCGGCTCCTGGACGTACAACGGCTGGTTGCTGGATCTGCAGATGCAAGAAGTGGACATTTCCACATATATCCCTAATGGAGAGTGGGACCTAGTGGGTAAGACACACACACACACACTCCATTTAAATACATTTTTTTATTATACAGATGAAATGGTTAAATTCTTGCCCTAGTTTTTCATCCATTCAGGCATGACCAATTCCTAGCCACTGTTTAAGATCCCCCCAGGTCTCACAACACTACTACACAACACTCCTTGATCTTATGGCTGCCCTGCTTGATTTACTTAAGGCAGCATCGACCAGATTCAAAGGGATACGGTCATGAATATTTAGCCCGTCTTAGAGCAGCTGACAGCAGACCAGGCGACCAGCATAAAAGACGAAGGAAGGAAATCTACAGTGAGGAAAAGAAGAGAAATACACATCCAAACAGGCAAACAGATGGAGCCAATGGGAAAAATGACTTCTCACCACCAAGTCCTTGCATAGTTTTCAACCATAAAACATGAGAGGAAACCTCTCCAGGCATGGATGAGCTGAACAGATGAAGAAATATCAGTGCCTGTCTGTATCCTGTATCTAAGTGTTCACAGAAAAGATCCTGGGCTTCATGGGAAAAGACATGTCAGTGGTGATTTTTCTTAGTTGCGTTCATGCCTTTCCCTGTGGTTGCTATGGCAGCACATACATTAAAATGGAAACAAAACAGAGAGGATTAACACGGAGAAAGATGACATGCGAAACCTTATTTTGGGGCAGTGGTGGTCTAGTGTTTAGGGAATCAGAAGATCCTAGGTTTGAATCCTGGACCACCCTGAGGTACCCTTGAGCAAGGTACCATCCCCATCACTGCTCTCCAGGTGCTGAATATGGCTGCCATCTGCTGCACTTCGGTGAATGGATTAAAATGCGGTATGTTCACTGTGTGCTGTGTGTTTCACGATGACAGATAGTCACTTTCACTTTAAAATCAAGCGCGGTCACATTCGAATGCTTTCCAAATAGTTGTCCGGACGCTCCTCACACCGGTTCTGTCTCCACGGTTCTGTCACCTCCTCCATGTCTGTCAGTTTAACCTCACTCCTGTGGAACAGATGGACTCCTGATGCTAGCTGATTGCATGTTGGCATTTGTCCCGGCCAGCATAGCTTCTCAAATAAGTGCCAGTACTGGGCACTGGTACAGTCGGACTGTACACGCACGCATGCACACACTCACACACATACCCACACACACACACACACACACATACATCCCCCAAGGCATCCGCTCTGGCCAGATTTCCCACAGTGACACAGTGCATGTAGGATCCAATGTTGAGACAGCACTTTGTGGGAAGACTGGCTGGAATATGTGTTTACTGACATGCTTATTAAAGCCTATATAATGTTAATCTATATCTTATTTATTATTCATTTATGTTCATGGGCCAAATTTACTCTCCAGCTTAGTCATGTGCACCCAGTAGATACATCACACCCAATCACATGCTGCTATCAGTGATAGGAAGGTCAAAGCTAACACATTTTTAAAGACAAAGGCAGCAACACAGCATATTTAGTAAATTAAATAGTAAAGTAAATTACAGTTAAACCAAGGCCGCTGGGCTGCGATGGGCTGGTGACCTGCCCAGGGTGTGTCCCCCGTCCTTCGCCCTGTCTGAGCTGGGATGGACTCCAGCAACCCCCCGCGACCCTGCTTGGGACAAGCGGCAGAAAATGACTGACTGACTGACAAGGCCGCTGGGCTTTTCCTGTTTCAGAATCAGTTCCCCAATTCACTTTGTACTGAATGTTGAACCCCACTAATTGAACCCAAATCACATGATGCTACTTTTTTTACAGGCAAAAAAGTGACACTGCAGAGAACGTTCACTGTTTCCAGTTCCAGTAGAAATGTCCCAGATGGCCTTGCCTTTTTCTAACATCACAAATATTAAATATTCACCTAAATATGGCTGCTTTTAATTGTCCAGTAGCTCGGTACTCGACAGTGGAAACAATTCAAGCAGCAAAAAAATTGAGAGGGAAAGAAACCAATAAAGTGTTCCTGCCATATTAATAAAAATGAAACGTGGACGATCATTTAAAAAATTCTGTTTAGGACAGATATGCCCTTTTTGGCTTATGTAATGTATCATATTCATTAATTCTTACATTTAAGATGATGAAATCCACTTATTCAAACTATACCCACAACAAAAAATATTAAGATTTAAATCCACAATAAGAAAAACCGACCAAATTCCTCCAAAATAAAAAATACTGACGTGATCATGATTCGGAGATTGAAAGACTCGTGGACTCAAACAATTGTTCATTTTTAAGTGGTAGGAAGACCCCTGTCCCTTCTCATCACACTGACAGGTGTCCACCCCTAGAGATTCAAACGTTCGGCTTTAATTTAGTCTGGATATTAAACAATGCTTGTTTAATTCATGTGGACAACGAGTCCCATTCAGGCCCCTATCGGCCAATACTTTAACTCAGTTCTGATTGTCCAATCTTGTCTTTGCTTGTTTCACCTCCGAGTCCTTGTTAGAGCCCTTATTCAGTTGTCTCGTCAATGCAAATTTAAATTCCGTTCTCGTTCACTGAAGTCTGTGAATGAGTAATAGAGAAAGGCGAGCTCAAGTCAAGTCAAGTCAAGTCAAGTAGGATTTTATTGTCATTTCAGCCATATACACAGTACACAGTGAAACATAATAACGTTCCTCCAGGACCCTGGTGCTACACACAAGACAAGACACAACACAAGACACAAGACAACATAAGACACAACACGGGGCAACAAGTGCGGACAAGACAGACAAGACAGACAACAACAGACGGCACGACAGACAGTACATTCATCCATGGAAGGCTGCAGTGTTGTGGAACAAAGCAGCCCAGGCACATTATGGTGTAGCAGTGTGGTGGAGCGGTGTTACTGTATTTAAAGTGCAAGAGTGCAACACGAGATAAATAAATAAATACAGAATGAAAAGTGGAGGACGTGGTGGGTGAAGTGGTGGGTTTAAGAGTTCAAGCTATTGGTGGGTTTTAAGAGTCCATGATATTGGTGGTTCCAGAGTTCAACAGTCTGATGGCCAGGGGGAAGAAACTATTTCCCATCCTGGAAGTGGAGGCCCGTATGCTGCGGAACCTTTTCCCGGATGGCAGGAGGGAGAAGAGAGTGTGGGAAGGGTGGGAGGGATCATCCACAATGCTGGTTGCTTTGCGGATGCAGCGAGCGGTGAAAATGTCTTGTACAGAGGGCAGAGAGACCCCGATGATCTTCTCAGCTGTTCTCACTACCCGTTGTAGGGACTTGTCTAAGACGTTGCAATTCCCGTACCAGGCAGTAATGCAGCTGCTCAGGATGCTCTCGATGGTTCCTCTGTAGAAGATGGTGAGGATGGAAGGTGGGAGATGGGCTTTCCTCAGTCTGCGCAGGAAGTAGAGGCGCTGCTGGGCTTTCTTTGTGATGGAGCTGGTTTTGAGGGACCACGTGAGGTTGTCGGTGATGTGAACACCAAGAAACTTGGTGCTCTGGACCAACTCCACAGGTGAGGTGTTGATGATAAGTGGAGTGTGGTCCCGACGTGATCTCCTGAAGTCAACAACCATCTCTTTAGTCTTGTCGACGTTCAGAGACAGGTTGTTGGTTCTGCACCAGTCCGTCAGCTCTTGTATCTCCTCTCTGTAAGCTGCCTCGTCTCCACCGCTGATCAGACCCACCACGGTTGTATCATCAGCGAATTTGATGATGTGGTTCGAGCTGTGCTTGGCTGCACAGTCGTGGGTCATCAGTGTGAACAGCAGTGGGCTGAGCACACAGCCCTGGGGGGCTCCTGTGCTCAGTGTGATGGTGTTGGAGGTGCTGCTACTGATCCTGACTGACTGGGGTCTCCCAGTCAGGAAGTCCAGGATCCAGTTACAGAGGGAGGTGTTCAGGCCCAGCAGCCTCAGCTTCTCACTCAGGTGCTGAGGGATGATGGTGTTGAATGCTGAACTGTAGTCGATGAACAGCATTCTGACGTAACTGTCCTTTCTGTCAAGATGAGAAAGGGCCAGATGGAGGGTGGTGGAGATTGCATCGTCCGTTGAACGGTTGGGACGATACGCAAACTGCAGGGGGTCTAGTGAGGAGGGGATCTGGGACTTGATGTGCCTCATGACCAGCTTCTCGAAGCACTTCATGATGATGGGTGTGAGTGCGACGGGACGATAGTCGTTGAGGCAGGAGATGGATGGTTTCTTAGGCACTGGAATGATGCTGGTGGTCTTGAAGCACCTTGGAACAACAATGGTGCTCAGAGAGGTGTTGAAGATGTCAGTGAGAACAACTGCCAGCTGTTCTGCACATCCTCTGAGCACTCGACCTTGAATATTGTCTGGACCGGCAGCTTTCCGTGGGTTGACTCTGAGAAGAGATCTTCTCACCTCGGCTGTGGTCAGACGGAGAATCTGGTCGTTCGGAGGAGGGGTGGTCTTCCTCATTCTCGTGTCGTTCGCTGCATCAAACCGTGCGTAGAAGTGGTTCAGCGCATCTGGGAGGGAGGGGTCACCGTCACAGGCAGGTGGAGATGTCCTGTAGTTGGTGAGGGCCTGGATGCCCTGCCACATGCGCCGTGTGTCACCAGTGTTCTTGAAGTGGCCATGGATTCTCTCTGCGTGAGCTCGCTTCGCCGCTCTGATGGCCCGAGACAGGTTTGCCCTCGCTTTTCTTAGGGCGGCCTCGTCCCCTGACTTGAAGGCCTTGTCCCGGGTTCTCAGGAGTCTGCGCAGCTCCGCGGTCATCCATGGCTTTTGGTTGGGTCGTGTTATGATGAACTTGGAGACAGTAACATCCTCAATGCACTTGCTGATGTAGCCAGTCACTGAAGCTGTGTACTCCTCCAGGTTGATGGAGTCACCGTAGGTTGCAGCCTCCCTAAACATGTCCCAGTCTGTGCGTTCGAAGCAGTCCTGAAGAGCAGAGATGGCTCCTGTGGGCCAGGTCTTTACTTGCTTCAGGGTGGGTCTCACGCGCCTGACGATGGGTCTGTACGCTGGGATCAGCAGCACAGAGATGTGGTCTGAGTGTCCGAGGTGGGGGCGGGGCTCCGCTCTGTACGCGCCGGCCAGGTTTGTGTAAACACAGTCCAGCGTGTTTTCCCCCCTCGTCGCAAAGTTCACATGTTGATGGAATTTAGGGAGAACTGACCTGAGATTTGCATGGTTGAAATCTCTGGCAACAATAAATAATCCGTCTGGGTGGTAGTTTTGGAGTCCGCTGATAATTCCATAAAGTTCAGCGCTGGGTGGGATGTATACCGCCGAAATAAACACTGTAGAGAACTCCCTGGGCAAATAAAACGGTCTGCACCTGACTGTTATCACCTCCAGCAGTGTTGAGCAGTGTACTGAGACCAGCACAGCATTTGTACACCATTGTGTGTTTACGTAAACACACAGCCCCCCTCCCCTACAGTCTTTCCGGACAGAGCGGAGTTTCTGTCCACACGAAACGCGGAGAGTCCGGCGAGCTGGATGGTGGTGTCCGGAACGCTGTCGCTGAGCCATGTCTCCGTAAAAACAAAAACACAGCAGTCTCTGTACTCACGCTGGGTGTTCAGCTGGAGTCATATACAGTCCAGTTTATTATCCAGGGAGCGGACATTGGCGAGGAGGACGGACGGGATAGCTGGTCGGCTAGCATTAGCCTTGAGCTGAGCCCGGACCCCAGCACGCTTGCCGCGTTTCACTGAATTACAGCGGTTCATTACAGCGGTTCACTGAATTACTCTAGTATGCAAAGCAATTTTCCATTTTTTTTATTTGGGATTTCTGAAGAACAACTCTAGGAATGAGAATGCAACTGAGGAATGTTTCATCAGGGACAAATTAGGGAGACACTGTATATGTAGATCAGATACTCTCACTGGTTTTAGTATTCCCTCTGTTTCACTCCATCAAACCCAGGACCCTCTCGCTGTGAGGTGAGAGCACTACCCACTGTGTCAACATGCCATCCCATACAACAGCCCCACCCATCTTCACCATCATTATGAACAGTGCTTCCCTCCATACTGCTATTGAATGGAGCCCAGGTCAGCCAACCAGAACAGAGCTAATTTACATATATCAGTCTTAAAAAGATGGAAAGTGAAACAGGCAATAGCGAGGTTGGCAAATTGTTTGAGTGAAAATAAGTAGATATTCTCTCCTGGGCAGTGGTGGTCTAGTGGTTAGGGATGAGGCTTCAGGATCAGAAGGCTGTGGGCTTGAATCCCAGACCAGTAGGTTGTCCTGAGGTACCGCTGAACAAGGTACCGTCCCCTTCACTGCTCCCTGTGCTTTTTAAATAGCTGTCCCCTGCTGCACGGTGTGTGTGGGTTAAAAGCAGAGGTTGCATTTGGTTGTGGTTCACTGTGTTCTGTGCTTTATAAATATGTTAAGAAAAATAGTCAGGTGTCATAGACAAGAGCACCCAGACCTTTAACCTGAGCTTTGATTATTTAATCATTCTTCAATCATTTTAATAGTAATAATCCTGGAAACAAAACCTCACAAAACCCTAAAAACCCTAAAAACAGTCTTAAGTACTAATGTAATTACATTAGCAGAGCAAAGCAACGGTAACTCTAAGAGTCAATCCCCAAACCACTGTTTAAGTCCCATCCTCAGACTCTTACTGTGTTCCCCAGTGTTTTCCCATCAGAACCTTATTCTCCATTATTTTTTTTTCTTTACAACTCTTGTCATTGCGAGGTCATAGCACAGCACACGTGAACCACAACAAAATTGGACCTCTGCATTTAACCCATGCACACAAACACCATGCAGCAGTGGGCAGCTATTGAAAGTGCCCGGGGAGCAGTGACGGGGACGGTACCTTGCTCAAGGGTACCTCATGGCAACCTACTTGTGAGGGAATTGAACCCACAATCTTCCGATGCGGGGACAACTCCCTAACCACTAGGCCACCGCTGCCCCATTTTTTTAATTTTTCTTTAATTTGTGTTTTGTCTCCTGCCCTCGTTTCTTCTGAACATGAAGCCAAAAGAAAAGTAGGCTTTTCCGGCTCTTAAAAATGTTTCAGGCAGTTTACTTTAATCTTTAATCCTCTGTGAAAATGTACCAACAACATTTCAGAAGTTTTCTTCTCCTCACTACACAGTTATTTTCCAAGAAAGCATTTGCTGGTCATTCTGAAACACTTTTAAAAACGTAATGGATTCACTGCAGAGAAATGACTAAAATTAGAATCGTCACATGAAAATTGAAAAGAATGGACCAATAGAAATGTTACAAACTCATTTAGAATCTTGTCATATTAACATACATTTTGCAGAAATATCTTAGATTTTCCTTGATTTTTTCAACCTGAGCTCTAAGATTGCAATGTTAGGCAGCCAGAATTCATTTTACATTCATACTTTTTGTTTTCTCTTTATGCTTTGCATAAAATGGTACCAGACTGTCCAGGGGTGGTTCTTCTCATGTCTCTGGGATGATACCCTTCAGGGAATTGTCTTATGTACCTTTACTGCCCCCCCCCCCCCAAAAAAAAGTTATAAAACTGAATTTCAAGGACATTTGAGAGGACATTTGACACTGTTTGTTTCTTAATGAAAAATTGCACTTGCAATTTAAAAGTAAAATTAAAGCCCACCAACATCTTTGGCCCCATGTAGAATGATGTGCAGAAGTACTGAGACACCCTTCCATTCTTTGTCACTTGTAGGAAAATAAGAACTGATGCACACGCAAATTCCATTTACAATGCAAAGAGAGTTCTGAGTAGAATTCTAACCTGCTTTAAAGTCCATTTTGACCACCTTTACTATTCCATACAGTCTGAACTCTCCTAGACAAGCTTTCTTGTCATTTCTTTAAGTCGTCTTCAGGCACAGTTCTCCGGGCTTCTTGAAAGACATTCCAGAGTGCTTCTTTGGATGTTGGCTGCCTTTTGTTCTGTTCTCTGCTGAGATGATCCCACACTGCTTCTGTCTGTGAAAATGAAAGTGAGAGCCAAAAACGTCCTGCAGGAAGTCTGGAGAACTGTTCCTCAACAAAACACTGAAAAAGACAAACGTCTGACTCTTTGGGAGCAAAATATGAAGAAATGAGAGAGGGCTCAGGGCGCTTGCTTTGTGGGCAAGGTTCTGGTGGCGCAAAAATGAGGAATGATGAACAAGTTCTAACGGTTAAATATTTAAGCACAGAGAAGTGGTATTTGGGATGTCCCACAAGATGTCCAGTCAGATTTATTTTTTCCTTTCCTGCCTAGTCTGATATTCTACAACACGTTCCTAATAATAATAATAATAATAATAATAATAATAATAATAACAATAATTTTCATTTATATTGTGCCTTTCTCAAACTCAAGGTCACTTTACAGAGCAGAAGATATAAATAAAAAAACAATAAAAAATTAAAACAGTTAACACAAAACACAAAGACAGAGAAACAAACAGCAGAATTAGGAAATCAAGTACAGGGAGAAGTGGAATAGCACAGACTGAATAGATATGCTTTCAACTGAGTTTTGAAGAGGGACAGAGAGGACGTTAGGCGCAGGTTTTGAGGGAGGGAATTCCAGAGTTTAGGGGCAGCAACACCCATGGTAGCTAACCTGAATTTAGGAACTGTGAGTAACCCGGTACCGGAGGAGCGCAGTGAGTGGGTGGGAGTGTATGAATGTAATTCAGTAGTTCAGTGAGGTATGAAGGAGCAGATCCATGAAGGGCTTTAAATGTGATCAGAAGCAGCTTGTACTGAATACGATACAATATGGGCAGCCAGTGAAGTTTGTGGAGAATGGGGGTGATCTGTTCAGATTTTTTGGAGAATGTGAGAACACGAGCTGCAGAGTTCTGTACGTACTGGAGCCTGGCTAATGTTCTAGTTGGGAGACCAAAGAGTAAAGCATTACAGTAATCGAGACGGGACATTATAAGCATGAGCAAGTATTGCTGCATCCTGCAATGAAAGTGATGTGCGGAGACGTGAGATGTTTCTGAGGTGAAAGAAAACATTTTTCACAACTGTGTTTATGTGAGATTCAAATGACAGAGTGGGATCGAATATAACACCTAAATTCTGGACAGTGGGTGAGGTCTTTGACATCAGCCAGGTGGAGAGAGCTGTCTGGTGCACACATGGAGATGAACAATGCAAAGTGAAAGAAAGATGGTGTAAAAAATAACCTACTACACTGTCGGCTACTCAAACAAGCATCAAGCGGTTGTCAATGATGTTTGACCTGTAGTGTTGCTAGTCTCCTGCTGAAAAAAAAGCAAACATTTTAGCACAATAATTTGATGTGGTGTCTATTATCAAATATTGTAAATTTTGATTTTTTGTTCGAATATGAACTCATATTGAAGCGATTTAATTTAGTAGCCTCTGTATTGTTTGACTTTAAAGGAGCCAAACTTTTCAGCTCTTAAGCCTTGTCCTCCATCTCTGATTACTGAACTTATTAGACTGTTTACCCTCCCAAACATTGGTTTTGTGGTGACGTTGTGATTTTCATCCCTAGTAGGCTTTTGCAAGGATAAATGGATTATGTTGCAAAAAATGGAAAAAAATGGAAAGTAAATATCACTTCTCTGGAGGCATCATCACCGTTGTTTTTGTTTGAGTAAGGTTAGGGAAAGGTTGAAGCACAGACACTTTGGGGACACCACAGAGTGACAAAAAGTAAAGAGGACAGGATAGATTGTGACAGGTTAGACAGAGAGTCCAGAGAAAGCAGAGGAAACGTTTGGTCAAGGTTTTGTTGTTAGTGCATTCTGGGCAAATCTGCAAAGTATTAAATGGACAAACCTGTCCAAATCTGGCAGACCAGGCAATCAGCTGTGGCGGCACTCGAGGATGATGTTCCTGATGATTCTAATCAGTGATGAATGTGATTGCAGATATTTTCACAAAAAACTCTTCAATTAGCTGTGAAAAATGTCAGGCCTTCTATTACCACACCCCCACCCATTAGGAAAACCTGCCTCTTGACACTGATTGACCAATCACAGCATAGTAACCTATAAATGCATGAGTGCGCGCCAAATTGTTTCACAAAAAATAGTCACTTTCACTTTCAACCCATCAAATCTCTCAGCCAGTGGCAGCCTTGTATTTAAGGAAGTGATACATCAGATAAAACTCACTCACTCACTCCTTTTCCCCCAGGGTCCAAGTTGCCTAATTTCTCCCAACTTTCCCTCCATTAATTATCAATAGCTGTCGAACTCCTTTGTTTCTATACATCTTCTTCTCATCATTTATTACTATTCATTGAAGGTACGATCAGATTTATCTCCTCCTCCTCCACAGGCTGCGTCTCGGTCTTCACAACTGTTCCTTTCTCGACTCCGGCTTTGGTGAAATATTACCACCAGCTGGCTCTGCTTTCACAGTGTTGTTTATAGCATCAATACCAACACTGTCCCGATCATTATGTTTAAGGATTCTAATTCTGGTCACAAGCATTAGCAGTGCTGCAGTTGAGCCCAGTGGGCCTCAGTCCAAACAGATTTTTTATTAGCTTTCCCCAAAGTAAGGGATTAATATTGTGTAGGAACATGATTTAAGCTCAAAACTCACTTATGAGCTTATTTAATACAGTCGTGTAATTCTGATAGCGGGTCAGCCGACTCAAGAACACTGAGAGCATAAACAACGGAAAACAGCAGTTTATTGCACCCTGACACATTTTATCTGTATAATCAATTAGACACTCTGACCAGTCGCAGTGTTTTGCCCATGTGCACTGTCCTGACCAAACACAGCTTCAGAAGCTCCAATAGGTGATTCAAGAGGATGTCTAAGTCAATAAAAGGCAAGTAATTCTGTGTCAGTTATGCAAGGAGTTTAAGCAGCGCAAGAATATAATCACAATACTAGAAATCTGTCATGCTGAACACCATTCTCTGTCCTTTTATCTCTTAAGCAAAATGGGCTGATATACACAAGCTATACAAGCTGTTTACATTGTGTGTGTGTATCTCAATATGTCTGCACAGGTGTTCCGGGGAAGCGTAATGAGCTCTATTATGAGTGCTGTAAAGAGCCCTACCCTGACGTGACGTTCACGGTGACTATGCGTAGACGGACGCTGTACTACGGGCTGAACCTGCTCATCCCCTGTGTGTTAATCTCAGGCTTAGCACTGCTGGTGTTCCTGCTGCCCGCAGACTCTGGAGAGAAGATCTCACTGGGTAACACACACACACACACACACACACTTAACCCTAAGTAGTCCCCCTTATTTTATTACGTACATATTATACGTCACATGAAAGTAATCACTGAGAGACACCCAGATAGATAGATAGATAGATAGAGGCAGGTTGATGAAAGACAGACAGGTGAGTGGATATGAAAGAAAGATAAATTTGATATTTGACAGCCGTTTAATCATCCTTTACTTTTTTGTCATTTCTTGACATAAACTGGAAGAAGGTTTAAAAATCTTTGAGGCCATTTGATGGAGGATGTAACTCTTACTCGTGTAATGAAAGATGTAAAAACAAAGATTTATAACTGGAGAAAAAGCAACAGCAGCAGATCTACACTGCTGTGGTTAAAATCCTAATCAGCACATCAGTGGCTGTCAAATATCAGTAATGGACATTCACTCAGTCTGAAGAGAACAGCAGTGCCACCATCACTCACTCACACACACACAAACACACACACTGTACCCTTACCCCTGGGGTATTTATTTTATTACCATCTGTACAGATTGATGTCAGGTGTAAAAGCATACCATCAGGACAACACTTCTTCACTTCTTTCTCTCTCTGTCCATCAGGCATCACCGTGCTGCTCTCGCTGACCGTCTTCATGTTGCTGGTTGCTGAGATCATGCCGGCCACATCTGATTCGGTTCCTCTCATAGGCACGTGTCTGACTCTTCTATAAACTGTGCTGAACATGTTATTAAAACCTGCTCTGATTTTCTTTTAACACATTAGGGATCTTCAAAACAGACTTTCTTCCCCTTTTACCCAAAAATCATTCAGTTGTTTAGTGTGTGGGGTTTGCTTCATGCACTGGAGCTCCAAGTGTGGAAAAGTCATGGAAACGTCCAGAATGCAAAACACATGGAATAAAGTACAAGTGCCATTAATAAAAAAGAGCTTCACCACTTATCCTGCCTCCTGCAGCTTCCAGACATCAGACAAGTATATTTAACAATATTCTGCAGCGTTTGATGAAAGCCATCAAGAGGTAAACCAGCCAAAGAGACAGAGACCAAGAGACTCGCCAACCTCTCCCTCCCACTGTGAAATCCAGCGGCAAGTGCTTGTGAAGATTCTATTGAATTTGTGCACCTGTTAGCTGCGGATGTGACACCTCAACTCAATCATTTTGGCCTTTTGGAGATTTCTTTACTATTCAGTTCATTTACATTAGGAACTATTCATTTACAGTGCGTCGGGTTTGTAGCCTTGTAACTCCAGTGCTAAAGTTTGCCTCTGTTTTCATGTCTGCTGAGATTTTCACAATTGTGTGTGTGTGTGTCTGTGCGCGCGCAGCCCAGTACTTTGCGAGTACAATGATGATCGTGGGCTTGTCGGTGGTGGTCACAGTCCTGGTTCTGCAGTTCCACCATCACGATCCTCAAGGGGGGAAAATGCCCAAATGGGTGAGTGTAGAAATGTTTTTTTTCCTTTTGCAAAGCAACACTGATGATCATAAGCTATTAGCTTCAGTCCCCAGTGTTGCCACAGCCATGCATGTCTGGAACTCCATGTAAAGAAGTGTCTCTCTCTTTAGAAGACGTGGAGGCACAACTGGCATTCAATACTCTCGTGTTGAGCTGTCCAGTAATTAAATCTCTGCACGGTGATGATAGTGTATAACCTTGTAATTCAACATACACTCCATTAATACAATACTTAAAGTGGACCGACATACTAGATTGCTAGTATACCCAAGGGGGTTGGGTAGCCAGTCGACCTTGGACCCTCAGAGGTTTTTTTCTCCACACAGAGGAGTTTTTGGTTCCTCTCCTCTGTAGTCTTCTGGCTTTAACTTCTAGTACTATAACCGATGTCTGCCATCTATGTAAAGTACCTTTGGGCAACTCTGTTGTGAAAGGCGCTATACAAGAATAAATGTAACTGAATTTAATTTTGCAGTCCAGCAACAAGCATGGAGGTGGAAAGTTCCCGAATAAGGAAGTGGCACTGGATGACAGTTACACACGGTTAATCAGGTCCCGTCCATAAAATGTTAATCTCCTTTTCAGCTCTTATTAGGGAAAAAAAAGTCTCCTTCACAAGTCCGGCCGGCTGGTGTTTCTTATTTAGCTCAGACCCACTGGGAGCTGCCTACGCCAAGACAGGTCTGAATCTTTAAACAGAGCAAGGCTCGCAGAGGGCCACACACACACTTCCTC
This sequence comes from Hepsetus odoe, assembly GCA_017165825.1. Lineage (NCBI taxonomy): Eukaryota > Metazoa > Chordata > Actinopteri > Characiformes > Hepsetidae > Hepsetus > Hepsetus odoe. Next base: position 23,957,368 of record CM029377.1, read on the forward strand.
CATCTGCCTAAAACGGCCGCTACCCAGTAGGGCTCTGTTTGGCAGCTTGAGTGTGTGTGTGTGTGTGTGTGTGTGAGTGTGTGTGTGTGTGAGTGAGTGAGAGAGCCAGACAAAAAGAATTACAGCAGAACATGACCCCCATCACCATACCATGATTTTTTAGCAGCAGCAGCTGCTGTTTTGTTATTGTACAGCTTTAGTGGTGACTGGTCGACTTGGCAAGACCTGGTGAACTGAAACATCGCAGCATCTACCTGCAGCTTTTCCCGAAATAAACATATATTAACATTTAGGAAGGGTCGTTCTGAAAAGCATGATTTACCTTAAAGGCTACCCTCATCAGGAAGTGTAGAAACAATGAACAGGTAAAAAGTCAGTGAAAGAAAATAGATGTATAGAATAATAGTAATAATAGTAGATGTTATGATGCTACCATTTATAAACGTCTATCCCAACAAGCGTCCACTGCTATTACATTTTCAGGGGGAAAATCGACCAAATAAGCCTTGAGTGTCAATGTAGGTTAATACTGGATGTTGTAAAAGACTGCAGCTTTAAGAATGTTACCCCATAGTAAAGATACTATTCCTATAAAGAGTACCTTTAATAAGGACTTCATAACACATGCATAAGCATTTAATTAAGCATTAATAAAGCAACATTTTGTTATTATTGGGGCCCAGGATCAGAGGTTCATGGGTTTGAAACCCAGACCAGTAGGCTGCCCTGCGGTACCCTTGAACAAGGTACCGTCCCTGTCACTGCTTCCTGGACGCTTTAAATGGCTGGCCCCTGCTGCACGTGTGTTGGATAAATGCCGAAAATGCATTTCGTTGTGTTTCAGTGCTCGCCTCTAGCCATTAGGCCACAGTTGCCCCAGTGGTCATAGGTCACCTCAGTCTTATGTAGGTGCTGTGGAGCCCTAATTAATGGGGACAGTAGTGAGAGACACCTAACAGATGGATGAAAACAGGAAAATGAGAGATTTGACCAAAGTGATGCTGATGTTTCATGTGCTGCTCATTTGTTGCTCAACATCAGTAACCTGACTGCAGCTTCTACTTCTTCTCCTCAGGTGCGGGTGATCCTGCTAAACTGGTGTGCCTGGTTTTTGAGAATGAAGAAGCCTGGTGAAGAGCGTAAATCAGGGTATAAATACACCCACCCGCCCCTGCACCACGCCAGCGCCAGCAGCATCCAGATGGGCGCTGTGCCCGGACAAGCTTCCTCCTCTTCGGCCAGCTCAGCCACCAATGGCCATATGAACCTCTACTTCGGGTACCACTCTATGGACAGCGCCTGCTGCCCGGCCAGCAGCGACTCAGGCATGTCCTGTGGTGTCGGCGGTGGCCGACCCACCGGAGGATCTCCAGGTCATGAGCAGCAGCGAGGAGAGATGGTGGTGGGGGCAGGAGAGAGGGAGATCCAGCGCATCCTGGCTGAGGTGCTGTACATCTCTCAGCGTTTCCGTGCTCAGGACGAGGCCGAGGCAGTGTGCAGCGAGTGGAAATTTGCTGCTGCAGTGGTGGACCGTCTCTGCCTCGTCACCTTCTCGCTCTTCTCCATCATCTGCACCTTCACCATCCTCATGTCGGCGCCCAACTTCATCGAGGCTGTCTCCAAGGACTACACATAATCACGCATGTGTATCACTATCCTCGCAATCCTTGCTTTGATTTCTTGTTTTTGTAGATAAATTAGATGTGCTAGAGAAGAGAGGAAAAAAAACAAAAAAAAAAAAAACCCACTACCACCACCACATGACTGAGATCTGTTGTGAGCTGTTTTAATGTGTATGAGTCAACTCGAACTGTGAATCAGTGAAATTCAGGATGAATCACTGAGATGTGTCAGATGATTCAGTCTGAATGAGAGCATTGGGGTCACTGTCAATCATCGAGTTACTGAGATTCAGTGTAAGCATGAGTCAGGGGAGAAAAGAGTAAGAATCGGTAAGATTTGGCCTGAGTTGCTGGGATTCAGTTTGAATGTGAGATGAGTGTTTCTGAGCCGTGTGAATGGACGATTGAGTCTCAGATGGTGTCTACTGCCAAAGTCAGCTCTCTCCTGGTCATTTTTTTTTTTGAGAAACATGAAGAAATATTGACAAAATGGGAAGAAAAAAAAAAGAGAGACCAAACTGAGTGTATTTTTCAATCCTAGTTACTTCTCAGCAAGTGTATAGACCTTTCTGAGAAGCTTCTGGATTTTCTTTTCTTGTGGCCGCCCACTGTAGCGTCTCTCTGGAGCATGCGTGGTGCAGTAGTGTATTGAGTGTAATACTGACACTCTCTTTGCCTCTCCATATACTGCTACCCAAACACTGTGCGTTTGATAAGCTTCTCCCACCTCACAGCTATGTATTCACACTTTTGTTGTTGCGGTTTAGGTTTTATCGATTTGCCACTCAGTCACTGTGCTAATGTAGAAATGTACTCCTGGTCTGAGAAAGCTTTAAGTTTGAGTGCCATGATTATTGCTGGAATGAAAACCTTGAAACGTTGCTTCTTAAAGCCTGTTGTGAGGTTTACTGGTAGTTTACTTTACCACTGAATATCATTTGTGAAGCTACACCAATAAGCTACATCAATACTTATAAAGGTTTATTCCAACAAGCCTCCACGCTGTCGTTACACTTTCAGGGGTGAAACTGATGAAAATAGCCTTTATGACCTTTATTGGAAGAAAGCTTTATAGATGTTTTTGTAGGTTTAGGCAATAAAAAGTTATGTAGCTATCATGTAGCCGAATGAACAATATTGTTTAAGTTCAAATTTGCCTGCTTGCTTTCATCACCTCACCGTCATGGTTCGGTGTTTAGCTGGGAAAGTAAGAGGCCAAACACTTCCTTTCTGTGTGGTTAGATTTATGGTTCTTCATTAATTATATTGCATTCTTTTAGCTTCTGTCACTCCATCCTCTATCGATGTGATGAGCGGCGACAACCAGGGTGGCGGAAACTGAAAGACCGAGAATGCGAGAAGAGTTTCAGTCGTGCAATCAGGAGCGTGTGAAGGGATGTTGTCTGGTGTACCTGTAGCCGATCTGATATTTTTATGTAAAATGTACTTCTGTGTGTAAAATAACAGCACTGTGGTTAAAGTACGGTACTTCACCTGTAGCTTGTGTTGTGCTCCGACCTTATTCGTTGTCTTATTGTCAAGTGTTTTGCTTTCGCGTTTTCTCTGTCCCCGGTTTGTGCCGTCGTCTTCACGATATGTACAGAGATTATGTAAACACCATCAACTAAGTCATTTTAATAGAAAATATAGATTTTAAACAAACCTCAATAAAAAAACCAAACAAACAAAAAAAAACCCTCAACCTGATTCATTTCCTGATTGCTCAACCACTTCAGCCCAGGATTTTCTCAAGAATATAAAGAATGTCACTAACGAGTGCCAATCACTGGTGCTTGGTTTAGAAGAAATGTGAGGTTTATTCGCTTTTCAAAAACTGCACTTGTGAGACAGTGAAGGCACTGCTGTGAAGAAGGTCCAAGAAGTGGAGAAATGAAGTAGAAAGCAGTGTCGGTATTACAGCAGCTCACTCACTGAGCTGGCAGAGCAGTGCCGATGCTTTGGAGATCCAGTAGTCACTGAGCTTGTTGGATGGCAACAGCACTGTCACCACAAAATTAGTGGAGTGTCCTGAAAGACGGAGAGAAACACAGCAGCTACATTACAACAGTTCAACAGTAGCCTGATCATGGATGGATGGATAGATGGATGGTTGGTGTGATTCTGCGATAGTTTAAAAGAGTAAAACTTAAATTCTTCAGAGAAATGCCATAATAGATCAATATTATGATCTAATAACAGATTGTTATAGAATCTCAATATATCTCCTTACATCGAAGGAGGACTCACAGCATGCCGTGCCTCCTGGATGATCCCAGTATGGGAGAAACAGGTGACATGTTTAACGCCTCTGTGCTCATACCTGTGGTGGAGAGCGTGCCAGCTCTGGCTGAGGTTTTGTAGAGCGGCGCTTGGTACAGCAATGGATCAGGTACGTAGTTCCGCTGTGGCTCAAAGTGCACCACTGGCAGCATGGGGTTCATCACCCGCGGCAACGCGTCCTCCATCACCATCTTTTCGTCATCCCAGCGACTGGAGTCCATGAACATCCCATGCACCAGAACCCCATCCTCCATGGTGGGCAGCTGCAGGGATTCATCAGCCACTGATTAATGAAGAATACTTACAAACTATCAAAATAAATAAATTAATTAAATAAATATAAAAATTTTAAAAAATCAACGTTCAATTGAGCTGCAGTTTAACTGAATGGTGCTTTTGCGGGTGTGCAAAAGCACCATTCATATCTTTACATTTACATAAATCTGTACAAACGGAACTATCGAGGACAAATCTTCAGTGGAACACAATTTTACGATATTCTATTGCCTTGACTCTAAACACTCCGGACTTTATTCTCCAGTGTAAATATGCACTTCTCCTAAGAATGGCGTTTCTAATAAAGCAGCAAATGAGTGGGCACACAAGGAGTGTGTGCCCCTGGACTAACCTCCTGATCCTGTTCAAGCTCCGCACCAGGGCTGAGGCCCTTCAGTGCCTCCGTGATGACGGCTTGGTCTCGGTAGGTGGGGAACACATTGAAACGGAAGTTCAGTTCGTCTATGGGCAGGTTGTACTTGCGTGCATGGTTCTGCAGTGCACCTACCGTGCAGGACACAGGCCATGTTTAACGCGACGTTTGTATCAGTAATGAGGCAGAAAAAACATTTAAGAAATGCCCACCTGTGAGAAAACCCTGAGGGAAGAAGAAGCCAGAGATCCAGAAAGACTTGGGCTGCCCTCTCGTCACCCAGCTCTGCAGGGACACAAACGGAGAGTGATGCGTGATCAGCTTTGGCTTTGAGGGACCATGGAGGAGCTTCACTTCCCTTTACACTTAATATAACGTCCAGCATGCTATACGGCATATGCCTATCGAGCTTTTTCTCAGCAGGGTTTCACAGGCAGGGGCAGCGGTGGCCTAGTGGTTAGGGCGTTGGCCCTGTGACTGGAGGATCGGGGGTTCAAACCCCTTCCCAGTAGGTTGCCCTGAGGTACCCTTGAGCATGGTGCCGTCCCCATCCCGCTCCTCCCTGCGATGGGCTGGCGACCTGTCCAGGGTGCGTCCCCTGTCCTCGCCCTGTGTGCGCTGGGTTGGACGCCAGCACTCCCCCGCGACCCCGTTTGGGACAAGCGGCAGATAATGGATGGATGGTTTCACAGGCGCAATAAAAAGGTGCTTTTTGCCACCAGAGGATGTTCTAACGGGCAACAATCACTTCTGGTTCAACTCCTATCTGGGACATAAAGGAAATCTGACTTGCTAAATAGACCCCCTTCGTCTTCAGGCAGGACTTTTCAAACTACCACAAGTGTGTGTTCCCAGCACACGACCTTCCTCTGAAATTACCCGTCACTGTTTACGTCCCATGATGAATCAGTCCAATCATGCAAGATGCTGGACATGTTATTAGTTCCTGCAGATTAAAATGTGAGAAGGGCTTAAACACGTTAAGCAGGTAATGATGCATCATCACATCACCATTAATCTCTCCTGGTGATTCACTGGCCTTTTCAGAGGTTGCACACAAGGCTTCCACGTCATTCCATTTAATGACGCCACATGTCAGGACATGTTTATGACATGATTGATGTTATGTAGCAGTGTTGCCCCAAAATACATGGAATAAGCGAAATTATCTGTGGAATAAGACTCCATTCTTCTTCCTCTTCTTTTGGCTGCCCCCAACACAGTGGCTCATTCATCTCTATTTCTTCTGGTCCTCTGCATCTTCCTCCTTCAAACAGACTCCCTGCACATCCTCTCTCACCATAAACCATAAACCTCCTCTTTGGTCTTCCTCTTTTCCTCTTTACTGGCAGCTCCATCTTCAACACCCTGCTCCCGATATAATCCTCGTCTCTCCTCTGGACATGTCCAAACCAACAAACCATCAGCCAGCCTTGACAATTTAAACAGGGCATGTCCATTGTTTCAGTTAGTAAATATTCAAAACAATCCAACACTTCTTAATATTCCTGATCGTTTTTGGTGGGAGCGACTGTTCAGGATTTGAATTTGGCTCTTGGCGTGTGATGTTTCTTATTATGCAAAATGAAAATCTTACCAGTTCTGCACGTCATTTGGTTTGGAAATGAACAAAGCAATGGTGAGAGGTGCAGAATGGACTCACAGAACGGAACGTGAAGGCCAATTCAATACATGCTGAATTACATAAATAGAATAAACCACTCAGCAGAACAACGATACACTGCTATTGGCTGACGAGGAGGTTCATCAGGAGTGCAATGTGTCTCTCTGAGTGTACTGTTGGAAGAGGTTTCTTACCTCACTACTCTCAAACACAAACACACACACACTGCACTAAGCCAATGTTCTCTCAGTCAGTAGCCCAGCCTTTTCACCATTACAATATGCTTCATAATGCATGCACTCATATGAGTGCTCTGTGTCTGTGTGTGTGTGTGTGTGTGTGTTATATAAGGGAATAGTCCAGACCACATTAGAGCACATTCAGTCACATTCAACACAGAGATGAGAGCAAACTGGGGGTGTATGTGTATGCATAAATATACAAGAAATCTTTGAGTGTGAAGTGTTGAAAGAATAATATGTCTGTGATACAAACACAAACACACACACACACACACACACCCACACCCAAACAAATTAATATTTGGAAAGTGACAGGATGGATGATCTGGTTATGGGATAAATGAATGGATTATCCACACACTGCAGCCCTCCCACATGTTCAACGTGTTGATCTTGGGATTCTTTGGGTGTTTGGGAGCTGACATTGGGAAGTGGGAGGAGTTTGTGAAGTAATAATGGGATCAAGAGTGCCAGTGACCAATACCGAAACAGGCTGGAGTTTAGCAAGGTCCAGTGACAAGGTGAGGGGTTCTAAATGGCTTCAGGATGAAGAGCGCACAATATCTTCTCCCTAGAACGCTTCACCAGTTCCCAGTTCCTTGTGTTGACACCCCACCATGGTTTAATAAGCTCACTGCTCTAAAACAAGGTGTTGGGGTTACCTGTACAAACGCAGTGCGCAGGGTGAGATCTCGAACCCAGCTCCCCAGAGGCTTAAGTGAGGGATAGGCTGCATTGGCCCAGTGCTGAGGAACCTGATTATTCAAAAAACTGCTGTAGATCTTCTCCATCTCCTCTGACATCACCACCAACCCTGCTATAGCCTTCTGTAGAGTGCGCAGAGACGCCTACAGAAAAACACAAAAAAAAGGAAAAGATTTCAGCTAGAAAACAGAGAATGCAGTGCTAATCCAAACCATCAGGTAGATTCTTCAGCCACGTTCCTGAGGGAACCTCATTCTGCAAAGTTCAGGATGCTTCAGTCCATTATTAACCTCTTTGTATGCCGGAATCCTCCATGTAGATCAGCACCAAACTCACCCGAGTGCCAGATCGGATGCTTAGTTTAGTGCACCTTGAATATGATTAAAAACTACTATTGTTTAGATTCACTCAGTGATGTATCCAGAACCTTCAGAAGGTCTACGTGAAGTTTTTTTAGATTTCCTCACAGTGGCTCAGACCAGCTGTCAGTCATTCTACAATATTTGCAGAGAGTAAATACCCGTTAAAGCATGATCTCCTCGTATAGTTTCTCAGGAGAATGAAGAGGCTGTGCAGGTCTACATAATTTATACATTCTGATCAGACCAACTGAATCCTGCTACATATGATCTTCTTCAACACACTCACCTTTACAACGCGCAGCAGGATGTTGAAGCGGTCCACCTCCTGTCCCAGCACGGTGGTCAGAGAGTTCACTCGGCCATTAACGGCTCGCACAAAAAGACTCTCGGCCGCGTCGTCCATGTCCAGCTTCTCTGGAATCACACACACACAGCACGTCTGCAACAAAAACAATGACTGCAGACGTCTGTCTGTCTCTCCGAAGGTCAGGTCATTCCACAGCAGTCTTACTGAAGCAGTACACAGCCACTGACTCGTTCACATGGCTTATGTAAGGTCCCCTGTGTGGAGTATAAACATGATGGTGCGAAGGTGATGGGAGACAGCGTTATGGCAGACGTTAACAACAGTCTGGGGTCAGGGAAGGATAGTGGAGCTCTCTTCCTATTAAATTTTTCCTATTAAAAGCACTTTTATGTGCTTTCCATCCTCTTTCTAAACACATTTTTATGTGTTTTCCACTCTTTTTCCCCAGGACATTATCCTCTTTTCTTCAGTCAAAAGGAAGTTTTTTTCATTATTCACTTGTTTTTCCATCACCTGCACTACAAATTAACACTCACTGATGGGTTTAGAAAGCAAATACAATGAAGAAAAGTCTCACAATAAACTGTTTCCCCCTCTAAAGTGAAAAAAGTGAAAAAGTGAAAGTGACTACCCTTGTCATTGTGAGGTCACGGCACAGCACACATGAACCACAACGAAATTGGACCTCTGCATTTTACCCATGCACACTCAAACCCGTGCAGCAGTGGGCAGCTATTGAAAGCGCCCGGGGAGCAGTGATGGGGACGGTACCTTGCTCAAGAGTACCTCAGGGCAACCTATTGGGAAGGGGTTTGAACCCCCGATCCTCCGATCATGCGGCTAACGCCCTAACCGCTAGGCCACCGCTGCCCCGACACCCTAAATGTAGACAAGAGTCGCTGGTGCAGGTTAGCAATGATATAATTTAGTGGCGATTCAGAGGTTCACTCTCACCAGGGATCCTGGCAAGGATGGAGTCTGCAAGCTCTTGGACCACCTCATCATTACTCTTAGCCCCTCCAGCTGCCGAGGAGCGCGGCTGCACCTCCAGGATGGTGCTGATCACAGTCAGTGTCTCCTGCCTCTGTGATGAACAAAGCTGAGTGAGTCATGGACCGGAAGCTGCAGGTGAGGTGTTGGAAGGCAGGCACATCATCCTGTTCCTTAGTTACTCTGTGTCACTTGAACTGGTACAAGCCACTTTCAAAAGAGTTTGATGTAAGGTGGTGTTTGGGTATGAAAACGTATGAAAGCAATCACTTGATAAGGTTGTGATTTACCTGGAAAACCAGATTAGCATTCTCATGCATGCCAAAGATTTCAGGGTCGTCGATGATGGGCAGATTCTCAATGTAGCTGTTATACTCCTTCAGACTATCTGATTCAGGAGCAAAGTAGATCCCTGAGAAAGACAGGAGAGAGTCGTGTGTGTGTTTAAAGATCATATAGTAACAGTGTTTGTATGACAGAATGTGAAAAGACACATTTTACAGAATGCTGAGAGCTCCAATCCCACATCAGTTCCTGTGTATTCATTTTGGTGAATATAATTTGAGTCTATCATCTCATATTCACGCTTCACCTCTTTTATATCTATTGAACGTTTACCATATTCTGTCCATTTTGTGCAGCTGGGCATGTGTGCTGCTCTCCATGGTGCTGAAACTCAACATTAAAAATAGCTCCGCAGACTCTCATTGGTGAGACCCTCCCAAGGTGAACTAGAGAATGACTGGGACATCCATAATCATTGGGTGGTTCCTAACTTTGTGGGGGGGAATATCTCGCTCCAGACCTTTGGGAAGTCTTACAGTCCTTGATGATTGTATGAAGATGTTGATGAGCAACATTTTGAGCTTGGCTTACTTACTTACTTTATTACAGAACTGGCATTGTTTTTGAGCTTTTACAGGTGTCAGATTTTACAGATACCAGGCCATGTCTGTCTGAAATAGCCAAAGAACAAAACCAGTTTAGTTTAGTTTTTGTTTTAAGTTTAGTTTTACTTTTAGTGTATTTTTTTTTTTTTTTAGTTTAGTTTAGTTTTAGGTTAGTTTTTAGTTTAGTTTTAGTTTGAACCTTTGAGATTACTGTGTTACTGGACATTGTTTGGCCATCACAGATTTAATATAAAGGGTATAAAATATATTCTGCATGTGTTATTTATGGCTTTTAACAAACATGACAGACGTATATTTTAGGTTTGAGACATATATTTTACATTTAGGTTTGTTAAGTGCATAAACTTTTTTTTTGATTCCCAGGATAGACCCCTCTTGTTCATCTCTATCTATCACTGTCACCATGGAACTCATTGTCAGTGGTATATCTAGAATTTCCAAAAGTCTAGAACCATATTTTTTTTCCATGTTGGAAGTCAGAAAGCTTAGCTGATTCTAAATCCTGACAGTGAAGCATCTATGTGACTCTCCATATCCGTATCCAGAACTGCTTCTCCTTTTCTTTCCATGTTAACAGCCTTGGAGAGGCTCAAGGTTGGCTTGTACAGCTGCACATGCAACCAATACACCGCCTGAATATTGAATGGATGTTAATAATGTCACAAGTTTGTGAAGCGATCAGGTGTTCACGCCTCAATGAAGTGACAGGTCTGGGAATGGCAGCATTCCTACTCAGGAGAGAAACAGAAATTACAGGAAAAACTGTGTGTGTGTGTTTACAGTACATTTCCAACAGAAAAAAAAAATAAAGCAAAACTAATCCACAGTTTCTGAGAGTAATGAGATTAGAGATTCCATCTCATTAGGAGATCTCATTAGGCTTGGATTGAAGCCCTCAATGTGTAGGAAAAGGAAAGAGAAACTAAAGGGCTCGGCCAAGCGTGGCACATTTATGGCAGATGCAACCTTCAGTCTGTCAGGCCTCCATTTCACTTGTTCTTTATTTCTCATTGTACTCATCTCTGATTTAATATGCAACTGACATGCATAAAGTGGAAAATGGGCATAATTACTTAGTGGTGATAAATAACCCTATAACCCTGTGAGAGTGTGTTGAGAGTGTGTGTACCTGATGCAGAATACTTGTAGCCCTCCTCCAGAGTCGGCAGGGAGAAGAAGCTTTTGAGGACGGTTCGCAAACAGCGCTGATCCCATGCGTCTGTTACTCTCCCACCATATGTAATTTCCCCTACACACACACACATTTCAGTCTGTTGCATCAGTGACTGACACCTTTCCAGGAATTAATGAGACATCAGTGTCACTGAGAAAAAGTTCACCACTTTCATCATGTCATCACGTCTCTTTACGACTGTGGCCTGAATGGAAATCACATCACCACATCGTCAGCTTGAGGGAGCACATACTTCTGCACCACTGCTCAACATCAGAGCGTATTTTTAGGCCATTGTCAGCTTTTAGGGGTTAAAACGATTCCTTAGGTTTAAAAAATACAAAATATGCCAACCTAAATTAAAGTTTCAACTGATTTAGATAAAACCCACCACCAAGTTTCACTTTTATACCAATAAAAAAAAAAGTATAAAATACTTTCATTTTCATGTGAAAATTCTCTAGAGGAGTGTTTGACAGCACACATTTGGTTTTTATCAGTTCTCCTAGAACTGTACATTGTCCTCTTGAAGCTGTACGATATTTGAAAGTGAAAGTGACTATTCTTGTCATTGTAACAGCACACCGTGAACCACAATGAAATTCAACCTCTGCTGTTCACCCACACACACCGTGCAGCAGGGGGCAGCACACGGGGAGCAATGATGGTTTTTTTGAGTTAAAGCATCAAAAGTTCTAATTCTATTTTAACATTTTCTAACCCTCCAAGGTAGCAAACAGAAACCATTTTTGCAACACTGGAGGTATAGAAGAACTCAAAGAAAGAGGAAGAGGCAGAGAAAAATACTCCATCTCCCCCGATATCGCTCACAAGCACATTTCCATCCCGTTAAATACAGCCATCCATCTTTCAGCTGCCTTTTATACAGTTGCACAAACTCACACTGACCACTATCGTTCCACTCTGCTGCATAAAACACCTCATGTCACACCACGCACGCACGCACGCACACACACGCACACACCCTTCCTTTGGTCATGGATGAGGGATGGGAGTGACAATGCGGATCGATGAATTACAGCATGAATAATTCTCACCTAAACAAGCATTTAAACAAGAAATACACACACACACACAAACACACCGGTAATGTAGATGAGAGCGTCCCAGGGGATTTGGCCGGCCTGACAGTATAGGTTTAAGTTGAGTAGAGCAAACTCCCTGTCACTGTCATTGAACTCATAACAAATGTTCCAACCCAGAGGCCCAAACTTCTTCCTTTCCTGTGCGCACACACACACACACACACACACACGCGCACACACACACACACACACACACACACACAGAGAGAGAGAGAGTAAAGACACCATTCTTTCAGTAAGATGTTTTGCAGTAATGAAGCAATACATGTTTAAATGAGTGAATCAGTAAGACTCTTCCACACAGATAGATCCAGGCTGAGAAGATGCAGCTGGGGGCTCGTTCACTGATCAGCCCAGAAAGAGGCTGAAAGACAACTGGGCTTTGAATTAAAGTCCCTTTTATCACTGCAGTTCTTCACTCCCTGTCCCTGCTTCTGGACAAACCATCCAAAACAAGGAGTTCTGCTGCACCGACCGATCCAAAAAGATTTTGTTCAAACAGTAAATAAGTGAATGAGTATATTAGAGGGAAAGCTCAGGTTGGACATTTTGGAGACAAAGTTAGAGAAGTGAGACCACGTTGGTTTGGACATGTCCAGAGCTGCAGGGAAAGAAGAAGAGGAGGTTTATGGATGTAATGAGAGAGGAAATGCAGGTGGTTGCAGTGAAAGAGGAAGATGCAGAGGACAGGAAGAAGTGGAATCAGATGATGCACTGTGGCGACCCCGAAACGGGAGCTTATCTGCAATTTGTGACCAATGAGCACTTTATATTAGCTGGTTAGTAAAATCAAACAGCTAAAACATGACGGCACATCACTGAACATAATAAGCTAACCACAAACAGGAAACACAACAGGAAACAATGTCTGGCAACCACTAGCAATGTGGCTACTGTGGAAACAGTACCATCTATCTACAAAGCAAAAATGTCACTTCACATATTACAATTATCAATAACTAAAATGTGAAACGATAATCTATAATTATAAACTTTTTGTAACTTTCTGCAACTACGTGCAGGCACTCAAGCCCCTGGATCCTGACCTGTATGATTGCGTGGAAAAAGCACATTCCAAAGATGATCTTCCTCCACTTTCTTCCAAGGATGTGCTCCTCAAAGAAGCTGCTGCTGATCTCAGAGAAGGCTCGTCGCACGTTGGCGCGAAGCCCCTTCGGAGGTTCGTTAGTCACCTAGAAAAAAACATAAGCGCTTCAAGAAGTCTGTTGGATTATATCGTGGTAAGAAAAAGGGGTTTTGTACAAGAAAATGAGCATTGGTGAGGCCCATCAGACGCTCGAATGGTTGTAAAACCCTTCATGAAAAAAATATAAATGGACTCAGAATAAGTAAACACAGAAACCAGCCACTAGGGATGCACAAGCCAGTGTATTTCTTCGTGCCGGTCCCAAGCCCGGGTAAATGGGGAGGGTTACATGAGGAACGGCATACGGTGTAAACCTTTGCCAAGTCAACATGAGGACAACGATACAGACTTCCATACCGGATCGGTCGAGGCCCGGGTTAACAACAACCACCACCAGTGCTGTTAGCCTACAGGGTGCTGGTGGAAATTGGACTACTGTTGGCAAAAGGAGAAGAAGAAATAGAGGAGGAAGGCATGTCCAGATGGAGAATGAGAGAAAAAAGGGGAGGAGAGTGGAAGTGAGGGTAGGGACTTTGAATGTTGGCAGCATGACTGGTAAAGGTAGAGAATAAGCTGATATGATGAAGAGAAGAAAGGTTGACATTTTGTGTATGCAAGAGACTAGATGGAAGGGTAGTAAGGCCAGGTGTATCGGAGGAGGGTTTAAACTGTTCTACCATGGTGGGGATTGAAGGCGTAGGTGTTATCCAGAAGGAAGAGTGTGTGGAGAGTGTTTTGGAGGTGAAGAGGGTATCAGGGAGGGTGATGAGTTTGAAGCTGGAAGTTGAAGAAGTGATAATGAATGTTGTTAGTGCTTATGCCCCACAAGTTGGTTGTGAGATAGAGAGAAAGAAGAATTCTGGAGTGAGTTAGATGAAGTGATAGTGTACCCAGGAGAGAGAGAGTGATGATTGGTGCAGATTTTAATGGTCATGTTGGTGAAGGGAACAGAGGTGATGAGGAGGTGATGGGTAGATATGGTGTCAAGGAGAGGAATGCTGAAGGTCAGATGGTTGTCGATTTTGCAAAAAGGAGGGAAATGGCAAGAAGAATGGCAATGTACAAGAAGATGAACTGCAGGGCAAAGAAAGCAGTGGTGAAGGCTAAAGATAAGGTGTTTGGTGAATTGTATGATAGGTTGGACAGTAAAGAGGGAGAAAAGGATCTTTACTGATTGACTAGACAGAGAGACAGATCTGGGAAAGATGTGCAGCAGGTCAGGGTGATTAAAGATAGAAATGGAAACGTACTCACAGATGAACAGAGCGTGTTGAGCGGATGGAAGGAATACTTTGAGGGGCTGATGAATGAAAAAAATGAGAGAGAGAGAGAAGACTAGATGATAAGAGGATAGTGAACCAGGACGTGCAGCAAATAAACAAGATGGAAGTAAGGGCAGCGATGAAGAGGATGAATAATGGAAAGGCTGTTGGACTGGATGACATACCAGTAGAAGCATGGAGGTGTTTAGGGGAGATCGTAGTTGATTTTCTGACCAGATTCTTTAACACAATCTTGGAAAGTGAGAGGATGCCTGAGGAGTGGAGACGAAGTGTACTGGTACCGATCTTCAAGAATAAGGGTTATGCACAGAGCTGTAGTAAATATAGAGGGATAAAGCTGATCAGCCACACCATGAGGTTATGGGAAAGAGTAGTGGAAGCTAAGTTAAGAAAAGAGGTGAGGATTAGTTAACAGCAGTATGATTTTATCCCAAGAAAGAGCACTACAGATGCAATGTTTGCTCTGAGGGCATTGATGGAGAAGTACAGAGAAGGTCAGAAGTTGCATTGTGCCTTTGTGGACTTGGAGAAAGCATATGACAGGGTGCATAAAGAGGAGCTGTGGTTTTGTATGAGGAAGTCAGGTGTTACAGAGCATGTGAGAGTAGTTCAGGATATGCATGATGGCAGTGGAACAGTGGTGAGATCTGCAGTGGGAGTGATGGATGCATTTAAGGTAGAGATTGGATTACATCAAGGTCCAGCGCTGAGCTCATTCTTGTTTGCAATAGTAATGGACAGGTTGATGAACGAGGTAAAACAGGAGTCCCCATGGACGATGATGTTTGCTGATCTGTAGTGAGAGTAGGGAGCAGCTTGTGGAGAACCTGGAGATGTGCTCTAGAGAGTAGAGGAATGAAAGGGAGTAGGGCAAAGACAGAATACATGAGTGTGAATGAAAGGAAGGAAAGTGGAGGGATTAGGATGCAGGGAGTGGAAGTAACAAAGGTGGAGGAGTTTAATTACTTGGGATCAACAGTTCAGAGTAATGGCGAGTGTGGAAGAGAGGTGAAGAAGAGAGTGCAGGCAGGCTGGAATGGGTGGAGAAGAGTAGCTGGAGTAATTTGTGACAGACGCGTACCAGCTAGAGTAAAAGGGAAGGTTTACAGGACAGTAGTGAGACCAGCTATGTTGTATGGGTTGGAGACGGTGGCACTGACGAAAAGGCAGGAGGCGGACCTGGAGGTGTCACGAGGTAAAGATGCTGAGATTTTCGTTGGGTGTGACGAGGATGGACAGGATTAGAAATTAGTATATTAGAGGGACAGCTCAGGTTAGACATCTTGGAGACAAGGTTAGAGAAGCAAGGTTGCGTTGGTTTGGACATGTCCAGAGAATATACTTTAAGGAGGATATTGAGGATGGAGCTGACAGGAAAGAGGAGAAGAGGATGACCAAAGAGAAGTTTTATGGACATGGTGAGAGAGGACATGCAGGTGGTCGGTTTGAAGCAGGAAGATGCAGAGGACCAGAAGAAATGGAGACAGTTGATCCGCTGTAGCGACCCCTAAACGGGAGCAACCGAAAGAAAAAGAAGAAGAAGAATAAGTAAATACAGAATTAAAGTAAAAGGAATAAGCGACAAAATGTACATTTTTGCCCAAAAGTCTTGCAATTTAAAATCATTTGACCATTTTCTAACTTATATTTTATTAAACCACCCAGTCGCCTCAATGGTGCCTACGTAGAAGTAATGAAACACTACTTATAACTTCAGCATAAATGGGCAGAGACATCATGCTGCGAGCTGACAGGCAGATAATTGCAGACATTCTTTTTTCACATACAAAAAAACTGAATTTATAACGTCTCGGCTGCGCTTTCAGGGGAAAACAAGAGTAAGCCAGATACGCCCGATTCTTCATCATTGTGACCCACCCATCCACCCACTGTCCCAGAGAGCGAGAGACATGGAAGAAAGAACAGACTCTTCATCTGTCAAGTGCCAGCATTCACTCTGCAGTGTTTCTGCAGCATGTACAATTTATAAGCATGACAGGTTTTATAATAAGGAGTGAGTGATGGAACACACCCCTTTTTTCCCCTTCTCTCACTCTTTTGCTCTCTCGCTCTCTCTCTCTCTCTCTCTCTCTCTCTCTCTCTCTCTCTCTCTCTCACACACACTTTTGACAGATGATGTTCAGTCAATAAAGGAATGTGTCTCCAGTGTTTCAGATTTTTTAACCCTTCACACAGGTTAGAGCAGCTCTAAACTCAGAGCCCGGAGAACTACGCACGCTTTCTCTTTATATGACCTGGCAACTGTGTGTGTGTGTGTGCACGCCAGAGCTACCTTTGACAGAGTTTTGCAGCACTGTGACGGGAACACACTGGTGGGCATTGAGCTGAGGAACAGTCTGCAGTCTCTCATGGATAATAGTGTCTGCAAAACCAGCCAATCACACTTCAGCATAAAAATGACAACCAATCACACCAGGATCAAGCAACCACTACAGATTTTTGTCAAAAGGGAATTAAGTCTCACACACAGACATCCGTTGGTCTGTGCACTCATACTCACACACACACACACACACACACACACACACACACACACACACACACACAATACCCAGAGATGAGGCAGGTGCAGAACAGGTGAGCCGGTCTAAAAACAGTATGAAAACAGTTTCTCTGAATGATAAACAAACAAACACACGCTAATAGAGTCCCGTCCTGCCACGGGTCACACGCTCACATGATGCTATGACCTTATGAACAATATACAGTCACCGTGGTCCCATTTATCAGACAAAATGTCCCAAATCATGGAAAACATTTCTAAAAACTTACATCCTTAAAACCTCATTTTGGATATCATAACTGTTTTCAGCAGAGTTTTAAACAGATTCAGGGTTTTAGCTGCTAGAATTAATCTTATATTTATTTTAAATGTATAAGAACGTCATTCTGAACATACACTGTAATGAAACCTTCTTTTAAAAATTATCTGGTTATTTATTAGGACTTCATTTTGAATGAAACTTGTATTAAAAGTTCATTTAAAATATAAATTCCATTTGCGCTTCCTCTTAAATGAATTTTATTCTAATTATTTCAAAATGTTCATTTTTATCCCAACATCATTCTGGACATTTAGTTAATTTATAGTTCATTTGAATTTTACTAGCAGTTCATTTTTTTATTTTATTCATTCACATGAAATGTAAATTTGTTCAGAAGATCTTTCAGAGAATTTATTAGAATATCATTCCGGGTATTAAAGTTTGTAGAATTATATTTAAAAAGTTATCCAAAGTTAAAAAGGTCTCCAAAATGTTTTTATTTTCACCTTTTTTTTTAAAGGAGAGTTTTATATTTTTAAAAGTGCTTTTTATTTAGAACATTTTCTGGAGGTTTCTGAATTCCACATGATGTATGTATGTGAGACACACCGGGCTCGGAGAAGGTCTTGATGATTTCCTCCATGGCAAGCATCCAGGAGATGGCCAGGTGACAGTTCTGCAGAAAGATCCAGTTACCGTTTCTTCACAGGTCCGCTATCATCTTCTCCGCTATGGGACCCTGACCCTGACCCAGAGAGATAGACTCCACTCTGTCAAAACACCCACACACACACACACACCGAAAAGAAACCTTACACACCACAAGCCACACTGCTGCCCTAATGCTGCCACACTGCTGCCCTAAACAGAGCCAGACCCCCTGTATGCACACACACACACACACACACACACACACGAGTGGGAAGCATAAAATACACGTTTCACTTTGCTATCCTGACTCATGGAGATAAATTCGTCATCGAAGGGCAGGTTCACCCTCTCTCCAAACTCCCAGTTTTAATATACAGTACTGTGCAAAAATATTAGGCAGGCGTGAAAAAAAATGCTGTAAACAAAGAATACTTTCAGAAATATAAATAATGATTGTTCATTTTTATCAATTTACATAATGCAAAGTGAGCAAAGTGAATGGGGGTGGTGGTGGTCTTGCCTATGGACCAATGGCTCAAGAGGTCCCAGGTTTGAATCCCACCTCTGGCACTACCACCATTGGGTCCCTGAGCAAGACTCTTAACCCTGAGTTGCTCCAGGGGGACTGTCCCTGTAATTAGGACATGTAAGTCGCTCTGGATAAGAGCGTCTGCTAAATGCCGTAAATGTAAATGTAATGAGTTTAACAAAGAAAATTCAAATCAATCAGTATTTGGTGTTTCTACCTTTGCCTTCAAACCAGCATCAATTTATAGGTACACTTGCACAAAGTCAGATTTTAGGATTATAGTCAGGTGTATATCAAACCAGTTTTACCAAACAGGTACATGATCATCAATGTCACACATAGGTTGAACACAGTCATGTCAAACAACCAGCCGAGTTCCTTCAAAAACTGTGTGCAAGTGTACCTAGAAGCAATGATGCTGTTTTGAAGGCAAAAGGTGGTCACACCAAATATTGATTTGATACATTTCTTGTTCATTCACTGCATTTTGTTGATTGATGAAAATGAATGACTAACACTTCCATTTTTGAAAGCATTCTTTGTTTACAGCATTTTTTCCACACCTGCCTAAAACTTTTACACAGTACTGTATGTATATTTATTCTAATAATAAAAAAAGTATTCTGAGGTTACCCGTGAAGTGAATACTTCTTTGGGGCATTAAAAAAAGGCAGAAAAAAGAATGGCTGTTGTGTGGAAGTTCATGTATGGCCATGATGGGATACATGTTTTATGGATGTAGAAACAAAGAGAGAGAGTGGAAGACTTCTCTTCTGCTATATACTTCATATAGTCCATTAGAAGCATTAGGTATTCCTTCCCTGACAGCTGAGCGAGCAAGAGTGAACGTATGTGGATGCGAGCAGACGTGTGGTTGGCTGGTAACCTGCTCCTCTTATAAACTGCAGACCCCTTTAGATTTATTTTCTCTCCTTTGATTTACTGGATCAAACCGATGACTCAGCAGCACATAGACGTGATGTTAAACAATTAGCGGACCAAAGTAATTATATTCCAACTGAGGAACATGATTCAAGCTACAGTGCATTTATCTTATTCTTTCTCTTCGCCAAGTTCTGTGGTACACTCACAGCGGATCATCTGTCTCTTCTGTCCTTCATCTTCCTCTCCTTCAAACCGATCAGCTGCGTCCTCTCTCAACACGCCCATAAACCTCCTCTTTGGTCTTCCTCTTTTCCTCTCTTTCCTGGCAGCTCCATCTTTTATCAATATAATCCTGTCTCTCCTCTGGACATGTCCAAACCAATACAATCTTGCTTCTCTGACTTTGTCTCCAAAACGTCTATGCTACTTTCTAATCCTGTCTCCTGTCTAACCTCGTCCGTCAACCTGTCCATTACTACTGCAAACAAGAATGGGCTCAGCACTGATCCCTGATGTAATCCAACCTCTACTTTAAATGCATACATCACTCCCACTGCAGATCTTACCACTGTCAAACTGCCCTCATATATATCCTGAACTACTCTCACATACTTCTCTATAACACCTTCTTCCTACAAAACCACAACTCCTCTCTAGGCACCCTGTCAATGCTTTCTCCAAATCAACAAAGGCACAATGCAACTCTTTCTGACATCAACACCTCAGAGCAACATTGTAACTTCAATCCTGCAGGGCATAAGCACTTCACAGTCCTTAATAACGAACAGCTATTACACCTTCAAACTCAGGGCCTTGGGATATCCCTATGAGAAGATAATGTAATGGGGATGTTAACCGAGCATTTTAAATAATACCCAGTGAGAAACTAAGAAACAAGAATATGCTTTTGGAGCAGGAAATTAACAAAAGACTTCTACAGGAGAGTGAAATGGAGAGTGTTTTGGAGGTGAAGAGGGTATCAGGGAGGGTGATCAGTTTGAAGCTGGAAGTTGAAGGAGTGATAATGAATGTTGTTAGTGCTTATGCCCACAAGTTGGTTGTGAGATGGAAGAGAAAGAAGAATTCTGGAGTGAGTTAGATGAAGTGATAGAGCGTGTACCCAGGGAGAGAGAGTGGTGATTGGTGCAGATTTTAATGGTCATGTTGGTGAAGGGTACAGAGGTGATGGGTAGATATGGTGTCAAGGAGAGGAATGCTGAAGGTCAGATGGTTGTAGACTCCTTTGGTAAAGGAGGGAAATGGTCAGGTTAGTCATTTTAAGAAGAAGGAGGAGCACAGGGTGATGTATAAGAGGAAGATGCTCACAGGTAGATAATATTCTTTGTAGGATGATCAGTCTGAAGGAGACCAGAGACTGCAAGGTAGTGACAGGGGAGAGTGTAGCTAAACAGCATAGGATGGTGGTCTCTAGGATGACCTTGGTAGTCAAGAAGAGGAGGAAAGTGATGACAGAGTTGAGGATCAAGTGGTGAAAGCTGAAGGAGGACGACTGCAAGGTGGAATTCAAGCAGTAGTTAACACGGGCACTGGGAGGTGTTGAAAGCTACCAGATTGCTGGAAACTACTGCGAAGTGATAAGGCAGACGGCTAGAAAAGTGTACTTGATGTGACATCTGGAAGGAAGAAGAAGGATACGGAAACCTGGTGGTGGAACTGAGAAGTCCAGGAATGTATACAAAAGAAAGAGGGACGCAAAGAAGATGTGGGACAGTCAGAGAGATGAAGAAAGTAGACAGGTGTACAAGGAGATGAACTGCAGGGCAAAGAAAGTGTGGCCAGCAGATAAGGTGTTTGGTGAATTGTATGATAGGTTGGACAGTAAAGAGGGAGAAAAGGACCTTTACCGATTGACTAGACAGAGAGACAGATCTGGGAAAGATGTGCAGCAGGTCAGGGCGATTAAAGATAGAAATGAAAACGTACTCACAGGTGAACAGAGCGTGTTGAGCAGATGGAAGGAATGAGGGGCTGATGAATGAAGAAAATGAGAGAGAAGACTGGATGATGTGAGGATAGTGAACCAGGAAGTGCAGCAATAAACAAGATGGAAGTAAGGGTAGCATGAAGAGGATGAAGAATGGAAAGGCTGTTGGACTGGATGAACCAGGGAAGCATGGAGGTGTTTAGGGGAGATGGCAGTTGAGTTTCTGACCAGATTGTTTAACACAATCTTAGAAAGTGAGATGATGCCTGAGGAGTGGAGACGAAGTGTTCTGGTACCGATTTTCAAGAATAAGGGTGATGCACAGAACTGTGGTAACTACAGTACTATGCAAAAGTTTTAGGCAGGTGTGGAAAAGCTGTAAACAAAGAATGCTTTCAAAAATGGAAGTGTTAATCATTCATTTTCATCAATCAACAAAATGCAGTGAATGAACAAAAGAGAAATCTAAATCAAATCAATATTTGGTGTGACCACCTTTTGCCTTCAAAACAGCATCAATTCTTCTAGGTACACTTGCACACAGTTTTTGAAGGAACTCGGCTAGTAGGTTGTTCCAAACATGACTGTGTTTCAACCTATGTGTGACATTGATGATCATTAGCACCTGTTTGGTAAAACTGGTTGATCATACACCTGACTATAATCCTACAAAATGCAATGTTTGCTCTGAGCATTGATGGGCATTGATGGAGAAGTACAGAGAAGGTCAGAAGTTGCATTGTGCCTTTGGGGACTTGGAGAAAGCATATGACAGGGTGCATAGGGAGGAGCTGTGGTTTTGTATGAGGAAGTCAGGTGTTACAGAGAAGCATGTGAGAGTAGTTCAGGATATGTATGATGGCAGTGTAACAGTGGTGAGATCTGCAGTGGGAGTGATGGATGCATTTAAGGTAGAGGTTGGATTACATCAAGGACCAGCACTGAGCTCATTCTTGTTTGCAATAGTAATGGACAGGTTGATGAACGAGGTAAAACAAGAGACCCCATGGACGATGATTTTTGTTGATGATATTGTGAACTGCAGTGAGAGTAGGGAGCAGCTTGAGAAGAACCTGAAGAGATGGAGATATGGACTAGAGAGGAGAGGAATGAAAGGGAGTAGGTCAAAGACAGAATACATGAGTGTGAATTAAAGGGAAGAAAGTGGAGTGGTTAGGATGCAGGGAGTGGAAGTAACAAAGGTGGAGGAGTTTAAATACTTGGGGTCAACAGTTCAGAGTAACAGTGAGTGCGGAAGAGAGGTGATGAAGAAAGTGCAGGCAGGTTGGAATGGGTGAAGAAGAGTGGCTGGAGTGATTTGTGATAGAGCGGGTACCAGCTAAAGTAAAAGGGAAGGTTTAGAGGACAGTAATGTGACCAACTATGTTGTATGGGTTGGAGACAGTGGCACTGACGAAAAGACAGGAGGCAGAGCTGGAGGTGTCAGAGTTGAAGATGCTGAGATTTTCCATTGGGTGTGACGAGGATGGACAGGATTCCATTTACAGCATTTAGCAGACGCTCTTATTCTTATCAACTTCTATGTTCTAATTACAGGGACAGACCCCCTATTCAGTGCAATTCAGGGTTAGTTAGGACCCAGTGGTGGTAGTGCCAGAGGTGGGATTTGAACCTGGAACCTCTTGAGCCATAGGTCCATAGGCAAGTATTCTACCACTAGACCACTGCCACCCATATTAAAAATGAGTATATTAGAGGGACAGCTCAGGTTAGACGTCTTGGAGACAAGGTTAGAGAAGCAAGGTTGCGTTGGTTTGGACATGTCCAGAGGAGAGATGAGGATTATATTAGAAGGAGCATGTTGAACGTGGAGCTGCCAGGACAGAGGAGAAGAGGAAGACCAAAGAGGAGGTTTATGGACGTGGTGAGAGAGGACATGCAGGTGGTATGTTGAAGCAGGAAGATGCAGAGGACCATAAGAAATTAAAATGGTTGATCTGCTGTGGGACCCCTAAATGGGAGCACCCAAAAGAAAAAGAAGAAGACGACCCCCCTACAGGACTGGAGTTGCTCTGAATTAGATACAGTGCCAACTACATTCAGCCTTAAAGATAAATTCACAATAAATGGTATGAGCAAATCAAAGGGGTATGAGAGTCGTAAGGATGATGACAGTAAAAAAAAAAAAAAGAAACAAAAAACATTCTTCAAATAGATTAAAAACAGAATTTGTAGAAACATTTGTAGAAATTTGTTCTCACTTGTCTAGGCATCCTTTCTCCTTGGCAAACCTCTGGAAAGCCCCCATGGGGTCGGAGCCGGTGTTGAGGATGAACACCAGAGGAGTTGAAGGGGACATAGCTGCATACAGGGTTGTCAGATCCACAGGTGGATTCTCCACAAACTGCTTCCCAAGACTGACAATCACAAACTCTGTCACAGCGAACACAACCTGGAAAAAGACAAAAGAGGAAAAGAAACAAAGGCTTATAAAATCACACACACACACACACACACACACACACACACACACACACACACATAAAATAAATAAATAAAATCTTTACATTTTTTTAAAATATCAGCAGCTTATTCTTGCTGCTTGTCTTGCTTTTCCTTCTCCTGCACAGCTGATTTTTGGAAACACAAGGTTTTATTCTGTGACGATATAGTTATTGGATCTTTTGTGCAGAACAGGTCTCATTAACACCATATAAAAGCACACACACACACACACTCTCTCTCTCTCTCTCTCTCTCTCTCTCTCTCTCTCTCTCTCTCTCTCAAACCTAATAATGCATCACAGTATCTGCATTCCACATGGATGCACCCTCACACAGCTCCGCATAAGCAAAAAGCTGCAGTTTAATAATAAAAGATTTTAACACACTGCACTGCCTGATTGCCTGTGCAGAAAGCTAAGCAGCCATAATGGAGAACTGGAAGAGGGTCATTCTGGGCAAACCTGCTCCTGGCTTTTCTCAAGTCCCACAGGTACGTTTGGTGAGACTTTGGGTCAGTGAAACAGTTAAAGCACAACAGCACTGGCCAGAAAATAGTCATCCCTGAGCTTGATGTTTGCACAAATCTAGAGCCATTTAATAGCTGCACATACACTCACAGCACACTTCATGTGCTGGACCCACTCACGGTGCCCAACTGCTGACCAATGAGCATCTACCCTTCACACTGGTCAGGTTCTGACCACGGACCTGCTGCTAACCAGATATAATTGCATTTCTCGATAATCAATCAGCTTCAGGACTTCTACCTTCTCCTCACGGAAGCTCTTGATGAGGATTAGCTTCTGGAAGGTTCCGAGGCGCTCATTCCAATGACCTTTGACCTCTGGCTGCTGCTTGGGGGATGTGTCTTCGGAGTATGGAGGGAGGTCCTTCACATACCCCTCCCCCTGCTCTGGATTTACAGTCATCTCCAATCGACCTGCATACACAGGAGGGGTGTTGAAAGAGAGGGAAGAATGGGAGTGAGAGAGGGAGGGAGTGAGACAGAGTGAAGAGAAAAAGAATGAGTAAAAGAGAGGGATCAGAATGAGGGGTTGGTAAGAGAGGAGAGAAAAGTTGCCATTGTTTCATAAATTTGTGAAGGTTTGAACAGTCATGCGTGTCTGCAACTGAACTAAAAAGTGAAATCTCAATTTGAGCTCAGCTGTTTCTCACTAAAGACTATGAACCTTCCTGGCGCTGATGCCAGAAATCACTAATTCCTAAAAACGTTACTGGAGAATTGCCATGAAATCTCCTGAGCCATAAATGAGCCACATTTGAGCAACAGAGGTTTCCTCTGGGATGCTCATCACCACCAGATTAGGAAAGTGTTAGCGTACCCAGCTGCACGGTTATGGGTGTGTATACAATTTCCTTCTTAATTCCTCTGAAGCAGGGCAGTGTGTTCTCTAGATCACAACACGTTTCCCAAACAAAATCCGACAACCAAGGAACGCTGGGCTTCTCCGACAGTTTCTACAGAGAGAGGGAGAGGGAGAGGGGGAGAGAGAGAGAGAGAGAGAGAGAGAGATTTCGTATAAAAGTGAAACATTGTGTCACTGCACATAATGCTACCATAACCAATGGCCATAAGGGAGGTACCCCCTAGGCTCAGCATGGTATTCTTCCAGAAAGCCTGAGGGCGCTCTAGTCCCATATTAACACCGCACTTCTCCTTTAAGAGATTACCTGATATAATCAGGTGACTAATTAGCAGGGGGGAGGCAGTCTTTGGAAAGAAAGAGTACAAGAGAGAAATTAAGTTTCTGTGTCTTTTGTTTAAAATCCTTTCTTTTTGTGGTATGTGTATTATATGTGTTCACAAAGAAGATTGTCAGAGTTCGTCTTCCTTGTTTGTGGATTAACCCCGTTGGACTATTTAGACACCCACTTCACTCTAGTTACCAGGATTACATCACCCATCCTTTCCATCATCCCCTACTCCATCTCCTTCGTGGTAAGACTGTTCCGTTTGCCAACTACCCATCTCCAGAATCATCTTTAAAAGACTGATCAGTACTGTTGGACTCAATACATGTACATTCATTGTTTGGATTGTGTGTTTGTTTTGTGTTATACTCTTATTTAGGGAGTACTTGTACATATTAAAACACTTGTTGGTGTACTGGAAGTTTTGTCCCATGTATTGTGGTGGAGATGGCATCTGCTTGATTTTAAAAGTATTACGGAAATCGTCCAGTAAACGCTGCGATCGCAACAACATGACAGTGGGTTTTATCTAAATCAGTTGAAACTTTCATTTGGGTTAGAATATTTCTTATAACTCCATTTAAATGGTGCTGTTTTGCACCTCAGCTCATTGAAGTTTTCATTTTTTTCCACTTCGGTGCTTAAGCAGGTAGTTATATTTAAATCAGTCCCAGTTCTAATGGTTCTACCTAAATAGGTTATTGTATTTTTCATATTTCATAGTTCTCAAGTTTTTTCCTAAAGTTTAAACTATACTAAGTTCAAATGTTCCTCATTTCTGAAGTTTAAGATCCAGGTTTCTAGTGCAGTTCTGACCCGTTATTAAAAGGTCATTAATGGGAAATGAAACGATTCTATCCTGTTAAAATACTTCCACCCCGTCCAGGCACTGAGCGATGAATGGCTGCAGTTTTAATGAAATGAAACTGCAGACGGCACTGATTGGAGAGTGTGATTGGTATCCGCTGGTGTGATTGAGCGTCCGCGTCCATTTTTAGCGTCCATTGAGCGTCCATTTTTATTTTTCTCAGATCCTCAGAGTTTTCTGCGATGAGGTGTCATACTGAACTTCCAGTAGCCAGTATGAGCGAGTGTGAGAGTGATAACATTAAATTTAACACACCTACTTCCCAGTCACATCTGAGACCTTGTAACACTAACAAGTCACAGGACACTTGGAGGGAAAATGGCTAAGTGGGCACAATGTGAACATTAGGGGTGTACTCACTTTTGTTGCCAGTGGTTTAGACATTAATGGCTGTGGGTTGAGTTATTTTGAGGGGACAGCAAATCTATACTGTTATAGAAACTGTACATTGACTAATTTAAATTCTATCATTGTATTATCTTCAGAATTGTCCCATGAAAAGATACAGATTACAAGATTACAAAAATGTAAATGTCTAAAACTTATAACTGCAGATATTTCTGCTGATGTGCTGCAGGGGGAAGCTATTCAAAGCACCCAGGGAGCACTGATGGTTACAGTATCATGATCAAGGGTAACTCAGGGTAACTCTGTTCGAACCCCTGGCCTTCTGATCCAGGGGACTAGTCCTGAACCACTAGGCCATGGCTGATTTGTATGCATATGTGGTGGAATATTCTTAATACCCCACACTAAGTTCATTAATAACACTGTATAAGGTTTCCTTTAATGGAAATGTTTAAATACGCTCTAGTATCTTCTTTGGTTCCCTTTTAAAGAACCCCTTTTGTCACCACTCGCTCCTACAGATTTCCCTCCTCTCTTTTTTACCACTTCAATCATCCTCAATTCCATTCTGCACATTGTCGGTCTCTTAACGCTCCATGTTTCTAACAAATTCAGCAACTCCCGCCATTCTGTGTTTATCACATCACATCACATGGACCCCCTGCCTACTGCGTGGGTTTTATGAGCCCTTCCTCATCTTGAATTTTTCTTCAGGAACGATCATGGGTGAAAATGAAATCGGAAATCTCTATAGGTGAGTGAGCAAAAGTGTGTTCTTGCATTTCAATGCAAATTTTCTTTGCTTTTATTTTATTTCACGCCGAGAACAGTGAAGCCAGCAGAAAGGAGTGTTCTTGCCATGTTTCATGGGACAAGATGTGACATTTTCTGCATGTGCTCACTGGCGGGCTGCTGCCAAAGCTTTAACAATGATTTTCTGCCACAGTAACATCAGTGTTATGTTTCGGGGTTTTTCGTCTGTTAAATAAAGGGTTCATGAGTTTTCCACGCCGTGGATCCTGTATGGAAGGGAAGGAAAGATGAGGAAAAAAAACTGTACTGGGAGCAGTAGCAAAAGCACCCAGCGAACCTTGTCCATGCCCCCAGCTCCTCGGAGGAAGTAGAACCACTCCTGCTGGGTGATGTCTCTTCTCTGCAACATTATCTCCACGCACAGCATGAAGCTGAAGATGGTCTTATGCTGCTCAAAGAGGCCGCGGGAGACGTTGGTGTAGGAGCTGAGCAGTGTCCGCTCTAGCAGGACCTGCAGCTGCACACTCAGGTCACTCTGCAGCTCTGACGCCTCGATAGTACTGTTAAACAACTGCACGACACACAAGCATTACATTAAACACAAACATCACTGCAGATCACTAGCAAATTAGCCCTTAAATGCAAAGAGCACGGGTGTGTTCAAAACACCTGTTTGAAATACTTGAGGGAGAACTGGTACATGGGGTCGATCTCGGACAGGCTGGCGATGACGAAGTACATGACGGATCCTTGCATGGCCACGGGCCGATACTTCTCCCTGGCTGTGTTTATCATCAGCTCAGTGGCCTCTGCCTCCTCCAGACGAGATTTAATGGCCTCAGACGTCACCTGCCACCCACACACACAAACAAGCCTCATACGTGTAGCTCTAACCTCTGTCATGTCAGGAGCTCATTAAACTGCTGCTCTGCTGATAACAAGGATGGATGACTTTACTGGCAGGTGAAATGGAAAAAAGGCAAATACCCACTCTGACAACTGGATGAGGGGTGAAGAGAGCTGCGTGATTCCTGATTAAATCACTAATTTGTGTGTTTAATATATAATATTCTTAAAACTCAACACTGTTTACCCCGAGTGGCCCTGAGGTACCCTTGAGCAAGGTACTGTCCACATCACTGCTCCCTGGGGACTTTAAATAGCTACCTCTTCCAAAGCTAGAAAGGATCTGAAAGAGAGCTCAGGGTCAATCAGCAAGGCCTTGTGGTGGTTTCATTCATCATCGAATGCATCCATCCATCAATCTGTCCGTCCACCGCTCATCTGTTCATCCCTGCATCACTCTGTCAGGGCAGTGGGTGGGTGACATGAAGTGTAATGCAATCTCAGTCCTTCAGACAAACAGGGCAGTGCTGTGTGTGTGTGTGCGTTAAAGTTGCCTGAGGGCTCTGTGTTTGTATGTACAACATCTGTTTAAACTGTTTAGTGATTTTCAGACAACTGTCAGAGGAAAAGCTGCAGGTGACAGCTGCACCCGCCTCATACAGGAACAAACACACAGGCATTCATGAAAGAACTCTCAAAAATCGGAGAAAGATTTCAATTCGCCAGTGCTCCGCTCAACATTTGAACATGTGCCAGCATCCCCCTCCTTCCCACTAATTTCTCCACCCCTGTGCCTGACCTTTGACTCTTGCAGGGTCTGGACGAGCTCCTGGTTGTCGAGGATGTTGCCCTCTGAAGTAAAGAGCAGCTTGAGGATTCGCTCCTCAATGGCCTTCAGCTGATTGCGGTCCGTGTTGATGTGCACGATCAGCTGATTCCTCTGCTCCTCCAAATCCGGCCGCTCCAGACGCACCACGTCACTACAGAGATGACCGTAACAACCACAGTGACAAACTGAACTAGAACAACCATCATCATCATGAATGATCTGGATCGCAGGACTGCTTTAGGCCAGAGATGTGGAACAAAGTCAGTGTTATCAATGTTTTCTCAACACATTACCCAGCAACATTTGGTGGCCAAAGGCATTCTGGCAAGGACAGTAAAGAGCTTTGAGGCTCACCTGAGAAGCTGATCCTCCAGCCCCAATTTGGTCACAGTGAAGTTAATGATGGTCACTTTGATGCAAACCTGAAGGATTAAGCCAATAAACAAAGCATAAAGAATTTTAGCCTATAATCTTACATTACACACAAAAAAACTCTATTTTTAAAGACATTAGACCAGTTCACTCCCAGTCCCCACTCTTCTGCATTGCTCCTTGGTCTAGTTTTGATGCTCATTATAGGTGCTTTCAGCAGCACACGCAGCACAGTATGTTCCATCATAACCTCACAATGACATGCCCTCTTGGAGACGCCCCGTTTAAACCTCTCTTGTCGAAGCCCTTGCCCATTCTTCCTCCTGCCTGACTCCTCACTTTCTCCTACACATCCCAATCTTGACAGGTATGTTGTACTGATTATCCACGTTTTCACCACTGTCAGTGGTTTTAATGTAATAGCTGATCAGTGTCCGTGCTTCACATAAGCCTGAAGAAAAGCAACAACTGCTTCTGCTCTCTGCCTCCCCGACAGTCATGTTTTAGTCGGCCCCTTTGTGCAGGCTCAGGGTGCCAGCACCGCTCATGTTTTCTGCTTAAGAGGGAGTGAAAGGCCTGGGTTTTCAAATGCTAATGCTCGGAGAGCCAAGATCCGCTCAGACTGGGCAGTGCTATTCGGCAAGGCTCGCTCTCCACACCCGCTGCTGGGAGCTGAATGTGTTAGGGTCCCACGGTGCCATAACAGGGTCTGGCCTCATCTCTCGGCAGGGCTCGCCACATGTAGGTTTAGCCCAGGCGAGAGAGGTTTACACCAAATCCAATCGTGTTTTTGAGTCTTGCAGTTCTACAGTACAAGTTCACACTCATGTATTCTGTCTTTGTCCAACTCACTTTCATTCCTCTCCTCTATAGACCACATCTCCATCTCTCCAGGTTCTCTTCAAGCTGCTGCCTCCTCTACATGACACCTTATACAAGCTCTTCCTTTTAAATATCATAATCTGGCATAACATTTAAATTGAGATTAAACAGATTTCAAGGCTAGGCAATGTCATTCCATGATAATATTAAATTGTGATGATGATAAAAGTATGATAAATAAAGCAGCCCTTCATGAAGTAGCCGTGGATTATTCCAGACAGGTGAATACATGTAAGCAGAAGGGACGCTCTAAGCGAAGCACCTCCAAGATCATTCAATCAACCCCTGCCTGGGTCACTTCATAACATTCGATCGACCTTAAAACCGAAGCCAAGGATTGTCTGATAAGGCCTTTTCAGCGCAAGAGGGACATTCAGAAAAAAGAAAGGGAAAAAAAAAAAAAAAAAGAAATCACAAGGGATGGTGAATTTGCATGGACTAAAAAGCTCCTGCCAGACCTCACTGACAGCTGTACACTGTAACAGGAGCCATACTGTTTTACTGAACTCCCCCTGGGCTGCACTAATGCCCTGCATTTAATGTGATTTATTTTTATATTACGATGACATCCGTTCATGCATGAGCATTACAAGCCTCTCTATAATGGGCCTTAAATATGTACATATACATATATAAATATGTAACCTTCACGTTCACCACGCTTTAAACCTGCAGGTAACCTGCTCTTCATGCCCAAGACAATGAAATGTATCTCTTCTAGTGCAGTGCAGGCCAGGGTTTTCTTCATCTAATAAACTACTACTTTATAAGGTCATGCATAAACACCATCTCTCTCTCTCTCTTTCTCTCTCTCACACACACACACACACACACACACACACACACACACACACACCCACCTCTGGGAGGTAGTGGGGGTTGGCCATCTTGGTGGTCATGTAGAAACGGAAGTTCTCGGCATAGTCGATGTCGGAATTGCCCAGGCGGATGAGTGTTCTTCCCCCCGACACAAACGTCTGCTTCAGCAGAACGGGCTCGAGAGCAGGATCCAGGGTTTCTTTAAGCTGCGCACCCGAAAGGAAGGCAAGAAGCAGGCAGAAATCAATACCCAGATAGCAGTTTTACTTTTTATCCTCAATACATCCATGTTCCAGCGCATTTGAGATTCTATCGGCAAACACTTAATTAAATGGTATATAAGGCTACACAACTTCTCCATAAGCCTTTCACCAAAACTCACGTAAACCTGCATTAAAATTTAAACAGGCGTATTCAAAGAACAGCCTGATAATCAAGCTCTGTGGGGCCGAACGGTTCTTTATTAAATTCTTTCTGGTTGGAACAGACTTTTAGAGCTGTACCTTTATAGTCAAACAGTCACTTTCACTTCACAATTCAAGGTCGGTTGATTTAACTCATTCGTTTCTTATTAGCACAGGTATGCGTGTAAATGTAAACCTGGGAAAAACAAAGTTTCCAAGATGAAGAGCCATGTTTAACGTCAGCAGATCATCTATTCACTTGACCCTCAAATCAAGAGAGAACCTGATCACTAGCCTGTGGAAAAAAAAAAAAGGTACAGTAAAAAAAACTTGACCTCCTCTAGCAGGACGGGCATGCCCAGACAGATGGCATTCTCCAGCGTCCTGAGGAAGCCTGCGTCCGTCAGCTTGATGACCTTCAGACCATTCTTCGTCTCTCTGGCACGGATCCAGCGATTGGCCTGTATCGAGGAGTCACAGGACAACACACGATCATTAGAATGCACATTCTGATGAGGGACACTCACTGAGAACGCATTCCCAATCACAAGGTTCCCATGGGTTCACTCTTCGATGTTGCCGTGTTTGCATGGCTTCCATCAATTTACGAATCAATGTTTCCATCTAAATGAATTGCAAGAAGAGCAGAACTCAAAAAGTGACTTGCTTTGACTTAAGAGTGAGGGATACGAGGAAAACTGAATTAAAAAAGCTTGTTCTTTAAACTGACACTACCAGGCTAAGGTGGTTTTCATGGTTTTCGTTAATTACAGAAAGAAAACCGGAACACAGAGTGTACCTCTGTCCGTATTTATACATGCTTCCGTGCCATTTTGGTTATTTTTGTGTCCTAATAATTATGGGATGGCAGAGTTACTGGGGCAGCCCACATCCTAGATGCTTCTAAACATGGTCCATTAAAAGGAGTCACTATTTGTAGACGGCAGCCAGGTTAGTACAGCTACCTCTCATCTGGTGGTGTGATTCCAGTCCAGACTGTAACCCTGGATCACCTCCTGGCTTGGAGTGATCTCTAAGGGGTTGCTGTGGATTCACGTGACACTTGCTAGTTCGTGGTTGAGTTACAAGCAGTAGACCAGCCCAGCCCAGCCCAGCCCAGCCCCCCCCCCCAAAAAAAGAAAAGAGGAAGATTTATAGGAAGCTGCTATTGCCAAAGGCCGGCCTGCCGTTGCCCAAGACAAGCAGAACGTTACACACTGGACCATCTGCTGCCAGTGCTTTTTTTCCAGCCTGTGTAGTTCACACTTTAAAAACCAGGACATTTCTATGGACAGCTCAGGCAGAGGACAGGCTGCTAAAAACTGGCCTCTCATTCAGCATCTACGAGTCGATTTGCAAGTGGACGAGTAAAAAAAAAAAAGTCTAACAAGCCTAATCAGTGGCTTCTAACACTTTCAGGAGCATTAGCCTTGCAGCTGTAATGAAAGAAACCTTCTGCATGGTCAGTTTGTGTTCTGGGAGAATACACCACAAGAATCTTCATGCTGAATTCTGATCTGATATGTGCATCCAGAGACTCTGTGGAGTCCCACTGTGGGCAGATGTTTGCCATCCAGAAGGAAAATTCAAAAGGTCGGCCTGAGCGCAAGCACGAGGACAGCCAAGAGGTTGTTAAAGGATTAGCAGAGGAGAAAAAGCTGCTTGACGAGGCTAAAGTGTCAGAACAGTCAAGCAAAACAGAATTTTAGTTTCTGTGTTTGTGTTGGCTGAATGTACTAAGCGAGATGCAAAGGATGTGACAGTGCATTCTTATATAAAGAGTCTGGGCCAGAGGAGGCTTTGCTGAGATTAGGAGAGGATCGTGTGTATGTGTGTGTGTGGCAGGGAGAGTGAGAGTGAGAGAGAGAGAGAGAGAGATCAGAGGACTGTGTGCCAGAGAAGATGCCAGCAAGATGAGCTGAGGGGAGTTGAGATCAGGGCAGTATGTAAATACCATGTGGCATGTGTGGGCGCACGCCTATGCTCCTCCATCTCTGTCCCAGGAGAGACGCGGAGATGGAGTGAACGCAAAAGCAAAAACGACAAGCAGGCAGAGGAGAAAGGGCGCGCAATCACAGGCAGCCGTAATGAAAACACGGGGAAGGAGCAAGGGGGCTAAGCATCTGTATGCTAATGCGAGGAAGTCTCCTCAAAAAAAGGCAAAAAGAAAGTTTAGCATTACCTCTCCCAGTATCCCCCCATCCCAGCATTCCTGATGGTTTTCCACTGCCCCTCAGTACCCTGAAGCCCAGAAAGGCTATAGTCTTATCGGGCTGGGTTTAAACTGACACAGGGTACTAACCTCCCATACAGGTGTGTAATTAGTTTCCACACACATTAGCTCAACCACTGGTAGATCATCTCTCAAGGCCTTGTGATTAGAGACTAGGCTCCATTATTGAAAGGTCATTGAGTCCTGGATCGGTAGGTTATCATGAGGAACCTTGAGCAAAGTACCGCCCCCATCATTGCTCCCTGGGGGCTGGATATGGCTGCACACTGCTGCACTGTATGGGTGAAATGCAGAGAATGCATTGTGTTGTGATTCACTGTGTGTCTCCACCATGACAAAGAGTCACTTCACTTTCATTTTCACATCCAGGAAAGGAACGTGAGGTGATAGCACTGCCCACTGTGCCAGCATGATCACAAAACAATGAATGACTATGCCCGACTGTTACAATTTTATATAATGCTTGCTATTTTTAAAACACTGTGCGCTGTGCGGTCCAGCCCAGATTACACAGGACATGGTGACCAATCATTTCAAAGACTTGTCCACATTTCAGTCTCCCCTTAAGCCTCGACACAATGCCTCTGAAATCTCATCAATAATTTAACAAACTGCTCAAAACTGGGCCTAAAAGTACGCTCCCATGCTTCCCTGCTTTGACAAAACTGCTGTGTTAGAGGAAGGAAAATGTAAGAAAGGAGAAGAAAGAATTACGCAACACTGTTGCAGCATTAAAAACAGCCTGCCGCGAATTATGTCATAAATTCACGCTCCCGGATGGGCAAGAGGTCACCTGATCCTGAGGGTCGATCATAAGAGGCCAGCGGCGGCTGCGGGTCACAAGGATTCCATTCTCGGTGGAGACCGTGTCCCGAGGCAAACCGTCAGCGTTCCACTGACGGATCTCGTACTGGTCCCCTAGGATCCCAATGAGACTGAAATTGTCACTGATGGGGATGCCCAGCTCCTGACAGCACCAAATCCACTGCTCTATCAGCTTCACATATATACACACACACACACACACACACACACACACACACACACACACACACACACACACACACACACACACACACACAGGTTTAAAAATAAGTCCCTGTAAGCGATTTTCTTAAACAGTAGATGCAAGTGACAGCGTAATTTGAGTCCTCAACCATTAGAGTGTAATTTGAAATACAATTCAAACAAACCTCCCAATGATAACAGTATTTTTTTTTTCAAATATTTTATAGCTTCTAAAGAATTGAAAATGATCATTGGTTGAATTTGCAGCATTAGGTCGTCATATTTACTGATATCAAAAGCTATTTCAATCACAAACATCTTAACAGGTCAAGTTACATATTAACACTGGACCCCTTATTTAATAGTAGCTTGTGAGTTTTTGGAGAGTTTCTGCTTGAATTTCTTTGCAGGATGTCAGAATAGCCTCCCAGAGCTGCTGTCTGGATGCGAACTGCTTCCCACCCTCATAGATCTTTTGCTTGAAGATGCTCCAAAGGTTACCAATAGGATTGAGGTCAGGGGAGGATGGGGGCCACACCACGTTTCTCTCCTTTTATGCCGATAGCAGCCGATGCAGAGGTATTCCTTGCAGCATGAGATGGTTCTTCTTTTTGTACGATAAAAGAAAGTGGTCAGTCAGAAATTCCACATACTTTTCAGAGCTCAACCTCCCAAATGAACTGATATCTTTAGCAAGTCTAAATGTTCCTACTCGGGTACAGCGTTTCTAAACCCCTGCCGTTTGCAGCCAGGCGCTGGACCAGTGTGCGATGGCTTGGAAGGCAATAAAAGTGTTTAAATGGTTTATTTTCCAAAAAGTCTGCTTGTTTTTCCCAAACTGTGCTGCTCTGATCAAGATATCTTCAGTGCAAATCCGAGTGGATTATCAGCCTTTCGTGCTTTGCTTTGAGAGTTGGTTCCTAAAAGAAACATCAGCTCGATCGGACACACACACACACACGGGGCTGAATGACTACCAGCTGTCTGTAGTGGGAAGTGAAGGCTCCGTAGTAAGCCACACAGGCGGCAGCGATGAAGACGTTTCCGATGACGTTGTTGATTTCCTGCTGGAACAGAGCAATGCTCTCCTGCCAGCGAACCTGCTCGTCCCCCAGAGCTGCAGTCAGCTTCCCTGAACGGGCCAGCCGAGCCTCCGTCAGAGCCATGCGCTTAGCTACACACACACACACACACACACAAACAAAGACAGTGACTCAGACTAGAGACCAGACTCCTGGAGGGCCACTAACCGCTTCTATACCAACTACCTTCACAGCCCAGTTCAAAGACTACACAGCATCTTTCAAATATATAATCCCTTCTTTTTCGCTCATGTTTCCTTTTTCTCTCACTCTCTCTTCACATCTTTAATTCCATCTCCCTTACTTGGTGTATCCCATGTCTGTAATTTTCCTACTCTTTCTTAATTTCTCCATCCATTCCCATATCTTTTTCTTTACTCCTCCCTTTCTCTTCTCCTTTCTCTCTCCGATTTCCTCCATTCCTCCCGTTTCCCTCTTTCTCCATCTTTGTTCTAAACTACGTCTTGTGCTTTTTCTCTCGTTCCCTCCTCCGTCCTTTCTCTATCCGTGTTCTCTTCGTCCTACCCAGTCCCTCTTTCTCAGCCAAGCTGGAGTCGAACTGCTCCTGCAGGACTTTGATCTGATTCTCCACCTCCTGCAGCTTCGCCTGCTTTTCCTGCAGAGTCTCCATGGTAGCATCCAGCTCCGCCTGATAAACAACAACAAGCACAACAACAAATAAAACCACACATCAGAACAAACACAGTGATCTAACTGTACTTTCACTCTTCTCCTTTATGCTTTCATTTCCTCTGCGTTATCATAAATCTTCCTTGTATACTTGCATACTTCCATCCATTCATCATCCACCCATCTGCCAGTTCCTTAACCTATCCAATCTCTCCTTACATCACCATCTGACTATTCAATTATTAATCCATCACCATCCATCCAGCCACTTAACCAGTGACCT
Source organism: Hepsetus odoe (assembly GCA_017165825.1). Lineage (NCBI taxonomy): Eukaryota > Metazoa > Chordata > Actinopteri > Characiformes > Hepsetidae > Hepsetus > Hepsetus odoe. The sequence continues at coordinate 23,994,101 of CM029377.1, forward strand.
ATGCATTGGCCCATTGTCTATCCATCCATCAACCCCTTACATTTACCAATTATCACCACTTATCATTCACCTCTATATCCATTCACCCATTTACCAATAAATCAATTTATTCATCCATCAACCTACGCATCCATCAGTCCATTAACATAACCATCCACCCACATAGTAACTCAATCAACCCAATCAATCAATCATCATGTGGCTTTCATCCATACTTCTATGCTCCCACCTAATTATCTCCTATACGTTACACCATAATTGTTTAAAATTGTAGGTGCTGTCAGTTTCCCTACCCATGTGCCCATCCTTTCATCCTATGTATTAAGACTTGATGTTAGGTTTACCTGGGCAGCAGCTAGTTTCTCTCGTTTGGGCCCCACTTCTTTCAGCACTTTGGAGTAAAGGTCCATGGCCCTCACCCACATGCACATAGACTTGCAGGCCTTGGACACTTTCTCCACCTTCTCAGGGATGAAGTCTGGGTTCTGGATGTAGCGCTGGAGCTTCTGCAGAATTTGAGGCTTAATGTTGTCCTTGTCATACTCCACGAGCTTTCTCAGGAAGTTGGAGTCTCCCAACACCTGCTTTGCACTTGCCCAGTCTGTCCTGCGAATGAGAAATCATGGGGAATCACAGGAAGTCACAAGGAATTACGGGGAATCATAAGGAGTCACAAGGAATCACAGGGAGACATGGGGAAATCACAGGGAGTCACTGGGAATCATGGGAACTATTTCACAGTTTTGGTTAAAATGCTTAAGGAATTGGTGCATTAACAAACTGAATTTAATCCAGAATTTAATTTCAGTTTGCTCCGAGGCAAAGATTCTCAACATATGAAAGAAAAAGAACATAAACCATTTCAAGCATTTTTACACTTTCATCTTTTTTAAGCAGCATATATAAAAATGTAGTCCATGCACAGAATGGCTCACTAGCTTCTGAGAAAAAGAGAGTAAAATTAGATTACACACACACACACACATACACACACACAAATAAGAAGGCTGTGGGCAACTGTAGTTCAGCTCTAGCATGACTTTCATATCAAGTGAAATTAAACAACTTGTGTGGGTGTTATATAAGATTATATTAGACGGAAAGTGTACGGAGATAAGAGAGAGAGAGAAAGAGAGAGAGAAAATGGGTGGAAATATCTGTTTTTTTTGGCTGGATTTGATATCTATGTGCAGGACAGAGACACGGGAAGACACAAATAAGACATTTTTCTGATAAGTAGAGCATGAACACTGACCACAGACATTAATTAAAAAATCCACAACATGTGATCAAAAAACATAAATTAGCATTTTTCTGTCATTTTTTCTGCCACACAAATTTATATTCAGCATAATCAGACACATGTCTGGCATTTTTAACGTTTGATCTGCTGAAAATCTAATTTCTAACTTTGATCAGCTCCAACATCCTGCATCTCAGAACAGCATCTGAACCAGGACTAGAAGATCACAACAGTCAGGGTTCTCCTCCAAATGTTTTCAGGTAAAAAAAATCTGGCGGCACGTGATCCTTACATCCGTTCTTTCATCAATCATTTGTCAAACCACCCATCAGCATCCATCTGTCCCGTTATCAAACCATCACCATCCATCCAACCATTCCTCCACAAACCTATGCATCCACCTGTTGTCTGTCTCTCCATTAATCCCTCCATTTGTCCATTAACCCCAACATTTAGAAATCATCCATTTCTCCATACATTCTACAATATGCTAATCCAACCATCCATCCATGCATCCATCCACATATGCATCCACTCATACAATAACCCATGACCCATAATTCCATCTATATATTATCTATCATGGAACTGTTCTCTTTATCCATCCATGGCTGGGTGTCCCAGAGAGTAGTTTGGTAGATATAACATGCTGAGCTGGCCAATCAAAAAGATGACAGCCAGTGGAAGACCCAACTAGTGGTTGAAACCAGCCATTGCTAAAGCTGAACACAAGTCAAGTCAAGTCAAGTAGGATTTCATTGTCATTTCAACCATATACACAGTACACAGTGAAACGAAATAAAGTTTCTCCAGGACCCTGGTGCTACACACAAGACAACATAAGACACAAGACACAACATAATACACAAAACAGGGCAACAAGTGCAGACAAGACAGACAACAACAGATGGCACGACAGACAGTACATTCATCCATAGAGGGCCGCAGTGTTGTAGAACAAAGAACAGAACATACAACATAGAACACAGAATGTAGAAAATAGCTAAACAATATACAAAATATATCCTTATTATTATTAGGTATATATTAGGTAAGAGGTGTTCCTCTAAAGTTTGTCCAACCAACCAGCTGAGAACGAGCAGGAATATGAGCATGGAGAGAATTCATTGGTCATCTGCTGAGACGATAATGATGATGTGATTATCACAGATGAATGAAAAGGTATTTAAAAGATCATCCCTACTTTAAAGATCCCTCCAGGAGCCACCGCTATATGTCTGTCTCGTTAGCATCTGCACCACTGATGCTCTTGGACAGTCTAGAAAGAAGGCAAAATGTTCAGGCAGATGTCCTGCCTGAACATCTGATTCACTGACTCGCTGCGAACACCTCACGGTTTACTGGACGCACACAGCCTTGGTCACACACACACACGTGTCGGAATCCGCTTGCTATTTTGCGAGACACTCAGAGCTTGGCTCATAGACCTTCTTTCAAACTCACACACACCTGCAGCACCATGTGGGAATTTACGTACTGTTCTGAGTCACACGTCACCACTAGTAGGTGAGCACACACACATGCACACGCACACACTCCTGAAGCACTTTCGGAAATACACTTGATGTTTACAGCCAATCACAGATCATCACTTCTGCGCAATTGAAGGGAATACACACGTGTGCTGTTGGGGGAAGGTGGATTAATGTTATGGCTGACTGGTGTATTTATGTACACACCTACATACACACACACACACACACACACACACACACACACACACACACAATGTTCAGGACCCCACAGGATTACTGGTATGACGGACTGTTCGCAACATAGCAGTGCAGACAACAGTGCCTGCAAAAACAACCAATCACATTTCAGTATAAAAAAGGACAACCAATCACTTCTCACTCACTCATGTAGTTGATCTGTTTCTCGCCTCAGTTTTTTAGAAACTGTAGTTTCCTTGTGTTTTTCAGTATTTACTAATAAAGGCACCCACTTGCTGTTGAGCAGAATGCACACAGCCTCCATGACGGTCATGGCGAGGTCAGGCGGTTTGGTGAACACTCGAATCTCTGAAATGTCAGCTTTGTCCAGTGCGTCCAGTGCCTTGTTAGCGCTTTCCAAAGCTGGGAGGGCTGCATCCAAATCACGCTGGGCGTCGTCTGCAATGGCCTGTGTCTCCTCCGCTTTCACCTTCGCCAGAGCCTCGTCCTCCTTCACCACCTTGCGCACCTGCGGGTTTAAAGGTCATAGGATAAAGCTGACAGTCAAGGCACATTACAGTACATAGGATAAAGGAAGTGCCAGTTCTGGGATTGCGTGTAGCTCGACCAAATAAATAAGGTGCTGAAAGTCAACCGAACATTCCACAAACACACACACACACCTGATCAGCTTTCTCCTGGTCGACAGCAAGTTTCTCCATCAGAGCGTTGACATCAATGGATTTCTGCTTGAGCACGGGCTCCAGAGCTGACAGGTCAACCTTCATTTTATCCACCAGCTCATTGGTCTCCAGCAGTTTAGTGAGTCCATTCTTCACTCGATCACGAGCCTGTTCAACACAAACATATCTTTTTGGATTAGATGCCCAATATACATGTGGAAAAATGTGTGCTGGTTGAAATTATAGGGCAGTGAGCCTCACCGTCTCTAACTGCTGTCTCTTCTGTCCCAGCATGCTCAGGTAGAGGTTAATCAGCTCCAGGTAAGAGGTGGGGGTGGTGTAGTAGCGACGGCGAAGCTCAGAGTAAAATCTTTCAGCCATGTCAGTCACACTCGTGTGGATCTCCACACACATCCGTGAGAAGCAGTGTTTCATTTCTTCACTTCCAAAATCCACGCTTTGGAAAAACGTCTGGGACACGGAGAGCAGAGCCTCATGTGGCCACTGAGAGCGAGAGAAATGATTAATCACAATTTTAACTTTTAATCTACAGTTTGTACAGCCGTGAGATCATCTGCAATATTCATGCCGAGGGCAAAAGAAAGAGGGATAGAATGACCATTACTATATTTACAAATATTAGAATATTAGAGTATAGTCTCCGTGGACAATAATATTTGCTGATGATGGTGATCTACAGTGAGGGTAGGGAGTAGCTTGAGGAGAACCAAGAGAGATGGAGATATGCTCTGGAGAGGAGAGGAATGAAAGTGAGTAGGACAAAGACAGAATATATGTGAGAATGAAAGGGAGGAAAGTGGTTAGGATGCAGGGAGTAGAGGAGATGAAGGTGGAGTTTAAATACTTGGGGTCAACAGTTTAGTGTAACGGCAAGTGTGGAAGTGAAGTGAAGAAGAGAGTGCAGGCAGGTTGGAATGGGTGGAGAAGAGTAGCTGTTCTACCAACAGCTAAGTTCAATGTCACGCTAAGTTTTTGTCCCTCTCTACTGCTCTAAAGTAAACAAAGCTATATATGGGCATTTACTGTATATCGATATTTAGTTATATAAATCAAAAAGATTTTTTCACAGCAAGCCATGCTAGTTATGCTTTCCTAGAAAAACTCTGCCTGACAAACACACACACTTGGCTGTGATTGGCTCAGTTTTCCCCAAACAGCCTGCAGAGATCACAGAACATGTGCCTCATTAGCTTGCAGAAGAGCGGAGTGAGAGGAGAGGAGACGAGAGAGTGAAAGAGTGTGATGGATGCAGTAAGGGGCTGATGTACGTATGAAATAATAAGTGGCCCTTAAGCGTCTGTGGCCAATTAGATTGCCATCAAATCACAAGCTGCTTGCTCTCCCCGGCCTCTCTTCCCCTCTCCCTCTCTCGTTCCTCTCTAACAGCAGACACAGTCACTCCCATTACTCCTTGTTTAGCCACAGACAGTGAAGTCATCGTGCACTCTGGGAGAGCATAGCATACACAGTGAAAGTGAAGTGAAAGTGATTATTTGTCATTGAGAAGCACAGCACCGCACACAGTGTACCACAATGAAATGCATTCTCTTTAAAACACACACTCTGTGCAGCAGGTGGCAGTCATATCCAGCACCTGGGGAACAGTGATGGGGACGGTACCTTGCTCAAGGTTACATCAAGGAGATTATAGGGCCTAGTCCCAAA